>VCII01000018.1:0-422845 GCA_006030095.1 Triplophysa siluroides
TTCATCTCCTTGAAAAATTGCTCTGCATGTTTCATCCATATCACTGTGACTTTGTGCCCCTTTCTTACTTCTCAGTCACATGACCTACAGACATGGCCGAAGGCGCGTGGCTTAGCTGGCCAAGCACTGCTCGTAAACCTCGTAAACAGGAGATCCTGGGTTCAAATCCCAGCGGTGCCTAGTGCCCTGGGCACTTCTTGTTGCACATCTTTTCGTTTATGAAAGAAAGGGTTTTATTCTTTTACTTTTCCAGAAAAAAAACCCAAAAAGTGAACTTGCTCATCACACCCTGCTTACCTCCACAGTATTGCAATACTGAAGTGATGATTGATGTCAAGCAGGCCTCACAAAACACTGATTTGTGTGGCACGTTTCAGTTAAAAACATGTTGTCAAGTTCACAAACTGTTTCTTGTTGTATCAAAAATGAAGACCATGACAGTTTTGAAATGAACTAATCAAATCATGCCTGACTATACCCAAGTGCGGCCCACAGTTCCCATATCCCTCTACATCAAAGGTGACCTCTTCCATGATTCCAGTCTCTTCTTAATTCTGTGTTTTCTCCTTTGTTACTTGTCAGACACACTCATCCCAAAACCGCTGTTGACGTCGGCGCCGTGGCTTAGCTGGTCAAAGCGCCTGTCTTGTAAACAGGAGATCCTGGGTTCAAATCCCAGCGGTGCCTGTGAATTTAGGTGTTCCTTTGTGCTCCTGAGACTAGAGAAACCTAGCCGATGCTTCCGAGATGTAGCTTTACCCATTTCACAGTTTTGAAATCTTGTAGAGATGACGGATGGGCATTGATCCTCGCAAAAGCTTGAAACGTGTGCAACGTGACATGGGAAGATTGTTGTAACATGCAGGCATAAAAGATATTCTCTAATCTTTGAGGAAAATCTTGCACACCATTAACTTTCAGAGATTGGGCTTCAACCTGTCGACTGTCTTTTGCACCAACTTGACACTTTGTCATCATGTTTTGTCCCGTTCAGTTTTTCAGTCACACATGCTGCTGGTGGTCATGGTTCTGGCGCCGTGTGCTTAGCTGGTCAAAGCGCCTGTCTAGTAAACAGGAGATCCTGGGTTCGAATCCCAGCGGTGCCTTGTGTGTGGGCTCTTTGTTAACTACTTCCTTGTCTTTGTTGACTGGTGTTTTCTTGCACCATGGAAGACTTTCTTCAAGAGCCGAATCCCTGATAAACACTGACTTAAAATCTTTCAAGGCTCTGTGGCGCAATGGATAGCGCG
The DNA here is from genome assembly GCA_006030095.1 of Triplophysa siluroides. Taxonomy (NCBI): domain Eukaryota; kingdom Metazoa; phylum Chordata; class Actinopteri; order Cypriniformes; family Nemacheilidae; genus Triplophysa; species Triplophysa siluroides. Next base: position 1,251 of record VCII01000018.1, read on the forward strand.
TTGGACTTCTAGATAGAGAAATGTGGGCATTCAAAGGTTGTGGGTTCGAGTCCCACCAGAGTCGTGGTTGCTTTAGGTTTGTAGTAAACTCCTCAAAATCATCTTGACCAGGGTAGGAAGTGTTGAAACAAAAAGAGGGTACACATTCACTTTCTCCTTGAAAAATTGCTCTGCATGTTTTCCTCCATATCACTGTGACTTTTTGCCCCTTTCTTACTTCTCAGTCACATGACCTACAGACATGGCCGAAGGCGCCGTGGCTTAGCTGGCCAAAGCACCTGTCTCGTAAACAGGAGATCCTGGGTTCAAATCCCAGCGGTGCCTAGTGCCTGGGCACTTCTTGTTGCACATCTTTCGTTTATGAAAGAAGGGTTTTATTCTTTTACTTTTTCCAGAAAAACCCAAAAAGTGAACTTGCTCATCACACCCCTGCTTACCTCCACAGTATTGCAATACTGAAGTGATGATTGATGTCAAGCAGGCCTCACAAAACACTGATTTGTGTGGCACGTTTCAGTTAAAAAACATGTTGTCAAGTTCACAAACTGTTCTTGTTGTATCAAAAATGAAGACCATGACAGTTTTGAAATGAACTAATCAAATCATGCCTGACTATACCCAAGTGCGGCCACAGTTCCCATATCCCTCTACATCAAAGGTGACCTCTTCCATGATTCCAGTCTCTTCTAATTCTGTGTTTTCTCCTTTGTTACTTGTCAGACACACTCATCCCAAAACCGCTGTTGACGTCGGCGCCGTGGCTTAGCTGGTCAAAGCGCCTGTCTTGTAAACAGGAGATCCTGGGTTCAAATCCCAGCGGTGCCTGTGAAATTTAGGTGTTTCCTTTGTGCTCCTGAGACTAGAGAAACCTAGCCGATGCTTCCGAGATGTAGCTTTACCCATTTCACAGTTTTGAAATCTTGTAGAGATGACGGATGGGCATTGATCCTCGCAAAAGCTTGAAACGTGTGCAACGTGACATGGGAAGATTGTTGTAACATGCAGGCATAAAAGATATTCTCTAATCTTTGAGGAAAAATCTTGCACACCATTAACTTGTCAGAGATTGGGCTTCAACCTGTCGACTGTCTTTTGCACCAACTTGACACTTTGTCATTATGTTTTGTCCCGTTCAGTTTTTCAGTCACACATGCTGCTGGTGGTCATGGTTCTGGCGCCGTGGCTTAGCTGGTCAAAGCGCCTGTCTAGTAAACAGGAGATCCTGGGTTCGAATCCCAGCGGTGCCTTGTGTGTGGGCTCTTTGTTAACTACTTCCTTGTCTTTGTTGACCGGTGTTTTCTTGCACCATGGAAGACTTTCTTCAAGAGCCGAATCCCTGATAAACACTGACTTAAAGATCTTTCAAGGCTCTGTGGCGCAATGGATAGCGCGTTGGACTTCTAGATTGAGAAATGTGGGCATTCAAAGGTTGTGGGTTCGAGTCCCACCAGAGTCGTGGTTGCTTTAGGTTTGTAGTAAACCCTCAAAATCATCTTGACCAGGGTAGGAAGTGTTGAAACAAAAAGAGGGTACACATTCACTTTCTCCTTGAAAAATTGCTCTGCATGTTTTCCTCCATATCACTGTGACTTTTTGCCCCTTTCTTACTTCTCAGTCACATGACCTACAGACATGGCCGAAGGCCGCGTGGCTTAGCTGGCCAAAGCACCTGTCTCGTAAACAGGAGATCCTGGGTTCAAATCCCAGCGGTGCCTAGTGCCTGGGCACTTCTTGTTGCACATCTTTTCGTTTATGAAAGAAGGGTTTTATTCTTTTACTTTTTTCCAGAAAAACCCAAAAAGTGAACTTGCTCATCACACCCTGCTTACCTCCACAGTATTGCAATACTGAAGTGATGATTGATGTCAAGCAGGCCTCACAAAACACTGATTTGTGTGGCACGTTTCAGTTAAAAAACATGTTGTCAAGTTCACAAACTGTTCTTGTTGTATCAAAAATGAAGACCATGACAGTTTTGAAATGAACTAATCAAATCATGCCTGACTATACCCAAGTGCGGCCCACAGTTCCCATATCCCTCTACATCAAAGGTGACCTCTTCCATGATTCCAGTCTCTTCTTAATTCTGTTTTTTTCCTTTGTTACTTGTCAGACACACTCATCCCAAAACCGCTGTTGACGTCGGCGCCGTGGCTTAGCTGGTCAAAGCGCCTGGTTTGTAAACAGGAGATCCTGGGTTCAAATCCCAGCGGTGCCTGTGAAATTTAGGTGTTTCCTTTGTGCTCCTGAGACTAGAGAAACCTAGCCGATGCCCGAGATGTAGCTTTACCCATTTCACAGTTTTGAAATCTTGTAGAGATGACGGATGGGCATTGATCCTCGCAAAAGCTTGAAACGTGTGCAACGTGACATGGGAAGATTGTTGTAACATGCAGGCATAAAAGATATTCTCTAATCTTGAGGAAAATCTTGCACACCATTAACTTGTCAGAGATTGGGCTTCAACCTGTCGACTGTCTTTTGCACCAACTTGACACTTTGTCATCATGTTTTGTCCCGTTCAGTTTTTCAGTCACACATGCTGCTGGTGGTCATGGTTCTGGCGCCGTGGCTTAGCTGGTCAAAGCGCCTGTCCAGTAAATAGGAGATCCTGGGTTCGAATCCCAGCGGTGCCTGTGTGTGGGCTCTTTGTTAACTACTTCCTTGTCTTTGTTGACCGGTGTTTTCTTGCACCATGGAAGAGTTTCTTCAAGAGCCGAATCCCTGATAAACACTGACTTAAAAATCTTTCAAGGCTCTGTGGCGCAATGGATAGCGCGTTGGACTTCTAGATAGAGAAATGTGGGCATTCAAAGGTTGTGGGTTCGAGTCCCACCAGAGTCGTGGTTGCTTTAGGTTTGTAGTAAACTCCTCAAAATCATCTTGACCAGGGTAGGAAGTGTTGAAACAAAAAGAGGGTACACATTCACTTTCTCCTTGAAAAATTGCTCTGCATGTTTTCCTCCATATCACTGTGACTTTTTGCCCCTTTCTTACTTCTCAGTCACATGACCTACAGACATGGCCGAAGGCGCCGTGGCTTAGCTGGCCAAAGCACCTGTCTCGTAAACAGGAGATCCTGGGTTCAAATCCCAGCGGTGCCTAGTGCCTGGGCACTTCTTGTTGCACATCTTTTCGTTTATGAAAGAAGGGTTTATTCTTTTACTTTTTCCAGAAAAACCCAAAAAGTGAACTTGCTCATCACACCCTGCTTACCTCCACAGTATTGCAATACTGAAGTGATGATTGATGTCAAGCAGGCCTCACAAAACACTGATTTGTGTGGCACGTTTCAGTTAAAAAACATGTTGTCAAGTTCACAAACTGTTCTTGTTGTATCAAAATGAAGACCATGACAGTTTTGAAATGAACTAATCAAATCATGCCTGACTATACCCAAGTGCGGCCCACAGTTTCCCATATCCCTCTACATCAAAGGTGACCTCTTCCATGATTCCAGTCTCTTCTTAATTCTGTGTTTTCTCCTTTTTACTTGTCAGACACACTCATCCCAAAACCGCTGTTGACGTCGGCGCCGTGGCTTAGCTGGTCAAAGCGCCTGTCTTGTAAACAGGAGATCCTGGGTTCAAATCCCAGCGGTGCCTGTGAAATTTAGGTGTTTCCTTTGTGCTCCTGAGACTAGAGAACCTAGCCGATGCTTCCGAGATGTAGCTTTACCCATTTCACAGTTTTGAAATCTTGTAGAGATGACGGATGGGCATTGATCCTCGCAAAAGCTTGAAACGTGTGCAACGTGACATGGGAAGATTGTTGTAACATGCAGGCATAAAAGATATTCTCTAATCTTTGAGGAAAATCTTGCACACCATTAACTTGTCAGAGATTGGGCTTCAACCTGTCGACTGTCTTTTGCACCAACTTGACACTTTGTCATTATGTTTTGTCCCGTTCAGTTTTTCAGTCACACATGCTGCTGGTGGTCATGGTTCTGGCGCCGTGGCTTAGCTGGTCAAAGCGCCTGTCTAGTAAACAGGAGATCCTGGGTTCGAATCCCAGCGGTGCCTTGTGTGTGGGCTCTTTGTTAACTACTTCCTTGTCTTTGTTGACCGTGTTTTCTTGCACCATGGAAGACTTTCTTCAAGAGCCGAATCCCTGATAAACACTGACTTAAAGATCTTTCAAGGCTCTGTGGCGCAATGGATAGCGCGTTGGACTTCTAGATAGAGAAATGTGGGCATTCAAAGGTTGTGGGTTCGAGTCCCACCAGAGTCGTGGTTGCTTTAGGTTTGTAGTAAACTCCTCAAAATCATCTTGACCAGGGTAGGAAGTGTTGAAACAAAAAGAGGGTACACATTCACTTTCTCCTTGAAAATTGCTCTGCATGTTTTCCTCCATATCACTGTGACTTTTTGCCCCTTTCTTACTTCTCAGTCACATGACCTACAGACATGGCCGAAGGCGCCGTGGCTTAGCTGGCCAAAGCACCTGTCTCGTAAACAGGAGATCCTGGGTTCAAATCCCAGCGGTGCCTAGTGCCTGGGCACTTCTTGTTGCACATCTTTTCGTTTATGAAAGAAGGGTTTTATTCTTTTACTTTTTCCAGAAAAACCCAAAAGTGAACTTGCTCATCACACCCTGCTTACCTCCACAGTATTGCAATACTGAAGTGATGATTGATGTCAAGCAGGCCTCACAAAACACTGATTTGTGTGGCACGTTTCAGTTAAAAAACATGTTGTCAAGTTCACAAACTGTTCTTGTTGTATCAAAAATGAAGACCATGACAGTTTTGAAATGAACTAATCAAATCATGCCTGACTATACCCAAGTGCGGCCCACAGTTCCCATATCCCTCTACATCAAAGGTGACCTCTTCCATGATTCCAGTCTCTTCTTAATTCTGTGTTTTCTCCTTTGTTACTTGTCAGACACACTCATCCCAAAACCGCTGTTGACGTCGGCGCCGTGGCTTAGCTGGTCAAAGCGCCTGTCTTGTAAACAGGAGATCCTGGGTTCAAATCCAGCGGTGCCTGTGAAATTTAGGTGTTTCCTTTGTGCTCCTGAGACTAGAGAAACCTAGCCGATGCCTCCCGAGATGTAGCTTTACCCATTTCACAGTTTTGAAATCTTGTAGAGATGACGGATGGGCATTGATCCTCGCAAAAGCTTGAAACGTGTGCAACGTGACATGGGAAGATTGTTGTAACATGCAGGCATAAAAGATATTCTCTAATCTTTGAGGAAAATCTTGCACACCATTAACTTGTCAGAGATTGGGCTTCAACCTGTCGACTGTCTTTTGCACCAACTTGACACTTTGTCATCATGTTTTGTCCCGTTCAGTTTTTCAGTCACACATGCTGCTGGTGGTCATGGTTCTGGCGCCGTGGCTTAGCTGGTCAAAGCGCCTGTCTAGTAAACAGGAGATCCTGGGTTCGAATCCCAGCGGTGCCTTGTGTGTGGGCTCTTTGTTAACTACTTCCTTGTCTTTGTTGACCGGTGTTTTTTGCACCATGGAAGACTTTCTTCAAGAGCCGAATCCCTGATAAACACTGACTTAAAATCTTTCAAGGCTCTGTGGCGCAATGGATAGCGCGTTGGACTTCTAGATAGAGAAATGTGGGCATTCAAAGGTTGTGGGTTCGAGTCCCACCAGAGTCGTGGTTGCTTTAGGTTTGTAGTAAACTCCTCAAAATCATCTTGACCAGGGTAGGAAGTGTTGAAACAAAAAGAGGGTACACATTCACTTTCTCCTTGAAAAATTGCTCTGCATGTTTTCCTCCATATCACTGTGACTTTTTGCCCCTTTCTTACTTCTCAGTCACATGACCTACAGACATGGCCGAAGGCGCCGTGGCTTAGCTGGCCAAAGCACCTGTCTCGTAAACAGGAGATCCTGGGTTCAAATCCCAGCGGTGCCTAGTGCCTGGGCACTTCTTGTTGCACATCTTTTCGTTTATGAAAGAAGGGTTTTATTCTTTTACTTTTTCCAGAAAAACCCAAAAAGTGAACTTGCTCATCACACCCTGCTTACCTCCACAGTATTGCAATACTGAAGTGATGATTGATGTCAAGCAGGCCTCACAAAACACTGATTTGTGTGGCACGTTTCAGTTAAAAAACATGTTGTCAAGTTCACAAACTGTTCTTGTTGTATCAAAAATGAAGACCATGACAGTTTTGAAATGAACTAATCAAATCATGCCTGACTATACCCAAGTGCGGCCCACAGTTCCCATATCCCTCTACATCAAAGGTGACCTCTTCCATGATTCCAGTCTCTTCTTAATTCTGTGTTTTCTCCTTTGTTACTTGTCAGACACACTCATCCCAAAACCGCTGTTGACGTCGGCGCCGTGGCTTAGCTGGTCAAAGCGCCTGTCTTGTAAACAGGAGATCCTGGGTTCAAATCCCAGCGGTGCCTGTGAAATTTAGGTGTTTCCTTTGTGCTCCTGAGACTAGAGAAACCTAGCCGATGCTTCCGAGATGTAGCTTTACCCATTTCACAGTTTTGAAATCTTGTAGAGATGACGGATGGGCATTGATCCTCGCAAAAGCTTGAAACGTGTGCAACGTGACATGGGAAGATTGTTGTAACATGCAGGCATAAAAGATATTCTCTAATCTTTGAGGAAAATCTTGCACACCATTAACTTGTCAGAGATTGGGCTTCAACCTGTCGACTGTCTTTTGCACCAACTTGACACTTTGTCATCATGTTTTGTCCCGTTCAGTTTTTCAGTCACACATGCTGCTGGTGGTCATGGTTCTGGCGCCGTGGCTTAGCTGGTCAAAGCGCCTGTCCAGTAAATAGGAGATCCTGGGTTCGAATCCCAGCGGTGCCTTGTGTGTGGGCTCTTTGTTAACTACTTCCTTGTCTTTGTTGACCGGTGTTTTCTTGCACCATGGAAGAGTTTCTTCAAGAGCCGAATCCCTGATAAACACTGACTTAAAAATCTTCAAGGCTCTGTGGCGCAATGGATAGCGCGTTGGACTTCTAGATAGAGAAATGTGGGCATTCAAAGGTTGTGGGTTCGAGTCCCACCAGAGTCGTGGTTGCTTTAGGTTTGTAGTAAACTCCTCAAAATCATCTTGACCAGGGTAGGAAGTGTTGAAACAAAAAGAGGGTACACATTCACTTTCTCCTTGAAAAATTGCTCTGCATGTTTTCCTCCATATCACTGTGACTTTTTGCCCCTTTCTTACTTCTCAGTCACATGACCTACAGACATGGCCGAAGGCGCCGTGGCTTAGCTGGCCAAAGCACCTGTCTCGTAAACAGGAGATCCTGGGTTCAAATCCCAGCGGTGCCTAGTGCCTGGGCACTTCTTGTTGCACATCTTTTCGTTTATGAAAGAAGGGTTTTATTCTTTTACTTTTTCCAGAAAAAACCCAAAAGTGAACTTGCTCATCACACCCTGCTTACCTCCACAGTATTGCAATACTGAAGTGATGATTGATGTCAAGCAGGCCTCACAAACACTGATTGTGTGGCACGTTTCAGTTAAAAAAACATGTTGTCAAGTTCACAAACTGTTCTTGTTGTATCAAAAATGAAGACCATGACAGTTTTGAAATGAACTAATCAAATCATGCCTGACTATACCCAAGTGCGGCCCACAGTTCCCATATCCCTCTACATCAAAGGTGACCTCTTCCATGATTCCAGTCTCTTCTTAATTCTGTGTTTTCTCCTTTGTTACTTGTCAGACACACTCATCCCAAAACCGCTGTTGACGTCGGCGCCGTGGCTTAGCTGGTCAAAGCGCCTGTCTTGTAAACAGGAGATCCTGGGTTCAAATCCCAGCGGTGCCTGTGAAATTTAGGTGTTTCCTTTGTGCTCCTGAGACTAGAGAAACCTAGCCGATGCTTCCGAGATGTAGCTTTACCCATTTCACAGTTTTGAAATCTTGTAGAGATGACGGATGGGCATTGATCCTCGCAAAAGCTTGAAACGTGTGCAACGTGACATGGGAAGATTGTTGTAACATGCAGGCATAAAAGATATTCTCTAATCTTTGAGGAAAATCTTGCACACCATTAACTTGTCAGATTGGGCTTCAACCTGTCGACTGTCTTTTGCACCAACTTGACACTTTGTCATCATGTTTTGTCCCGTTCAGTTTTTTCAGTCACACATGCTGCTGGTGGTCATGGTTCTGGCGCCGTGGCTTAGCTGGTCAAAGCGCCTGTCTAGTAAACAGGAGATCCTGGGTTCGAATCCCAGCGGTGCCTTGTGTGTGGGCTCTTTGTTAACTACTTCCTTGTCTTTGTTGACCGGTGTTTTCTTGCACCATGGAAGAGTTTCTTCAAGAGCCGAATCCCTGATAAACACTGACTTAAAAATCTTTCAAGGCTCTGTGGCGCAATGGATAGCGCGTTGGACTTCTAGATAGAGAAATGTGGGCATTCAAAGGTTGTGGGTTCGAGTCCCACCAGAGTCGTGGTTGCTTTAGGTTTGTAGTAAACTCCTCAAAATCATCTTGACCAGGGTAGGAAGTGTTGAAACAAAAGAGGGTACACATTCACTTTCTCCTTGAAAAATTGCTCTGCATGTTTTCCTCCATATCACTGTGACTTTTTGCCCCTTTCTTACTTCTCAGTCACATGACCTACAGACATGGCCGAAGGCGCCGTGGCTTAGCTGGCCAAAGCACCTGTCTCGTAAACAGGAGATCCTGGGTTCAAATCCCAGCGGTGCCTAGTGCCTGGGCACTTCTTGTTGCACATCTTTTCGTTTATGAAAGAAGGGTTTTATTCTTTTACTTTTTCCAGAAAAACCCAAAAAGTGAACTTGCTCATCACACCCTGCTTACCTCCACAGTATTGCAATACTGAAGTGATGATTGATGTCAAGCAGGCCTCACAAAACACTGATTTGTGTGGCACGTTTCAGTTAAAAAACATGTTGTCAAGTTCACAAACTGTTCTTGTTGTATCAAAAATGAAGACCATGACAGTTTTGAAATGAACTAATCAAATCATGCCTGACTATACCCAAGTGCGGCCCACAGTTCCCATATCCCTCTACATCAAAGGTGACCTCTTCCATGATTCCAGTCTCTTCTTAATTCTGTTTTTTTCCTTTGTTACTTGTCAGACACACTCATCCCAAAACCGCTGTTGACGTCGGCGCCGTGGCTTAGCTGGTCAAAGCGCCTGTCTTGTAAACAGGAGATCCTGGGTTCAAATCCCAGCGGTGCCTGTGAAATTTAGGTGTTTCCTTTGTGCTCCTGAGACTAGAGAAACCTAGCCGATGCTCCGAGATGTAGCTTTACCCATTTCACAGTTTTGAAATCTTGTAGAGATGACGGATGGGCATTGATCCTCGCAAAAGCTTGACGCGTGTTGCAACGTGACATGGGAAGATTGTTGTAACATGCAGGCATAAAAGATATTCTCTAATCTTTGAGGAAAATCTTGCACACCATTAACTTGTCAGAGATTGGGCTTCAACCTGTCGACTGTCTTTTGCACCAACTTGACACTTTGTCATCATGTTTTGTCCCGTTCAGTTTTTCAGTCACACATGCTGCTGGTGGTCATGGTTCTGGCGCCGTGGCTTAGCTGGTCAAAGCGCCTGTCCAGTAAACAGGAGATCCTGGGTTCGAATCCCAGCGGTGCCTTGTGTGTGGGTCTTTGTTAACTACTTCCTTGTCTTTGTTGACCGGTGTTTTCTTGCACCATGGAAGAGTTTCTTCAAGAGCCGAATCCCTGATAAACACTGACTTAAAATCTTTCAAGGCTCTGTGGCAATGGATAGCGCGTTGGACTTCTAGATAGAGAAATGTGGGCATTCAAAGGTTGTGGGTTCGAGTCCCACCAGAGTCGTGGTTGCTTTAGGTTTGTAGTAAACTCCTCAAATCATCTTGACCAGGGTAGGAAGTGTTGAAACAAAAAGAGGGTACACATTCACTTTCTCCTTGAAAAATTGCTCTGCATGTTTTCCTCCATATCACTGTGACTTTTTGCCCCTTTCTTACTTCTCAGTCACATGACCTACAGACATGGCCGAAGGCGCCGTGGCTTAGCTGGCCAAAGCACCTGTCTCGTAAACAGGAGATCCTGGGTTCAAATCCCAGCGGTGCCTAGTGCCTGGGCACTTCTTGTTGCACATCTTTTCGTTTATGAAAGAAGGGTTTTATTCTTTTACTTTTTCCAGAAAAACCCAAAAAGTGAACTTGCTCATCACACCCTGCTTACCTCCACAGTATTGCAATACTGAAGTGATGATTGATGTCAAGCAGGCCTCACAAAACACTGATTTGTGTGGCACGTTTCAGTTAAAAAACATGTTGTCAAGTTCACAAACTGTTCTTGTTGTATCAAAAATGAAGACCATGACAGTTTTGAAATGAACTAATCAAATCATGCCTGACTATACCCAAGTGCGGCCCACAGTTCCCATATCCCTCTACATCAAAGGTGACCTCTTCCATGATTCCAGTCTCTTCTTAATTCTGTGTTTTTCCTTTGTTACTTGTCAGACACACTCATCCCAAAACCGCTGTTGACGTCGGCGCCGTGGCTTAGCTGGTCAAAGCGCCTGTCTTGTAAACAGGAGATCCTGGGTTCAAATCCCAGCGGTGCCTGTGAAATTTAGGTGTTTCCTTTGTGCTCCTGAGACTAGAGAAACCTAGCCGATGCCTCCCGAGATGTAGCTTTACCCATTTCACAGTTTTGAAATCTTGTAGAGATGACGGATGGGCATTGATCCTCGCAAAAGCTTGACGCGTGTGCAACGTGACATGGGAAGATTGTTGTAACATGCAGGCATAAAAGATATTCTCTAATCTTTGAGGAAAATCTTGCACACCATTAACTTGTCAGAGATTGGGCTTCAACCTGTCGACTGTCTTTTGCACCAACTTGACACTTTGTCATCATGTTTTGTCCCGTTCAGTTTTTCAGTCACACATGCTGCTGGTGGTCATGGTTCTGGCGCCGTGGCTTAGCTGGTCAAAGCGCCTGTCCAGTAAATAGGAGATCCTGGGTTCGAATCCCAGCGGTGCCTTGTGTGTGGGCTCTTTGTTAACTACTTCCTTGTCTTTGTTGACCGGTGTTTTCTTGCACCATGGAAGAGTTTCTTCAAGAGCCGAATCCCTGATAAACACTGACTTAAAAATCTTTCAAGGCTCTGTGGCGCAATGGATAGCGCGTTGGACTTCTAGATAGAGAAATGTGGGCATTCAAAGGTTGTGGGTTCGAGTCCCACCAGAGTCGTGGTTGCTTTAGGTTTGTAGTAAACTCCTCAAAATCATCTTGACCAGGGTAGGAAGTGTTGAAACAAAAAGAGGGTACACATTCACTTCTCCTTGAAAAATTGCTCTGCATGTTTTCCTCCATATCACTGTGACTTTTTGCCCCTTTCTTACTTCTCAGTCACATGACCTACAGACATGGCCGAAGGCGCCGTGGCTTAGCTGGCCAAAGCACCTGTCTCGTAAACAGGAGATCCTGGGTTCAAATCCCAGCGGTGCCTAGTGCCTGGGCACTTCTTGTTGCACATCTTTTCGTTTATGAAAGAAGGGTTTTATTCTTTTACTTTTTCCAGAAAAACCCAAAAAGTGAACTTGCTCATCACACCCTGCTTACCTCCACAGTATTGCAATACTGAAGTGATGATTGATGTCAAGCAGGCCTCACAAAAACACTGATTTGTGTGGCACGTTTCAGTTAAAAAACATGTTGTCAAGTTCACAAACTGTTCTTGTTGTATCAAAAATGAAGACCATGACAGTTTTGAAATGAACTAATCAAATCATGCCTGACTATACCCAAGTGCGGCCCACAGTTCCCATATCCCTCTACATCAAAGGTGACCTCTTCCATGATTCCAGTCTCTTCTTAATTCTGTGTTTTCTCCTTTGTTACTTGTCAGACACACTCATCCCAAAACCGCTGTTGACGTCGGCGCCGTGGCTTAGCTGGTCAAAGCGCCTGTCTTGTAAACAGGAGATCCTGGGTTCAAATCCCAGCGGTGCCTGTGAAATTTAGGTGTTTCCTTTGTGCTCCTGAGACTAGAGAAACCTAGCCGATGCTCCGAGATGTAGCTTTACCCATTTCACAGTTTTGAAATCTTGTAGAGATGACGGATGGGCATTGATCCTCGCAAAAGCTTGACGCGTGTGCAACGTGACATGGGAAGATTGTTGTAACATGCAGGCATAAAAGATATTCTCTAATCTTTGAGGAAAATCTTGCACACCATTAACTTGTCAGAGATTGGGCTTCAACCTGTCGACTGTCTTTTGCACCAACTTGACACTTTGTCATTATGTTTTGTCCCGTTCAGTTTTTCAGTCACACATGCTGCTGGTGGTCATGGTTCTGGCGCCGTGGCTTAGCTGGTCAAAGCGCCTGTCTAGTAAACAGGAGATCCTGGGTTCGAATCCCAGCGGTGCCTTGTGTGTGGGCTCTTTGTTAACTACTTCCTTGTCTTTGTTGACCGGTGTTTTCTTGCACCATGGAAGAGTTTCTTCAAGAGCCGAATCCCTGATAAACACTGACTTAAAGATCTTTCAAGGCTCTGTGGCGCAATGGATAGCGCGTTGGACTTCTAGATTGAGAAATGTGGGCATTCAAAGGTTGTGGGTTCGAGTCCCACCAGAGTCGTGGTTGCTTTAGGTTTGTAGTAAACTCCTCAAAATCATCTTGACCAGGGTAGGAAGTGTTGAAACAAAAAGAGGGTACACATTCACTTTCTCCTTGAAAAATTGCTCTGCATGTTTTCCTCCATATCACTGTGACTTTTTGCCCCTTTCTTACTTCTCAGTCACAACCTACAGACATGGCCGAAGGCGCCGTGGCTTAGCTGGCCAAAGCCCTGTCTCGTAAACAGGAGATCCTGGGTTCAAATCCCAGCGGTGCCTAGTGCCTGGGCACTTCTTGTTGCACATCTTTTCGTTTATGAAAGAAGGGTTTTATTCTTTTACTTTTCCAGAAAAACCCAAAAAGTGAACTTGCTCATCACACCCTGCTTACCTCCACAGTATTGCAATACTGAAGTGATGATTGATGTCAAGCAGGCCTCACAAAACACTGATTTGTGTGGCACGTTTCAGTTAAAAAACATGTTGTCAAGTTCACAAACTGTTCTTGTTGTATCAAAAATGAAGACCATGACAGTTTTGAAATGAACTAATCAAATCATGCCTGACTATACCCAAGTGCGGCCCACAGTTCCCATATCCCTCTACATCAAAGGTGACCTCTTCCATGATTCCAGTCTCTTCTTAATTCTGTGTTTTTCCTTTGTTACTTGTCAGACACACTCATCCCAAAACCGCTGTTGACGTCGGCGCCGTGGCTTAGCTGGTCAAAGCGCCTGTCTTGTAAACAGGAGATCCTGGGTTCAAATCCCAGCGGTGCCTGTGAAATTTAGGTGTTTCCTTTGTGCTCCTGAGACTAGAGAAACCTAGCCGATGCCTCCCGAGATGTAGCTTTACCCATTTCACAGTTTTGAAATCTTGTAGAGATGACGGATGGGCATTGATCCTCGCAAAAGCTTGACGCGTGTGCAACGTGACATGGGAAGATTGTTGTAACATGCAGGCATAAAAGATATTCTCTAATCTTTGAGGAAAATCTTGCACACCATTAACTTGTCAGAGATTGGGCTTCAACCTGTCGACTGTCTTTTGCACCAACTTGACACTTTGTCATCATGTTTTGTCCCGTTCAGTTTTTCAGTCACACATGCTGCTGGTGGTCATGGTTCTGGCGCCGTGGCTTAGCTGGTCAAAGCGCCTGTCCAGTAAATAGGAGATCCTGGGTTCGAATCCCAGCGGTGCCTTGTGTGTGGGCTCTTTGTTAACTACTTCCTTGTCTTTGTTGACCGGTGTTTTCTTGCACCATGGAAGAGTTTCTTCAAGAGCCGAATCCCTGATAAACACTGACTTAAAATCTTTCAAGGCTCTGTGGCGCAATGGATAGCGCGTTGGACTTCTAGATAGAGAAATGTGGGCATTCAAAGGTTGTGGGTTCGAGTCCCACCAGAGTCGTGGTTGCTTTAGGTTTGTAGTAAACTCCTCAAAATCATCTTGACCAGGGTAGGAAGTGTTGAAACAAAAAGAGGGTACACATTCACTTTCTCCTTGAAAAATTGCTCTGCATGTTTTCCTCCATATCACTGTGACTTTTTGCCCCTTTCTTACTTCTCAGTCACATGACCTACAGACATGGCCGAAGGCGCCGTGGCTTAGCTGGCCAAAGCACCTGTCTCGTAAACAGGAGATCCTGGGTTCAAATCCCAGCGGTGCCTAGTGCCTGGGCACTTCTTGTTGCACATCTTTCGTTTATGAAAGAAGGGTTTTATTCTTTTACTTTTTCCAGAAAAACCCAAAAAAGTGAACTTGCTCATCACACCCTGCTTACCTCCACAGTATTGCAATACTGAAGTGATGATTGATGTCAAGCAGGCCTCACAAAACACTGATTTGTGTGGCACGTTTCAGTTAAAAAACATGTTGTCAAGTTCACAAAAACTGTTCTTGTTGTATCAAAAATGAAGACCATGACAGTTTTGAAATGAACTAATCAAATCATGCCTGACTATACCCAAGTGCGGCCCACAGTTCCCATATCCCTCTACATCAAAGGTGACCTCTTCCATGATTCCAGTCTCTTCTTAATTCTGTGTTTTCTCCTTTGTTACTTGTCAGACACACTCATCCCAAAACCGCTGTTGACGTCGGCGCCGTGGCTTAGCTGGTCAAAGCGCCTGTCTTGTAAACAGGAGATCCTGGGTTCAAATCCCAGCGGTGTGCCTGTGAAATTTAGGTGTTTCCTTTGTGCTCCTGAGACTAGAGAAACCTAGCCGATGCTTCCGAGATGTAGCTTTACCCATTTCACAGTTTTGAAATCTTGTAGAGATGACGGATGGGCATTGATCCTCGCAAAAGCTTGACGCGTGTGCAACGTGACATGGGAAGATTGTTGTAAACATGCAGGCATAAAGATATTCTCTAATCTTTGAGGAAAATCTTGCACACCATTAACTTGTCAGAGATTGGGCTTCAACCTGTCGACTGTCTTTTGCACCAACTTGACACTTTGTCATCATGTTTTGTCCCGTTCAGTTTTTCAGTCACACATGCTGCTGGTGGTCATGGTTCTGGCGCCGTGGCTTAGCTGGTCAAAGCGCCTGTCTAGTAAACAGGAGATCCTGGGTTCGAATCCCAGCGGTGCCTTGTGTGTGGGCTCTTTGTTAACTACTTCCTTGTCTTGTTGACCGGTGTTTTCTTGCACCATGGAAGAGTTTCTTCAAGAGCCGAATCCCTGATAAACACTGACTTAAAGATCTTTCAAGGCTCTGTGGCGCAATGGATAGCGCGTTGGACTTCTAGATTGAGAAATGTGGGCATTCAAAGGTTGTGGGTTCGAGTCCCACCAGAGTCGTGGTTGCTTTAGGTTTGTAGTAAACTCCTCAAAATCATCTTGACCAGGGTAGGAAGTGTTGAAACAAAAAGAGGGTACACATTCACTTTCTCCTTGAAAAATTGCTCTGCATGTTTTCCTCCATATCACTGTGACTTTTTGCCCCTTTCTTACTTCTCAGTCAAACAACCTACAGACATGGCCGAAGGCGCCGTGGCTTAGCTGGCCAAAGCACCTGTCTCGTAAACAGGAGATCCTGGGTTCAAATCCCAGCGGTGCCTAGTGCCTGGGCACTTCTTGTTGCACATCTTTTCGTTTATGAAAGAAGGGTTTTATTCTTTTACTTTTTCCAGAAAAACCCAAAAAGTGAACTTGCTCATCACACCCTGCTTACCTCCACAGTATTGCAATACTGAAGTGATGATTGATGTCAAGCAGGCCTCACAAAACACTGATTTGTGTGGCACGTTTCAGTTAAAAAACATGTTGTCAAGTTCACAAACTGTTCTTGTTGTATCAAAAATGAAGACCATGACAGTTTTGAAATGAACTAATCAAATCATGCCTGACTATACCCAAGTGCGGCCCACAGTTCCCATATCCCTCTACATCAAAGGTGACCTCTCCATGATTCCAGTCTCTTCTTAATTCTGTGTTTTTCCTTTGTTACTTGTCAGACACACTCATCCCAAAACCGCTGTTGACGTCGGCGCCGTGGCTTAGCTGGTCAAAGCGCCTGTCTTGTAAACAGGAGATCCTGGGTTCAAATCCCAGCGGTGCCTGTGAAATTTAGGTGTTTCCTTTGTGCTCCTGAGACTAGAGAAACCTAGCCGATGCTTCCGAGATGTAGCTTTACCCATTTCACAGTTTTGAAATCTTGTAGAGATGACGGATGGGCATTGATCCTCGCAAAAGCTTGACGTGTGCAACGTGACATGGGAAGATTGTTGTAACATGCAGGCATAAAACATATTCTCTAATCTTTGAGGAAAATCTTGCACACCATTAACTTGTCAGAGATTGGGCTTCAACCTGTCGACTGTCTTTTGCACCAACTTGACACTTTGTCATCATGTTTTGTCCCGTTCAGTTTTTCAGTCACACATGCTGCTGGTGGTCATGGTTCTGGCGCCGTGGCTTAGCTGGTCAAAGCGCCTGTCCAGTAAATAGGAGATCCTGGGTTCGAATCCCAGCGGTGCCTTGTGTGTGGGCTCTTTGTTAACTACTTCCTTGTCTTTGTTGACCGGTGTTTTCTTGCACCATGGAAGAGTTTCTTCAAGAGCCGAATCCCTGATAAACACTGACTTAAAATCTTTCAAGGCTCTGTGGCGCAATGGATAGCGCGTTGGACTTCTAGATAGAGAAATGTGGGCATTCAAAGGTTGTGGGTTCGAGTCCCACCAGAGTCGTGGTTGCTTTAGGTTTGTAGTAAACTCCTCAAAATCATCTTGACCAGGGTAGGAAGTGTTGAAACACATTCACTTTCTCCTTGAAAAATTGCTCTGCATGTTTTCCTCCATATCACTGTGACTTTTTGCCCCTTTCTTACTTCTCAGTCAAACAACCTACAGACATGGCCGAAGGCGCCGTGGCTTAGCTGGCCAAAGCACCTGTCTCGTAAACAGGAGATCCTGGGTTCAAATCCCAGCGGTGCCTAGTGCCTGGGCACTTCTTGTTGCACATCTTTTCGTTTATGAAAGAAGGGTTTTATTCTTTTACTTTTTCCAGAAAAACCCAAAAAGTGAACTTGCTCATCACACCCTGCTTACCTCCACAGTATTGCAATACTGAAGTGATGATTGATGTCAAGCAGGCCTCACAAAACACTGATTGTGTGGCACGTTTCAGTTAAAAAAATGTTGTCAAGTTCAAAACTGTTCTTGTTGTATCAAAAATGAAGACCATGACAGTTTTGAAATGAACTAATCAAATCATGCCTGACTATACCCAAGTGCGGCCCACAGTTCCCATATCCCTCTACATCAAAGGTGACCTCTTCCATGATTCCAGTCTCTTCTTAATTCTGTGTTTTTTCCTTTGTTACTTGTCAGACACACTCATCCCAAAACCGCTGTTGACGTCGGCGCCGTGGCTTAGCTGGTCAAAGCGCCTGTCTTGTAAACAGGAGATCCTGGGTTCAAATCCAGCGGTGCCTGTGAAATTTAGGTGTTTCCTTTGTGCTCCTGAGACTAGAGAAACCTAGCCGATGCCTCCCGAGATGTAGCTTTACCCATTTCACAGTTTTGAAATCTTGTAGAGATGACGGATGGGCATTGATCCTCGCAAAAGCTTGACGCGTGTGCAACGTGACATGGGAAGATTGTTGTAACATGCAGGCATAAAAGATATTCTCTAATCTTTGAGGAAAATCTTGCACACCATTAACTTGTCAGAGATTGGGCTTCAACCTGTCGACTGTCTTTTGCACCAACTTGACACTTTGTCATCATGTTTTGTCCCGTTCAGTTTTTCAGTCACACATGCTGCTGGTGGTCATGGTTCTGGCGCCGTGGCTTAGCTGGTCAAAGCGCCTGTCCAGTAAATAGGAGATCCTGGGTTCGAATCCCAGCGGTGCCTTGTGTGTGGGCTCTTTGTTAACTACTTCCTTGTCTTTGTTGACCGGTTTTCTTGCACCATGGAAGACTTTCTTCAAGAGCCGAATCCCTGATAAACACTGACTTAAAAATCTTTCAAGGCTCTGTGGCGCAATGGATAGCGCGTTGGACTTCTAGATAGAGAAATGTGGGCATTCAAAGGTTGTGGGTTCGAGTCCCACCAGAGTCGTGGTTGCTTTAGGTTTGTAGTAAACTCCTCAAAATCATCTTGACCAGGGTAGGAAGTGTTGAAACAAAAAGAGGGTACACATTCACTTTCTCCTTGAAAAATTGCTCTGCATGTTTTCCTCCATATCACTGTGACTTTTTGCCCCTTTCTTACTTCTCAGTCACAACCTACAGACATGGCCGAAGGCGCCGTGGCTTAGCTGGCCAAAGCACCTGTCTCGTAAACAGGAGATCCTGGGTTCAAATCCCAGCGGTGCCTAGTGCCTGGGCACTTCTTGTTGCACATCTTTTCGTTTATGAAAGAAGGGTTTTATTCTTTTACTTTTTCCAGAAAAACCCAAAAAGTGAACTTGCTCATCACACCCTGCTTACCTCCACAGTATTGCAATACTGAAGTGATGATTGATGTCAAGCAGGCCTCACAAAACACTGATTTGTGTGGCACGTTTCAGTTAAAAAACATGTTGTCAAGTTCACAAACTGTTCTTGTTGTATCAAAAATGAAGACCATGACAGTTTTGAAATGAACTAATCAAATCATGCCTGACTATACCCAAGTGCGGCCCACAGTTCCCATATCCCTCTACATCAAAGGTGACCTCTTCCATGATTCCAGTCTCTTCTTAATTCTGTGTTTTTTCCTTTGTTACTTGTCAGACACACTCATCTCAAAACCGCTGTTGACGTCGGCGCCGTGGCTTAGCTGGTCAAAGCGCCGTCTTGTAAACAGGAGATCCTGGGTTCAAATCCCAGCGGTGCCTGTGAAATTTAGGTGTTTCCTTTGTGCTCCTGAGACTAGAGAAACTAGCCGATGCCTCCCGAGATGTAGCTTTACCATTTCACAGTTTTGAAATCTTGTAGAGATGACGGATGGGCATTGATCCTCGCAAAAGCTTGACGCGTGTGCAACGTGACATGGGAAGATTGTTGTAACATGCAGGCATAAAAGATATTCTCTAATCTTTGAGGAAAATCTTGCACACCATTAACTTGTCAGAGATTGGGCTTCAACCTGTCGACTGTCTTTTGCACCAACTTGACACTTTGTCATCATGTTTGTCCCGTTCAGTTTTTCAGTCACACATGCTGCTGGTGGTCATGGTTCTGGCGCCGTGGCTTAGCTGGTCAAAGCGCCTGTCAGTAAACAGGAGATCCTGGGTTCGAATCCCAGCGGTGCCTTGTGTGTGGGCTCTTTGTTAACTACTTCCTTGTCTTTGTTGACTGGTGTTTTCTTGCACCATGGAAGAGTTTCTTCAAGAGCCGAATCCCTGATAAACACTGACTTAAAAATCTTTCAAGGCTCTGTGGCGCAATGGATAGCGCGTTGGACTTCTAGATAGAGAAATGTGGGCATTCAAAGGTTGTGGGTTCGAGTCCCACCAGAGTCGTGGTTGCTTTAGGTTTGTAGTAAACTCCTCAAAATCATCTTGACCAGGGTAGGAAGTGTTGAAACAAAAAGAGGGTACACATTCACTTTCTCCTTGAAAAATTGCTCTGCATGTTTTCCTCCATATCACTGTGACTTTTTGCCCCTTTTACTTCTCAGTCACAACCTACAGACATGGCCGAAGGCGCCGTGGCTTAGCTGGCCAAAGCACCTGTCTCGTAAACAGGAGATCCTGGGTTCAAATCCCAGCGGTGCCTAGTGCCTGGGCACTTCTTGTTGACATCTTTTCGTTTGAAAGAAGGGTTTTATTCTTTTACTTTTTCCAGAAAAAAACCCAAAAAGTGAACTTGCTCATCACACCCTGCTTACCTCCACAGTATTGCAATACTGAAGTGATGATTGATGTCAAGCAGGCCTCACAAAACACTGATTTGTGTGGCACGTTCAGTTAAAAAACATGTTGTCAAGTTCACAAACTGTTCTTGTTGTATCAAAAATGAAGACCATGACAGTTTTGAAATGAACTAATCAAATCATGCCTGACTATACCCAAGTGCGGCCCACAGTTCCCATATCCCTCTACATCAAAGGTGACCTCTTCCATGATTCCAGTCTCTTCTTAATTCTGTGTTTTCTCCTTTGTTACTTGTCAGACACACTCATCCCAAAACCGCTGTTGACGTCGGCGCCGTGGCTAGTTGGTCAAAGCGCCTGTCTTGTAAACAGGAGATCCTGGGTTCAAATCCCAGCGGTGCCTGTGAAATTTAGGTGTTTCCTTTGCTCCTGAGACTAGAAAACCTAGCCGATGCTTCCGAGATGTAGCTTTACCCATTTCACAGTTTTGAAATCTTGTAGAGATGACGGAGGGGGCATTGATCCTCGCAAAAGCTTGAAACGTGTGCAACGTGACATGGGAAGATTGTTGTAACATGCAGGCATAAAAGATATTCTCTAATCTTTGAGGAAAATCTTGCACACCATTAACTTGTCAGAGATTGGGCTTCAACCTGTCGACTGTCTTTTGCACCAACTTGACACTTTGTCATCATGTTTTCCCGTTCAGTTTTTCAGTCACACATGCTGCTGGTGGTCATGGTTCTGGCGCCGTGGCTTAGCTGGTCAAAGCGCCTGTCTAGTAAACAGGAGATCCTAGGTTCGAATCCCAGCGGTGCCTTGTGTGTGGGTTCTTTGTTAACTACTTCCTTGTCTTTGTTGACCGGTGTTTTCTTGCACCATGGAAGAGTTTCTTCAAGAGCCGAATCCCTGATAAACACTGACTTAAAGATCTTTCAAGGTTCTGTGGCGCAATGGATAGCGCGTTGGACTTCTCGATTGAGAAATGTGGGCATTCAAAGGTTGTGGGTTCGAGTCCCACCAGAGTCGTGGTTGCTTTAGGTTTGTAGTAAACTCCTCAAAATCATCTTGACCAGGGTAGGAAGTGTTGAAACAAAAAGAGGGTACACATTCACTTTCTCCTTGAAAAATTCCTCTGCATGTTTTCCTCCATATAACGGTGACTTTTTGCCCCTTTGTTACTTCTCAGTCACATGACCTACAGACATGGCCGAAGGCTCCGTGGCTTAGCTGGTCAAAGCGCCTGTCTTGTAAACAGGAGATCCTGGGTTCAAATCCCAGCGGTGCCTGTGAAATTTAGGTGTTTCCTTTGTGCTCCTGAGACTAGAGAAACCTAGCCGATGCTTCCGAGATGTAGCTTTACCCATTTCACAGTTTTGAAATCTTGTAGAGATGACGGATGGGCATTGATCCTTGCAAAAGCTTGATGAACGTGACATGGGAAGATTGTTGTAACATGCAGGGCATAAAAGATATTCTCTAATCTTTGAGGAAAATCTTGCACACCATTTACTTGTCAGAGATAGGGCTTCAACCTGTCGACTGTCTTCTGCACCAACTTGACACTTTGTCATCATGTTTTGTCCCGTTTAGCTTTTTTAGTCACACATGCTGCTGTTGGTCATGTTTGTGGCGCCGTGGCTTAGCTGGTCAAAGCGCCTGTCTAGTAAACAGACGGCGCTCTTTCATTTCACATGAAGCAGCATTAAAAAGGAGATTTCTAGCGCAGTTTAAGCTTAGGAAACTATATGTATGCTATAATTGATATCAGGTTTAATTAATGATCTGAAATAAGTGTGATTTTGAAGGAGATTTTAGAAATGAATGTTGCCAGGGTATACTTTCCAGTTACCTAAACCCTGCACTTTAAATGTCTTTTAATATTCAGCTCCTTGTTACTGCTCACACAACCTCCATCAACCCCCACCTCCTACTGCAGGAAGAAATCAACCTATAACACTTCAGCGAAAACTCAAAAGAGGTGTCTTGTTGTATATTTAAAAATAGATTGAAATGTAAACAGGGATTTTTACCTTAATTACTTCATAAAGTGCCATAATGATCAAGAAGATATGAAAACATTTAAATGTTTGTCATTTAAACGAGAGGTCATTACAGTGTTTAAATATGTAGAATGTAATATTAAAGTAATTGAATATGTTACGTAAATTAGGAGCATTACGATTATAAAAAGCATATTTTGGCAAAGATGTTTAATTTATGTTTGGAGTTAAGTTTCTTATCAGTGTTCCGGCATCTTACATATATTTGTCACCCTGTAGGTAAAACATTAATTCTAAACTCTGCTTTTTCAAAAAGCGAGACATTCACACCTCTCCCAGTCCCCATCCCCATCATTTTACTGTTGTACAGCAGGTGGCGCTGTTGAACACCTTTGGGAAAAAGTACAGAATCCCAGAACCTAGAACGTATATATCTTATCGATTTTTAATGATTGTTTTGAGTGTAATCTGGGCGGAATTTTTGACAAAATTTTTTAATTATATCAGCTGTTTAATCAAAGTGATGCATTTTTGAAGAAACCTACCCGCACCTATGGAGTGATAAAAAAAAGAACAAATGAAGATAGAAGAATATGTTTTTTTTTATTTTAAAAGCAGAGATTCTGTTCTTTCATTTCACATATTGTTTGTCCATATATTCTTTACAGAAAATGTACCGTGAGCCATTAAATTTTGGTGAAAATGTTAAAAAACGCTGGCGTAGCCTGGCAACTTTTTTTAAAAAAGGCTGGCGGGGAAAGAGTTAAAAGCCTGTAGCCTACTGACATGGAGAGAATTCCAATTCAATGCTTGTCATTTAAACGCAGGTCAATAAACTTTTCCATCACACTTTTATTTAATAACGATGAAACTGTCGATAAACTGCATATTTTGGCAAATATTATGTTTTTTTGTTCACGTCTTCACAGCCTCTGATCTAGCTCATTCGTAATAATTTATGGTACATTTTCGCCTTCTGCAGTTTACTTCCTCTGGTCCGCAATCATTTATAATGATAAAAATAGTAATATAGTTTCACATTCGCCCTCACGTATTGGCTGAAAGACAGTGTGTAGGCCTTCTGTTGTCACTTTGTATCATTCATTTCTTATTTAGCTGTTTGTCACCAGACTTACACCCGTTCCGAGCGAGCTTCGAACTGCCAATCAGTCCTCACCGGCTTATAAGACGGACACGCTAACGATCAGGCATATGCTGTCGCTTTAGACTGGCAGAAACAAGGATGAACCTCTGTGATCATAACATGTTTGATCTAATAATCTTTGTTCGAGTGATTTAATGATTACTTTACTATGTCCTGCATTTGGCTCAATTATCCACCTATATTGCTTTTTTTTGGTAACCAGCCTGTAAAGCCCTAAAACTGCCTATGGGACTCCACCTACGGATTTGTCCTCAGGGTTGGCTCACGAAACCTTACCCATGACTGAATACAGCCGCAAGGCAGCCGGGGTTTGAAATCAGAGTTTACCTACTATTAGACAGGCTACCCTCCCAGGTTGACGAGCCCCATCTGCCCAAAGCAAATCTGTTTTTGAGGCCCCAGTGACTCGCCTTCGCCCCTTCTCCTGTCAGTAAAAACGGTTCCGCAGGGCTTAATTACTAAACCACATATGAAGGCCAGGAGCTGGACTTGGTTGCGAGAGCCTAACTGAGGTGTATGCCTTATGAGGAGCACTTTATAGGCAGCAGGTCCTTAAACCCACTACCACCCCCTGGCATTAGCAACCTTATCAATCTACGCCTTTGGATCTGCAACTGAAGGGATATACCTGCGCACAAGGTCTGATGGTAAGCTCTTTAATCTATCTAGGCTAAAAGCAAAAACCAAAATCCAAACCAGGCATTTGAGAGCACTGCATCATCCTTCTGCTGATGATTCAGCTATCACCACACACTCTGCAATGGATCTGCAAGACCTGTTAAACCGTTTCAGCAAGGCATGATAGGATTTCGGGCTAACTATCAGCCTAAAAAAGGCACAAGTCACGGGCCAAGATACAAACACTCTACCTAGCTTCTCCATCTCTGATTACACACTCAAGGTTGTACATGACTTTGTGTACATGGGATCCTCTATTTCTGACTCTCTCTCACTCAATAGGTGAATTGGAAAGGCCATGTGGACTAATGACAAGCTGTCAGAGCACACCAAGATCCAGGTCTATAAGGCCTGCGTGGTAAGCACGCTCTTATATGGCAGAGTCATGGACCCTGTATGCTCTGCAGGAAAGTAAACCAAATGCCTTGCATATATCAGGCAGAAAAAGATCCTCAATTGCACTGTGCTTAAGAGAGCAGGGATCTCTTCTATGTCTCAAGCAACGACGCATGTGTTGGCTGGGTCACGTTGTCCGAATGGAAGATGGGCACATCCTGAAAGATCCCATGTTATGTGAATTGTTACAAAGGAACACGACAAATAAGCAGACCCCATATGACGTTTAAAGATGTTTGTAAGATGATACTCAGTCATACATATCATCTAGACCGGACAAAGCACACAGACAAGTACGTACACACACACAGACAAGCACACACAGACACGCACGCACACACACTGGTTATAAAAATAAATAAATCTAGTAATAATGTAAATTATAGAGTATCATTAATATTCTAATAGCATTTTAAGTTTTGTAGTGAAGATACCGCGTCCTTCTTCATCATCTCAGTTCGATGCTTCCCATTCTCCACTCTACCATCAGGTCTGGGCATGAACTGCATCCTTCTCACTGTGGTAACCTTAGAACAATGAGAGTACTGTTCTGCACTCTTTGATGTAACAAGTACATCATGTCAGGTCCCGTGTCTGATCACCTGCTTGTTTTGTCCGTTTCGTCTGTGTTTTGGGTTTTGTCAAACACATGGTGTTGTTGTGACAGTCACCCATGTGTTCGGAGTCTGTGTGTGTGTGCGCCCCGCCCCTCTCATTACTCTCTCATTTACGAATTTGGCAGACGGTTTTATCCAAAGCAACTTACATTGCATTATCTATTCATTTGTTTCTACGTATGTGCAATCCCCTGGGATCAAACCCATGACCTTGGCCTTGTTAGTGCCACGCTCTTACCTCTGAGCTACAGGAAAGCTACATTGGGTTTCACTTTTGCCAATCCTTCCACACCTGTTTCCTATCTCGCTTGTTTCTGTCCTGTGTCAGTCCGTTAGCATTCCTAGCTCCGCGATGTCCCCAGTTATCTTGCCTAGTCTTGTCTTGTCTTGCTACTCCCCAGTCACTGATGTCTTGTCTCGTTTAGGCTCCAGAGCTACTAGATGTCTGCATGGTGTTCTCCTTCTCCTCTGCCCTCAGATCGCTGCCCCTTTTGTCCTTACCTGTTCTGGGATCGCCCTTCTCCTTGCCACAGACCTCCTGTCGTTGCTGCTTCTCTTGTCACTAAAGACTCAGCATAACGTCTTGGTTACGGATGTAACCTCAGTTCCCTAATGGAGGGAACGAGATGTTGTGTCGAACCGACAGATGGGGTTCGCCCTTGAGAACCTATCGCCCTTGAGAACCTCAATTCCCTTTCTGTTGGTCTCTCGACGTTGTGTCGAGCCGACAGATGGGGTTCGCCCTTGAGAACCTATCAACTCTGACTACTATAGAAGAGGCCAATGAAATTTGGCTAATGAAATTTGCATGCCGGTCTCTGCCCTCGGATATCCGGTATAAAAGAAGACGGCGTGCAGCATTCATTTACCTTTTTGTTCTTCAGAGCCATCGCTCATGAGTACTACTAAGACTAATTCAACGAGTTATTTTCCTACATTGTTGGATCTACGACATAGAGCAGCGGATCGTCCCAACCTGCAGCGACCTTCCCCTGGGCACACGGCGGTTCCAGAGGTGTTTTCCAAAAAGTCCTTTTCAGGACTGAGCATTCTCCAGCGCGGCATGTCCCGCTGTTCTCTTGGGTGCTGCACCCTCATCGAGGAGGGGGACGGACACGATAGCTGCATCGGGTGTCTGGGCGTCCAGCATGCTGAAGCAGCTTTTGTTGACACATCTTGCCCGCACTGCGCGCAGATGGTCATCCAGAAGTTGTGGTCACGATTGGCTGACTTCCTCTAGATTTGTGCTTCCTCTAGGAAGCAGCCACCATTTCGTCGGCTACCCGTGCTGTGACGTCGGTGGCTAAGGCCCCGATGTCCGCCAGTGCTAGCAGCGTTAGTGATATGGGGACCTCTGCAAGCGTAAACCCGCCAGCCAAGCGCTCACGGGCCGCTCGCACCCCGCCTCGCTCTTCTGACCATTCCCCAACCGACGGTGGCAAACCGTCCGGATCCTCGGTCACGTATTCGGAAACGATGTGTGAGCATGATGAGATGTCGCTCGCAGCATCGGAGGGAGATTTGATGGCATCTGACCCTGACGAATCCGAGCAGCTCCCTCCCAAGGGGGGTCGAGCTCAGGAGGAAGCAGACGTGGAGATGTCAGCCATGCTTACCCGGGCAGCCACGAGTATTGGGTTGCAGTGCACACCACTGCCTCCTCCCCAACGCTCGCGGCTGGATACGTGGTTCCTGGGGTCGGAGCGCGGTGCCAAACCGCGCCCACCCCCGGTGCCATTCTTCCCGGAAGTGCATGAGGAGCCGTGTAAAACCACTCACGGCTCGCTCCAGTCAAACCAGCTCCAGTACTTCCCTCGATGGTGGGGTAGCCAAAGGCTACGTCGATATCCCACAGGTGGAACGTGCGGTTGCGGTGCACCTATGCCCGCAGACGGCTGCAACCTGGAGGAATCGGCCACGCCTACCATCCAAAGCGTGTAAGACTTCGGCATCACTGGTGTCGAAGGCTTATGCTGCTGCGGGCCAGGCTGCCTCCTCTCTTCACGCCATGGCCATCCTGCAGGTCCACCAGGCCAGGTCGTTAAGAGAGCTCCACGAGGGTAAGGCCGACCCGGGTATAATGCAGGAACTCCGTGCCGCCACTGACCTCGCTCTACGGGCGACCAAGGTGACAGCACGGGCCCTGGGTCGGACGATGTCCACGCTAGTGGTCCAGGAGAGACACCTCTGGCTGAACCTTGCGCAGATGAGTGACACCGAGAAAGTCCGCTTTCTCGATTCACCCATCTCGCAGGGTGGGCTGTTTGGTGATACCGTCGAGGACTTTGCTCAGCAGTTCTCGACGGTGAAGAAGCAGACAGAGGCGATTAGCCACATCTTACCGCGCTGCGACTCGGCCGCCCAGAGGCCTCTGAGATCTCACGCGACGTCTGCTTCCCAGCAGTCCAGGACCCCTTCGACTT
This sequence comes from Triplophysa siluroides, assembly GCA_006030095.1. Classification (NCBI taxonomy): domain Eukaryota; kingdom Metazoa; phylum Chordata; class Actinopteri; order Cypriniformes; family Nemacheilidae; genus Triplophysa; species Triplophysa siluroides. The sequence goes on from VCII01000018.1 coordinate 28,396, forward strand.
CGCTTCCGATTCCTGTGCCCCCAGTGCAGGCTGCACCCCGGAAGAGGAGGTCAAAAGGGAAACCTTCACCCCATCAGCAACCATCTCGCAAGAAGTGACCCTGACGGGAAGACTCCAGGGAAGACAACACCGGGCCCGACCTTCACAGCCACGCTCTGATCGGTCGGTACAGGATGGTTCCTGCCTCGTTTTCCCTTTTCAGGGCCTGGCGCCCACTTACTCACAAAGAGAGTTTTTCTGTTATCCCTGGGTGTTCATTTCAGCCGATCTCACACTCCACTGGACTGTGTTCGGCAACCCGACCTCACGCCTTGGCGAGGCGTGAGGTCGTACACACACGACAATCGCCACCACTCTCAACCGACAGTGCCGCCCCTCTGCCGACGCACCCCAACCCCCTGGGACCTTCGGACTGGGGTCCCTCTTGGGAAGGTTTAGAGGCACGTTGTGGTGACGACGGTCGTCTCCCTGCAGGGGTGGGATGCAGTGTGCAACGGGCACGCAGTAGCGGGGCGCTGGACGGGCCCCCGCCTGCGCTGGCATGGCTAGTGCCTAGAGTTGTGGGCTGTGCTACTTGCACTGAGAAGGCCATGTCTGGTCTCTAGATAGGACGAGGAGATCCTGAGTAGGCTACCCCCCCTCTGTGGTGGAGACCATCACTCAGGCTAGGGCCCCATCTACTAGGCGGTTATACGCCTATAAATGGGGCCTCTTCTCGTCCTGGTGTCTTTCTAAACGAGAAGACCCATGGAGGTGCTTGATCGGGATCGTGTTGTTCTTCTTACAAAGAGACTGGAGACTAACATCTCCTCCTCCACACTGAAGGTGTATGTAGCCGCTATTGCCACTCGTCACCACTCAGCTGATGGAAAGTCTCTAGGGCAGCACAACCTGGTCACCAGGTTCCTAAGGGGCGTGAGAAGCAACATGTAGGACTGGCATCCGGGGGGGCGTATGCCTGCGAAAGCACCACCCCACCCTCCAGCAGGTTGGGTCAGTGTGCTATCTACCTCTCTTCTTACCCAACCTCTTGGTTAAGAACTATCCCCACCCACCTCCCTCTACCAACCTCTTGGCTAAGAACAGGTATTCCATCCATCACCAAACAAGCACCTCCTGGGGGTCGGCTGGGCAGAGCAGCCTTCCCCCTTAGGCCGGGAGAACATATGAGCTAGATATCTCTAACCGGACCTAGTGCTACCGGACGTCTGTAACACCCCCTCCCGTGGGCTGTTCCATCTGATGTATCCTCATGAGATGGTTCCCACTCCTGGTAACCCATGACCTCCCCCAGGTGGACCTCCACCTCGCGGTTAACTACTCAGTCCGCACGTTCCATGCGATCTCCCCTTAGGGTGAGACCATATCTATATCCACTGTATTCCTCCCCCCCGGTAGGAAGTGGCCTCTTCCAGCGCATCCCTAATTAGGAAAGTTGCGCTTACCCGGTGGTACCCGATATCCAGACGGCTCTTCGCCAGAAAGGAGAGAGCCCGAAAAGGGCCCTCGTCCTTGAAGGTAGCTGTCAGGGCCTACCCATCTTCCCTCAGGAAGCGCTGGGACCCCCGCGAAAGCCTAAGAGTTGCGGCCTGAGGACACACCTAAGAAGAGCGAGACGTCGCTGCCGATCTGTCGTCTGCAGTTGTCGAGGCCAAGAGTGGTGTCTACAGGTAGGAGAACCCAATCAGATGTCGTGGGCAGTCGTCAGCGGCTCTTCAGAACGGTGGAATGAACGCCGGCATACCGGGGGCGAAGGGCATGCAAATTTCATTCGGGAGGCGTCTCCTCTTCACACCCTCTGTCGTCTTCGTCGACACCAACCTCCAAGTCATTGGATCACCATCACAGGGGAAACAGAGGTTGGCATCGAATTTGGTAGTCACGGCTTCATCGACTCAATGGGGTCGTCCTATCACCACCCTCGTGTATATGATGTGAACGTAACGGCATCATCCTTCTTGCCTTTCTCCGACGACTATTAGAGCCTCTGGCATATCTGAGGCATTCACAATCTTCATAGCGGTCGTGGCTTGAGGCTTCACATTCGGTTCTCGGCATTGGATCTTGGTTAAGCTAATTAATTTCTCATGGGACTTATGGCCAGGGTTTATATTAGAAATTATATCGTTTCGTTACTACTCGTGGCTATTGAGGCCTTCACATCTTCATAGCGGCCTATTGAGGCTTGGTCTTACGTAGTGGCCAATTGCGATCTCCATGGGATGTTTTAAGCAGTCCTCTATTAGAAACCTTATCCCTTTTATGGTTTTCTCACTTATTCATTTTCCTGCAAATTCATACACACAATGAAGCGTTCTTTCCCTTAAGTATGGTATAATGAAGCTTCACTCATGATTCGCAGGGTTTTATGATGATCATTTGTCTAAGTATTTTCATGTGTATATTGGTGGTGTCTCGTTTTCTCATTCATTACTCTTCGATCACGTCCTATTACCAGTCACTGCAGTCTTCCGCATGCAGGTATGGAGGATCCATCTTCATGTTACGGCCTATCACAGCTTTAATCTATTGATGTGGCCTATCGAGGCCTTCATCACCACAATGCGGCCTATCGAGGCTTTCGTCACTGCTTCGGGCAATTGCGGTCTTTTGTGGTTATAATCTCCACGGGATATTTCGGCAGTCCTCTATTGGTAACAGTATCCGAATGCGGGGTTTCAACGGCAGCTAACAAGTTGATGGGCAGATGGTCTTACTCAGCATTTGAATCCTACATAAGACCTGGCTCCAAAATCATCCTCGATGCTCAGCAAGCTCTATCAAGTTATATTTTTTCTTCATGCATATATACTGTATATACTGGTGGTGGTGTCTTGCCTCTCATTCATTACCCTTTGATCATGTTCTAAATTACATTGACATTTTATGCATTTGGCAGACGCTTTTATCCAAAGCGACTTACATTGCATTATCCTATACATTTATACATAGGTATGTGCAATCCCCTGGGATCGAACCCACAACCTTGCTCAAAATAAATATTGAACATGAGGTGCTGTTGACATGAAATGTTCAACAGATGTCTTTAACATCCCAAATAATCCATACATTCAAAGAAGTTTTATGTAATAAAATAGAACGCTTACTGAAATGTATTTAATACTTTATACAAAAGCCTTTGAATGTAATGACAGCTTCAAGATGCCTCCTGTATGGAGAAATGAGTCGCATGCATTGCTCAGGTGTGATTTTGGCCCATTCTTTCACACAAACAGTCTTCAAATCTTGAAAGTTCCATGGGGCTCTTCTATGAACTCTGATCTTTAGTTCTTTCCATAGATTTCCTTTTGGATTCAGGTGATTGGATGGGCCATTCTAGAAGATTTATTCTCTTTCTCTGAAACAATTGAGAGTTTTGGGATCATTGTCTTGCTGAAATGTTCACCCTCGTTTCATCCTCATCATTCTGGTAGATGGCACCAGATTTTTATCAAGAATGTTTCTGTAGATTTGTCCATTCATCCTTCCTTCAATTATATAAAGTTTGCCAGTACTGTATGCTGAGAAACAGCCCCACACCATGATGTTTCCACCTCCAAACCTCTTTTTTGGGGTGATGTGCAGTGCTATTTGACCTCCAAACATGGTGTGTAAAAACTGTAATGCATGTAACTGTAAAATCAATGCAAAAATGTGAAATATGAAAATTAATATAAAATAAATACAATAATTGTTAGTTCTTTCTCATGTCCCACATTGTCCTTCAAAAGCATGTCTGATGTCTTACGATGAAGAAATAGCCAGGTGGTAACCAGGCCCGGATAAAAAATTCTGAGGCCCCTGGGCACAAGTGTTTTATGGACCCCCCCCCACATTCACACACATGCGCACGATAAAGTTTTAGAATAGCCTATAGGGTGCTATGTGTATGAATACAGGATTACATTGACAAGTTACAAACTATGATCACAACCTGACAACACCCTTGCACATGTTCAATTATACAGGATTTACACCACATGATTGCAACAATGCTTTCCTGGACCATCAGCAACAATATTAAGACATTTCCCGGCAAACTGTAACAGTGACTCGCTGGCAAGCAAGCAGCACACACTACTACACCTCTATCAATTCAGTTCTATCAGATTCTTCCATAATTCACGAACAAACACGCCAGATTCACAAAACTGTTCTTAATAGAAAATATAAGAACTTTCTTAAGATAAATTACAGAAAGTCCTTAAGAATATTCTTAAGTGCAATTTTCAAATATTTTCATCTTAATTTTTTCAAAGAATAAACGGGCAGTGATTGTCAATGATTATACTACAATACAGTAATTTGTCCATTTGTTAAACTTTCTTTGTGTAACAAGCACCTCGCGACTCCCGTTCTAAAGTGTAATGTTTTACACTAAACCCCATTAACAAGTAGGCTTTTATATGAAAGTATACTTCTTTAGCCTATATATTACGACATCATCGTATTTGTGTATATCTACACATTTTGCAATGTAGGTGTAACGTAGGGCCTCCCAGAAGCCTTCGAGGCGGTCCCGTCCGGCCTCCTATTGACTCCAGAGCCCGCTGCCTGGCTGCCTGCCACGCCTCCCTGGCCGCCTGACCAGCCTGCGCCCCTTCTTGTCCTGGCCTGCCAACCCTCCCCCGGTTTCGCCTCCACTCCACTGCCCTCCTGGACTATTATGTTAAGGGCGTCTGGAATCCCCCCTTAGAGGGGGGGCTATGTAACGTCTGTCAGCTGCAGTGTCCTTGTGCTCCACCAGAGAGCACTCTCCACTTTACCCGGACTTTTTCTGTGCACTACATTTCCCATAAGCCTTTGGACTCATTAGTCAGAATTGCATTCACCTGTGTCTTGTTATCTGTTGCACCTCTGCTTATTTAAACCCCATCATTTCATTCACTAAGGGCGAAGTCTTGTTTTTGTGTTACATTGCATTTCTGAGCATTCTCGTCTATTGGATTACTTGTGTTTGACCTTGGATTGTATACTGTTTGTATATCTCTACTGCCTGCCCCGACCATCACCTGTGACCTCGTCTTTGCCTGTTTGCTGCCTGCCCTGACCATTATCTTTACTGTTTTTAGGATTATTAAAGCTGCATTTAGATCCTCAACCCTTTAAGTCTCGGAGCAATTCGTAACAGTAGGCTATGTAAAAGCACTGTGGATTATTTAATAATGAATGCTGAATATTGCTAAAGTAAGGCAGTTACTGATCAACATTATATCAATATAAAATAATTCATAATTGGCAAGGAAGCACACACCAAATAAATGTAAAAAAAACTAATAACTTTTAAGATTTAAGACAGCTGCAAGGGTATATCAACTCATTATCTTTACAACAATAAAGCCGTTCTCATTGACATGTTTTCAGTTTCTGTTGTCAGTTCATGACGCGACATCATCTAACAACTCACAATAAAAAGCTGTGATTTCGGCAAATGTTATTAACGACGAAATATGTTCATATTTTTATATCCAACAGTGGCAGGTTGTTGGAAACGCTGTTTTGTACTTATTTCATTCGCGAGTCACCTGTCGTACGGTGCTGCTTCTTCCTGCCGCTCACTGTACAGAGCCGGGAAAGAGAGACCTTGCGCTCGTTGGGCAGAACTGCTGACATTTTCCCACTGAATGAAAGCTAGGTTTATCCAAGAAGTCTCAAGATTTGTCGCTATGTGTTTCTTCTAATAAAAGTGACTTAATCAAAAGACAGACTTCCTTATTTAGAAACAATGTTTTGTGTGCCCACCTTCATGTGCGCGGGTCAGAGAAGCGCACAGCAGAATGAATATGCCATATAAACGCTGTTATGTGAAATTTTCTTCCCGTTGCCTGGGCCCCAAGTGCGTATGCTCTGTTGCACAGAGTAGCAGGTTGTATTCAAAAGCATTAAGTCACTATAATGATTTTTTTTTAAACTTATTTTTAAATGCTTTGTGTGGAGGTGCGCGTGTGTGCGTGTGTGTGTGTGCTCATTACGTAGCTCAATCCTCTCACCCACTCAGCTGACTTGGCTTTGGAGATATTTGGGAGGAAACTTCTTTGTTTGGAAGTAGAGCTAGTATAAGCAGGACTTCTTACAAAGAAAGTTAGAAATAGACTTGTAGAAAGTCTGTAAAACATATTGAATTACTCCTGAAGTCTTAAAGACAACAAGGTATTATTTATATATAACTTTTCTTCTGTTCTTCTTGTTCTTTGTGACAACTTGATTTTTTCCCACAGTTAAATGGATTGAAACAGTAACTAAACATTATTTCCATGTTTTCTTTAAACAAAAAGGTAATGGACTTGGATATTTCAGCTGAGAGTCAAGATGCATATGAGGTAAAACATTTTTCTCTAATTGAAGATTGTTTACGGTAATATAAAAAAAATGTGAACATTAAAAATATTTTCGTAACCTGGCTATGAACTAATTATGTGTCTTAACATTCATAGAATGTGTTCTGTAACCCAGTTTTTGAGCGTGAAGATGAATGTGAAGAAACTAAAGGAAATTTCAGAATTGACATCATACATCATGAACCCTCCAAACTTCAAACTTCAGGTAAACCCACAATGAATGCATTATAAATACATACACTTAAATTTGAAAGGCATTTCTAGATCTAAAAAAGCTTTGAGATTTAGATTTAGTAGAAACAAGCTTCTTTCGTTCCAAAGTTTTTATTTGGGCCAAACTCATCAATAAAAAAAACGCAGAAAGTAATTTGTTTACATTTTTTGGGTAACCCTTAGATTGCAGCCCGCAATGTATCGCATAATTAAACAAAATTTATAGTGTAACTAATTGTAATAATAATGTACCTCTACTTACAGTACATATATGTAGGTTAAGGGGAACAATATTCAAAGTTTGGGGAATAAATGGTGTAGTAAGGAAAATTTTAAAATATTTATACGTTAGGCATTTCAAAATTGCGTCATATTCATGACCTACTATTCTAGACAACAATCTTATGATTGGAGTAAGTTTAGAGCGAACATACACTGTGTACATTTTTGTAATAACACTGCACCCATAAATAAGTGGAGGGTGACTGGAGAAGATGAGGCAGATGGAGGTGCCGAGCTCCCCAGGGTAAGGGTGGCCAGGGCGCGGTCCTCCGGGATGTTATTCGAGGAAGTGGATACCCAGGCTGGCACTAATGGCCAGGGATCATCCCGGTTGACCACGTACCTAATCATATCACCCACCCACAGGGAGCTCAACATCTTCATCTCCGTCCGCTTGAGAGGCTCAGTGAGGCAGCAGTTAAAAATAACCTTGAGCTCTGCCTCACTGAACTCTGTCTCCCCTGCGACAGCCACAAACTCCTGGGCGAAGTCCCTGATCCCGCAATCCCCCTGCCGAAGCCCAAAAAGTAGGCGGGCATGGTGGGATCGCAAGGAGCTGTCCATGCTTGCTTCCTGCTGGGTTCGGTTGGGCTTGTTCATTCTGTCATGAATTGTGCAGGGGGAAGAACCCAATTGCAGGCAGACACGTGGCAGATATGGGGTCAAACAAGGATTTATTAACATAACATAAACACTTACATAAAAGCAAAACAAAACCCACGATGGGGAAAACAAAGCAGGATAAACTATCAACAAAACAAGAACAAAGACTGACTAGACTATGAAAACAAACACTAGTAGAAACACTAAACTGAACTTACAGGACACGGGGTAACAGGAACTACAGAGAGATGCAAGCACATGCATACGAGGACTATGTACAATGAACGAGCACAGGACAAATGAACACGAGGGTATTTCAAGGGGAACAAACACAGGATCATTAACAAGGGAGCAGATGTGGCTAATGAAACACTAAGGGAAAGCTAACGAGACAAAAGGGCGGGAAACATCGACGAGACACGGAGAGAGAGTGAGAGGATCACTAAGGTCCAACCCCTCTCTCCACAAAGAACCTTAGACTATGTCATGGCTCCGCCCCAAGATCAAGAATAAACAAGACAAGATGGCGGAACCATGACAAAAATGTATCCCAAAGTTAAAACTCTGATAAATTTGCAGACAGACAGCCCAGACTGATATGGATAGATTGCTATTGCTAACTTACTCCCATTATTATACTCTAGGTCATGCATACCACATTATATTAAAATAGTTAGCTCTTAGTTTTAATACTTACCCCTTTATTCCCCAAACTTTGCATATTGTTCCACTTTACCTACTGATATGTAGCCTACTGTAGATGTACGTTATTTTTACAATCAGTTAATTATGTAAATTGCTGTTTTTTTAAATAAAGGTTTCAGAGTCAAGGATATCCGATTGTGTGTATATTTATTGTTCTTACCCTGTAACTTTGTGGAACAAAAGGGTAACAGTTCCCACAGTGGTTGCTACCCCTTTTTTACCCGAATTTAAAATATTGTTTCCTTATACCTACACATAGGTATACTATAATTACCAAAACTTCCACTGTAAATTGAGGGCTACCTACGGAGTTCTTTGTGGGTTGTATATCTGCTGTTACCCCTTTATTACCCGAACATAACATATTGTTCCTCTATACCCACACATAGGTACACTGTCATACCCAGAACTTTTTTTGCTTGTTTGTTTTAATATCATGCATTTTATTGTAGGTCAAACTGTGCTTAGTGGCTTTTTGGTGGGTTTAAGAGAAAAGCTGGGCAGCCGTGGATTGAAAATCACGACAACAGGTGTGTTGTTTTTCGGGGCTGTACTCTGCATCATACTGCTTCTTCTCAAGCGTAAGAGAAACTCTAATTTTGTCTCATTTCACCTTGTACTGCATTTACATGAGGCTTCTGTAAGATATCAGATATCAGCATTTAAATGAGTTATTGTTACTTCCACAGAAGTATTTGTTGAAAACAAGCTGACATAACAAACAGCTACTTTACCTTGTTGCAGCAGTGGTTCTAGTTGTATAGTCAACAAATATTAATATTGAGGAAATGTCTTCTGGTACTGAAATGCATTGTTTTCAGTCATGGTTGTATACAGACGTGATTGCAGGATGTACTGGTTGAATGGTTTGGTATTGGTCCCACCCCTCCTGCACTGTAATTGGACAGCAGAGTAAAAATGTCACTCTGAAAAATGCAGTGTTTTGCACACAGCTGAACATTTTTGATTCTCTATGATTGGGAGCTCAAAGTTATCATGAAGTAAACACCGGTTGTGTTCAGGAAGTTATTTGTAAGAATATCAGTAATCAAATAGATCTCATCCCCCATTGACTCCCATAGTATTTATTTTCCCTACAATGTCAGAAAATGGATGATGTTTGGTTCCTGACCAAACTATTCCTACGTGTTCAGCAGAAAAAATAAATGTACACAGGTTTGGAACAACCTGAGGGTGAGTAAATGATGACAGAATTTTCAATTTTGAGTGAACTATCCCTTTGAAAGGCTCTTAACATAAGGGTGATTCATTGTTTTAGTGTGTGTATACTGTAGTGATCAAATAAGTGATTAACTGCAGTATAAATGTACTATTCACTGTAAACTACAACCATTTAACCATATACCGTAGCTCAGTGAAAACTAAACTACATTGCTACTGGCTCCAATCAAAGCCCAAGAGAAAAGCACTTACATATTCATGAAGTAGTTATCAGACTTTAGTTGTCCCACTTTTACAAAAATAACTGAATGGAACAGATTTATGTGAAATAAATATCAATATCAAAGAATATCAGTTTGTAAATGATAGTGAACTCAATTTGATCGTGACTGAGAGTATAAGAAGTGAGTGAACGTGTGTGTGCAAACCAACCAACTCTCAGCATTCTTCGTTTAATTAGCACAATTCTACGCTTCCTGTTTTGTGTGTAATGTATACGCCAAAGTACAATTTGGCATGCCTCCTTCAGTTGCTTTCACGCTGCGTCCACACCGCCAGCGACTCTGTCGTTCTGTGTCGCCGTGAGGTTGTTAGGTGTCCCTAGCTTTGGTTGCTCTAGAAACAGTTTCTTAAAAAACACTGCAGTAATTTACCAAAGACATATGACATGAGCTCCGCTGCTTTACTCCTATTGGTAGTCGCTCCCGAAAGTGGCTCATCATTTGCATAAAGCAATTCTCAACTTTGTTGCGTGAATGGGGCATCAGTGGTGAACACAGTAGGTTTTTATCAGAGCATGTGAGCGAAGCGGAGCAGTGTGTCGCTCCGCTCAATATTTCGCTCAATGACTGTGCACTTCATTCAGTCGCTCACTGACCAAGCAAACGCTCCGCTCAGATCCCGCTCTGACATAAAATGTGTCTAGTAAGCCTAATTGTTTTCAGTTTAAGATAAACTCAATAAATGTCTCAGTTCAAGTAGTAGGCTGAAAAAGAGCAGTTATGCAATAATTTGAGTCAATTTTATTTAAAGAATTCCATAAATATCTGTATAATTACTGATAAAGTATATTTGATTTTCAGTTAGTTTATTTCTGTGAATATAACTGCCAGTACGCAACATTCAAAATAAACGCACAAAAGATGAAATGCACTATGAACACCTTTATTATTACTGGGGTTAGTAAAAGAAACGGGCTCTAAAGAAACATTTTGGGAAATGCGGTCTTAAAACCTCAAACCTCAATCGTTACAGCATTTTAGAATGCACTTTTAGAAACTTTAACAAAGTTGCGGCGTCTTCGAAGGCTCATATTTTATTTCAGAAAAGCAACGGTTACATTGGACAAAATGTCTTAAGAGAAATGATTATGTTATAATGCATTTTTAACTGAAATGAGCCTGTATCAAACCTCTTGTCACCCGCACACCTCTGCAAATCGACTAGGTGTTTGTAGTTGATACACGTGCCGTTGTGCTATTATTCAGGCTTCAGGCTCTTGCGGTGTACATGGGACAATAATCCAGCAGCAAAAAGTAAATCACCAAGAGGGCTGAGCGAGCGGAATTTTCAGAAAGGTGCTCTCCGCTCTGCGAGAAACATTAACGCAGGGCCGGCCCAAGCTTTGAGGGGGACCTAAGCTGAATTTTATTGTGCCAACAATATTGTGCCCCTCTGTGCCAACAATATGCCTAATTATTGTTAATCCTTGATTATTCCCACACTATTCATCTAAAACACCCATTATCAATGGTATTTGTTGTAGCGGTGTTCATTTGCTTACATCATACCAATGTTTTTACCCTTCTACGGATTTTAATTGTAACGTAGCAAACCCACAGGAGTGATCAGGTGTTAATTTTCTTGCAGTAACAATCGGCGTACTTAATGTGGAAGGTGGTTCAATAATAAAATATAAAGCTGAATACTAATCAACTACAAATAAAATCAAATACAAACATGATCTTCTTATATGAAAAATATATACAATCGTAACGAAAATAGGTTTCTAAAATAATTACTTTATTTCAGACGAACTAACTCAACTTTACACACCACCTCAATATTCCAATTTCCTCCTAAGAATTTGTTTTTCCTGGCTTTTCTGGAGGTAAAGTCGTTTATGATAATCACAATAAGATATCTGACAGTAATTTTGTTAATAATACTAATTAGCGCAAGTCCAGTCAGTCTTGAGCCATGAAAGATATCAAATAGTTATTGATCAGTTTAAGTTTGAAAAAGCTCCGTTGTTGAATGAACAGAATGTTATTTTAACATTAAAGCTTATACAACAACAAACAGCAATTATTTTAACATCCAACTATATTACACAGCACCGCAGCAAGCCATCTGTACACCTTAAACATTGAGGCATAATGATACTGAAATATAATAGCAAAGACCCCAAAGGTAGGTGTCAGGACCCAGGCTCGAACTCAGGTGTCTGGTGTGAGAGACAGTCACTACACCAATCGAGCCACACAGGGAGAGAAGGAACCCAGAAGATAAGGCAGACACAATAGGTTCAGTAGATCAGTTTATGTGAAGGCCAAATACCAAAAAAAGGTTATTCCACCAAGGCAGAGTTCACTTGAGAAAAAGGTCATACCAAAATAGAAAGCCTCAGAAGTTATCCTGTCTCGGGAGCGCAACAATAGTCCACACAAGTAGCGCACATGTAAAGGGTGCTACACATACAAACTTAATGCAAAGAACTAAGGAAGACTGAGAGCTTAAATACTGTGACTGAAAACGAGGCACATGTGAGAGCAACCACTCTAATTACAAAGGGACAAAAAACTAAAAAGAACACAATGGGGGACCACTAGTGGCAAAAACTAGACATGACAGGCAGAATGGTGACAGTAGGCTAATGTAAGTGATGTTAAACTGTTATCAGTACCTAAGTTATAAAACAGAAGCTTAGTTTTTATTATCAGTACCAAGTTTATGAAACAGAAGCCTATTTTTATTACAGAAATATAATCCAGGAAAGTTATTTTTAGAACCAGCTAAGTAATATGTTGTTTATTATAATATATTAAGAGTGCAAAGCTATTTGCAGATGTTTAATGAAACATATGTTCTTGCTTGCTTTATTAACTAGGCAGCTAACTTTAGCTTGCAATATAGTTTACTAGGCTAATTAGGCTAAGCTTATTTAGTTTGTATTCATTTTCTCAATTTACCTTTATCTTGCTGTTTTTTTCTCTTCCTTTTTATTTTCTCTGCACCAGAAGGATATGTCCTTTTTTGTGACATTATTGCGTTTAAATTCTTCAATCAACTTCAATTACGTCAATCAGTCAACTCTAGTTGTACATGTATCCTGCTGCAGCAGCCGTTAACATAATATTGCGTTGTGTTTTTTTTTTCATTAATAATGCATTTTGTATCATTACCCATATCCATCGAAGTATTATATACGATGTCAAAAAAAGGGACCAAGAGTACATGAAATGACATAGTTTTTATTTTTTTAGAGTCTTGGGGGCCCCCTGGTGGCCACGGGGGCCCTAAGCAGGTGCTTAGTTTGCTTATGCCTAGGGCCGGCTCGCTTATGCCTTGGACTATGCTCTCGCTCCGCTTCGCTCACATGCTCTGGTTTTAATCGCTGATGATCACGCTCCGGGAATGCATGCAATCACGTCTCATTCAAAAATAGACACTCAAGCTTAGCGTGTGACACAACTGGAGCAGGACAGCCAATGACGTTTCATAATGTAAGCTAACGGTCTTTGTAGATTGATGAGAGCGGCTTGCAACAAGAGCGTGAGGGCATGCTCCTGTGGCTCAGTGGTAAGAGCATTGCGCTAACAACGCAAGGTTGTGGGTTCGATCCCAGGGGATTGCAAATACCTTTGTAAAATGTATAGGATAAAAGCAATGTAAGTCGCTTTGGATAAAAGCGTCTGCCAAATGCCTAAATGTAAATGTAATGTAAATGTGCTAGATTTCTCACTTTACCGCAGGGGTTGTGAAAGTATATAAAAGCAAACTTCTTTGTGTGTTTTAAAGTGCTTTCGTAGTACTTTATGTTGTATGCAGATCGGTCTGCCCAGCACATCATAAAGTCAAACACACCTCTCCTTTATTAAAAAGTGTAGAAAAGAGGAGGGGAGCAAAGTGAGTAAAGAACAAGATCAACACACAGAAACTGTATAGCTGAGAAAAAGGTCTAAGCCACCTTTTTCAGGTGCCCAAATTAGCAGGAGGAAAGAAAAGGGGAAGAAATGTGTCGAAGTGTCTAATGACCCTAGTGAAAAATAAATATACAAAAATTTATTTGAAATACATTTATTTCATGCTAAGTATATGCATAAGCATCTTATGTTCTTAATGGAAATACACTGCGATTGTGGGATACTAAATTGGTATACTTAAAGTCTGCTAAATTGGAACAACTAATTTTGTACTTAATATGCTTTTATTATGCAGAAATAGTGCTGAGGTCCAACTAAAGATACATTTAAGTGTATTTGATTGTGCTAAAGTGGAACTATTGTAAGTATGCTTCAGGTACACTTTAAACACATTTTTATTTAAACACAGGCTTAACTCAACTCAACTTTATTTATATAGCGCTTTTTACAATTTTCATTGTTACAAAGCAGCTGTACATGAGACGCATTGAATACAAGAAAAACAACTAAAGTCATATACCTTTAAAAACAAGAAAAAGGTGAAAACAACAAAAGACAGACATACAAATGCTCCACACACACAATATGCATACACACTACACACATTGACATAGACGCACACACGCAAACACACTCGCACACACGCACAGTGAAAGCACACATTTGAGATAAAGAGAGAACCACAGGTCAAATATTAAACGGACTATAAATTCTTATATGCAATATTAATTATGTCTAACTTCTAAATTCTAAAGCAGCCCCCCCGGCCAGGCAAAAGGTAAATTATAGATTTAAGATTATCATAAACAATCTAATAGCATTTGAAGTGTTGTAGAAAAATCGTGTCAAGTTGCCGCGTCCTTCATCCAGCTCTATCATCTCAGCTCTTGTCAGGTCCTGCGGTAACCTTGGAACAAAGAGACAAGACTGGCTGAGAGTAGAGTACTGTTCTGCACTCTTTGATGCAACAGGTACATCATTTGTTGTTGGATGTGTTCCTGGTTCCGGTTGATCTAAATAATGCAGCCTAAATCCTCTGAGGATTAGTATTTATGGAAGTGTAGTGTATGCAAGATTAAAAAGATGCGTCTTTAGTCTAGATTTAAACTGACAGAGTGTGTCTGCCTCCCGGACAGTGCAGGAAAGAATATTCCAAAGTTTAGGCGCTAGATAAGAAAAGGATCTACCACCTGCACTTGATTTTGAAATTCTAGGTATTACCAACTGACAGGACGCCTGAGAGCGTAATGCACGTGGAGGATTGTAATACAATAGAAGTTCATTCAAATACTGCGGCGCTAAAACCATGTAGGGCTTTATAGGTAATAAGCAAGATCTTAAAGTTAATGCGATGCTTTACAGGTAACCAGTGCAAGGTTGACAGAACCAGGGTTATATGCTCATACTTTTTTGTACGTGTAAGAACTCGAGCTGCCGCGTTTTGAACCAGTTGCAGTTTTTGTAATAGGCCTGCAGGGCAACCACCTAAAAGTGCATTACAGTAATCTAGTCTTGATGTCATGAATGCATGAATTAATTTCTCTGCATCGGACATTGACAGCATATGACATAGTTTAGATATATTCTTAAAATGGAAAAATGCAATTTTACAGGTGTTGGCGACATGGCTCTCAAATGACAGATTACTATCGAAAACAACGCCAAGATTCTTAGCTGACGACGAGGATTTTATGGAGCATCCATCAATAGTTAAGCAGTATTCTTGGTTGTTATGTATGACGGTTTTTGGTCCAGTAAGTAACACTTCTGTTTTGTCCGAGTTCAGTAGTAAAAAATTGTTACTCATCCAGTTTTTTAAATCAACTATGCATTCCTTTATTCGATGGAACTGCTGGGTTTCATGAGGCTTCGAGGAAATATAAAGTTGAGTATCATCAGCATAACAGTGAAAGCTAATTCCGTGTCGCTTTATTATATCTCCTAGAGGTAGCATATATAATGCAAAGAGCACAGGCCCTAAGACTGAGCCCTGTGGTACACCGTACTGGACTTGCGATTTGCGGGAAACCTCATTGTTTATTACTACAAATTGAAAACGGTCAGATAAATAAGACTTAAACCATTTCAATGCTATTCCATTAATGCCGACGTACTTTTCGAGTCTGTGTAGGAGTATGCCGTGGTCAATGGTGTCAAATGCAGCACTAAGGTCTAGCAGCACCAATAACGAAATACAGCCACGGTCAGACGCTAAAAGCAGATCATTTGTATTTCTGATCAAAGCAGTCTCTGTACTGTGACATGTTTGAAATCCAGACTGGAATTCTTCATTAATGTCATTCCTTTGGAGGAAGGAGCATAACTGAGTTGAAACTACTTTTTCAAGAACTTTAGATATAGAAGGTAAATTCGATATAGGCCTGTAATTGCCTAGTTCTCTTGGGTCGAGTTTGGGTTTTTTGATAAGGGGCCTTATAACAGCCACCTTAAATGCTTTAGGCACATGTCCTAATGTCAGAGATGAGTTAATAATACTAAGAAGAGGATCTATAATTTCCGGGAGCATTTCTTTCAGTAGTTTTGTAGGTATAGGGTCTAGCACACTTGTTGTTGATTTTGATGATCTAATGATTTTAGAGAGTTCATCATGATCTACTGTAGAAAATAATTGCAATTTCTCCTTAGGGGTGCTGTAGTTAATTTGTTCAGTTGCATTGTTATAATTTTTTCTCTAATATCTTGGATTTTACTAGTGAAGTAGTTCATAAATTCATCACTGCTGATAATCACAGTCTGAAGTCACTGACGACTTATTTTTTGTTAATTTAGCCACGGTGTTAAATAAAAACCTAGGGTTGTGATGGTTTTCTTCTATTAGTGATGAAAAGTAGGCGGATCTAGACGTTTTTATGGCATTCCTGTATTTTTCGAGTACTATCCTTCCATGCTATACGAAATACCTCTAAATTAGTTTTCTTAAAGTTCCGCTCCATTTTACGGGACGCTTTCTTTATAGCCTGAGTGTGTTCATTATACCACGGTGTTGGGCTGCCATTTTTAATCTTTTTTAAACGCGGAGGAGCAACTGTGTCTAATGTTTCCGAGAAGGTAGAGTTAAAATTTTCAATAGTAATGTCAAGATCGTCAACGTTTTTACTCATGCTAGATATT
Source organism: Triplophysa siluroides (assembly GCA_006030095.1). Lineage (NCBI taxonomy): Eukaryota > Metazoa > Chordata > Actinopteri > Cypriniformes > Nemacheilidae > Triplophysa > Triplophysa siluroides. The sequence continues at coordinate 44,996 of VCII01000018.1, forward strand.
TGAGACAATTCAGGCAGATTGTCGAGAAACGCATCTTTGGTAGTTGAAGTAATCGTTCTAACATATTTGTAACAAGGAGTTTGATTTGCAGCCGTAGGCCAGTGAAGCAAACATAATATCAGATAATGATCCGAAATGTCTTCACTCTGCTGAACGATTTTAACATCGTCCACATTTATACCGTAAGATAGTATTAAATCTAAAGTATGATTACGAAGGTGAGTGGGTCCTGACACATGTTGACTAACGCCCATGGAGTTAAGAGTGTCTTTGAAAGCCATTCCCGGAGGCATCTGTATTATTATCTACATGAATGTTAAAGTCGCCAACGACAAGGACTCTATCTGCGGCCAGTACTAGTTCTGATAAGAACCCACCAAATTCTTTAATAAAATGTGTGGTGCCCTGGAGGCCTATATACAATAGCTAGAATAAATTTTAAAAATGTTTTGTCCTTAGTATTAGGTGTTGATACGTGAAGTACCATGACTTCAAAAGAATTGTATTTAAAATTAGACTTCTGAGAGGTGATAAAAGAATTATTGTGAAGTGCAGCGACACCTCCCCCTCTACCTTTTAGACGAGGCTCGTGTTTATAGTAATAATCTTGGGGAACGGATTCATTTAGAGTAATATAATCATCTGGTTTTAGCCATGTTTCTGTCAAAACACAGCATGTCTATTTATGATCGGTTATCATATCGTTAACAAAAAGTGCTTTATTCGAGAGAGATCTAATATTAAGCAATCCGAGTCGTAACAGTTGATTATCTGTATTTTGTTCATGTTTGATTTGTTTAACGCTTATTAAATTACTTTCAAGAGGTTTACGCATTATCTTATGTTTGCTAATCAGGGGGAGAGACACAGTCTCTATTTTATGATGTTTGGATGAAGGGATTATTACATGTTGTATATTTTGTGTATTCTGTAACGTGAGACGGCAAGCAGACAGTTGGTTAAGCCATTCTGTCTCCTTCCTGACCTGGGCCCCAGGTAGTCAGCCTTTAGCATTATTAAGACTGTGTGCCAAATTTCTAGAGAGGAGGGAAACCCCATCCCAGGAGGGATGGAGACCATCTCGTTTCAACAGGTCAGGTCTGCCCTCAAAACTCTTCCAGTTATTTATAAAATCTATATCATTCTGCAGGCACCACTCAGACAACCAGCAATTTAGTGATGATAATCTGCTATAAATCTCATCACCATGGTAAGCAGTGAGGGGGCCAGAGAATATTACAGTGTCTGACATAGTGCTTGCGAGCTCACACACCTCTTTAATATTATCTTTAGTGATCTCCGATTGACGGAGTCTAACATCATTTGTGCCGACGTGAATAACAATCTTACTGAATTTACGATTAGCCTTAGCCAGCACATTTAAATTTGACTTGATGTCAGGCGCTCTGGCTCCCGGTAAACATTTGACTATGGTGGCTGGTGCCTCTATGTTAATGTTCCGGACAATAGAATCACCGATCACTAGGGCACTGTCAGCAGGTTTCTCAGTCGGTGCGTCACTGAGTGGGGCAAACCTGTTCGAGACTGTAATCGGAACGGTTGAGTGATGTTTTGTCTTGCGACTATGCCGTCTCACGGTCACAAAGTTTCCCAGCTGCAGGGGATTTTCAACCGGAACCGAGCTGTGTGCGCTAACATTGCTCGCATCCAAAATGTTTTCTACGGTCCTAACACTCTTACTATCCTCAAATAAAGATTGGATGCGAGACTCTAATTCTACGATCTTCTCCGTCAGCCTAACTACTTCCCTGCATTTATCGCATGTAAAACCCTCGCCGCTGACAGAGAAGGCTATGCTAAACATACAGACCTGCCAACCTTGGAATATTTTTTTGAGTACCATCAGCCGAAGAGACAGAACACAGGTTTTTAACATATACTTTTTTCACAACCAATAAGTTATATCACATTTTTGAATATAACTTTTCTTATTGAAGTATTTAAATTTAGGAAACATTGTGTATATTGTGTGTGTGAGATTACTAATTTAATCAAGTATATCATTATTAAAGTAGATTATGGTAGGCTGGAAAAGTGCATGTGAGCAGCATAGAAAGTTACCAAGAGGTGTGTGTGTGTGTGTGTGTGTGTGTAAATAATCTTCAGTGAGATACCCTTGATGTGTATCAATGACATTTACTTGCACTGGCACTTGCTCTTGACTGCTTTGTTTCATAGGTCGCTGATTTGGAGAGTGCTGTTATACATATCATAAAAAAGTACAGCTTTTACAGCACCAAAACAAGTATTATTTATCTAATAAAGATAGAATAATATGGCTCTTTTTTTGTTTGTTTAAAAGCAAAGGGAATGTTTTCTCATTTAATAAATGTTCATATATTCAATAAAGAAAATATTATGGGGTGTACCTGAAGCCTTCTTATTGTGATTATCACAAATGATATATGCCAGCTGGCAACATTATCAAAAAATGCAGGTGGGAAAAGAATGAATATACACACATCCTAAAATGGGCAGAATCACAAATGTGTTCTGTTTAATAAAAAATATAGGCCTTCCTAAAGCCACAATTTTACCTGAGGCTCCCTGATGGCTGACATCAAATATCATAATGCAAAATGCATGATTTAGCTGTTTTGATGGGCGGAGACACTGCCATTGCTGCTGATACACTTTTAGGAACTGCTGTGGGGCATGGGCTCGTTTCTTTTTTAGGTGGTCTGCTGCTTTCTCCCTCCCTGTCTGTGTCCTCATCTGATGTCATTTTTTGCCGCAACTCATGCACACACACACACACAACAAACACCTCTTGGTAACTTTCTATGCTGCTCACATGCACTTTTCCAGCCTACCATAATCTACTTTAATAATGATATACTTGATTAAATTAGTAATCTCAAAAGTTTGCATATGACGTTCTATTTTATTGACAATTATCGAGAGCTCGATTTCGCAGAGCGCATTCAATCGGCTCCGCTGTCAGGAGAATTCCCTTTACTGAAAGCGAACGGCGCCAGGACGCTTTTTTATGTGACCAAAACTTGATGCTCTCTCGCAGAAATAAGTGCACGTTATTGAGTGAGATGGTGGTCTAGTGGGTTAAACCACTGAACTGGTAAATCAAAAGGTTGCTGGTTCGATCCCAGCAGCCACCACCAGTGTATCCTTGAGCAAGACACTTTACTCCACGTTGCTCCAGGGGGATTGTCCCTGTAATAAGTGCACTGTAAGTCGCTTTGGATAAAAGCGTCTGCCAAAATGCCTAAAATGTAAATGTAAAATGAGTGAGAAGCCACCAGCGCAATCGCCGCCTATGGTACTTGGTAAAATCATAGTAACTTTTTGTGAGCGCTCATTTATAAATCATAAATACTGTGAGCGCATCTTGCGGGCAATTGCACATTATCAAATGAGCCCGCAAGATCATCGACAGCATAGGATTAAGCCAATTCAATGTTTCAACTTTCCACATCCACCGATCAGTTTACCTCAGAGCTCAGAAGACGTCTTCGTTTAAAACAATGCGTCAGAACGTGTGGGTGGAAGGGGATCACGCGAGATTGTGCGGTTCTGCCGATTTGCTGACTCTTGTTATTGATTGATAGGCCATAGGACGTGTCAATCATCGCTGCATTCTATTTGTGGGAAGAACTCAGTGCTATGATTGGACATATTCTTCTTTGCTATGCTTGTTTTGAGTACTGCACGCAGCAGAGGCGACATCAGGTTTTTGCGTAGTTTAGAGTGACGAATCGTACCAGCGTACTTTGAGGTCAAAATGCGTACCTGCTACGCAAAATGCGTACAGGTTGGCAGGTCTGACATATGACATGAGGTGCAAGTAACAACAATAGGAATAGAAGCCATGACTCACCGGGTATGAAGTGCAATCCTAACTTACCAAGGTTGCTTGATGAGTCTTAGTATATACGCTTAAAAAGAGAAACGGTTAGCACACAAGACAAATAGGGGGAGATGATATTCCACAATGTAAACAGAAGGCAAGCTAACACGCTAATACTATGCTAGCGGCGTTACGTTTCAATTAATATAGGTTTAGAATATAAAGTTATAAATAATTCGGCAACGACAGTGATAGGTAACGATAGTAAAATACACTAATATTAAGACCAAGAACAAAAGTGAGGTGAAGCAAGTGTCAGAGGATACAAACTAGCCGCCGGTGTAATGCCGAGAAATGCACCCCTGCCAGAATATGCACCCCACCTACCCACAATGGTTAGGGTAAGGATTAGGTGTTAGGGGAGGGGTTAGGATTAGGATTTTGTGTGGGGAGGGGTTAGAATTAGCCAATCAGACAGCGTGTTATTGAAGGAGGTGCATATTCTGGCAGGGGTGCATTTCTCGGCAGCGATGCAATCAGGAACCGGAAACCCGTCACTCAATCCGACAACACACACGTGTGATTTTCTCTGTTGTCTGAATGAAGCTGTTAGATTTAATATGAAGAAATTTGCATTGTGTATTATTAGTCCCCCAAATAACTTTTAATTATAGTTTAATTATAATTGTATATCAGTAAATCATGTCAGTAAACATGTTAATACATTTAAACTATACTTAGCATGAAATAAATGCATTTTAAAGGATTTTGTTTTTACTAGAGGAGTCATTTCCTTACAGGTAAAATAAATAAAAAAAGAGATTCAATTCACACTAGTATGCAATACTAGAAATTTCAAAAAAGCAGCAAAATGCTTATTGCATAAGCAGAGCAAATGTTAATGGGGAAGTAAGGATTAATTCAGATGATTAATGCAGCCCCCCCCTCCATTGTGAAATGTTACTAAATATAGCAGTGTACAATATAAGTATGTGAAATAAGTAAATTACTCTTCACTAGCAACATGTTACTGCACAGACTTGCATACTTCTGCCATCTCTTTCAGACTGTACCTCTCCAGAGTTTGGTTTATGTGATATATCTAACTGTTTTGCCTCCTTGCTTTGTATAGAAATGAAGAGTAATAAAGATTGGATGACCCCTACAGATTCCACCAAATTTCCACAGAATCTCTCTTTAAATCATTATCCGAATAGCTCCATGTCCCCACTGCCAGACAAAGAGCCCACATCGTTTACAGGTCAGTTCCTGGATCTGCTGTATCAACTGTAAAGATCTTTAACAATTCTGTATGAAATTCATATGAAAATACATTGAAAAGTGTAATGTTTACAGGAGAGTGTGATGAGCTATTGTCCATGTGGGTTCATACAGATTTAAAAAAGGACAGTGAAATTACTTAGTGCTTTACATTCTAAAGGGTTTTCTCTAATACTCATTTGCCAAGACATCAGTTCAGAGTCTTTACCTATAATGTCTAATAAATATGAAAAACACATAACATGTGACAAGTCCTTTCATCTATTCAGATTTTTCTAATTTTATTCTATTCAGTTCACACAACTAGTTTTCTATGGGCCCGCTCACACTTAATTGAACTGTACCCAGGAGTGTTTACACCTAAGCCTGGTTTGATTGACTGGTGTGAGTGCTCCCAACCGGGGTTTGAAAAGGGGGCAGTGTGAGTGCGGAACTAAAAAAATGACATAAATTAAGCGACTTGTTTAGTTCAGCTGTCACTGTAAAAAAATATCTAATGCGCACAGCACAATTATGTGCAGCCGTGTGTCACCGTGACCAAAACTATTCCAAATATTAGATTTGTCCGACATAATTCATCGCTGGATATAATGATCGGCTTTGTGAAGGTAAAGTACACAGGGTGACTTAAAAGCTGTTTACTCTCATATCACTCTCGTATGACTGTAATATAATAAAGCGGTTTAGTCTGCGCAGGGCACGCATGAAGTTAAATTTATTGTTTCATTCTTAATGCCATTCCAGGATATAAGGCTATTTTTATGGCAAGAACTAGTCAATACATACCAGAGCATGTGAGCGGAGCAAGAGCGGTTTATTTCTAGCAGAGTGGAGAGCGCCTTTCTGAAAATCCCACTCCGCTTTATAATTACGCTCAGCATCGCTCGGTCAACCCAGAGTTCCCCTTGGTGGTTTGCTAGTTTCTCTTCAAAATAGGCTGAGCAATAGTGGTGCAAAATGGAGTTCAAATATTGCTTTGATGAAGTCTTATATATAAATGTAAGATCATGTTTAAAGTGAAGAATGAACAGGGAAAAGAAACTGAAAGTGAATGTGGAGAGACTTTCAAAGTTAGCAACACTGCCAGAAAGCACGATGATCTGCTACGCAAACGTAATGCATGCAAAAGGTGAGCTGTTCAATAAATTAATTCATAGATAAAAAGGCTAGCTAAGGTAACATATGGTGTTATAGAAGGGCCCTGCTCATGTAGACAAAATCATGGCCACAAATCACAAGTTGAGAATTCGTTCTCTCGTTTAGGCCATATCATGGCCATGAAATAAAAATTTGTTCTCACAAATCCTTTTTTTTCCTGGTTTTACTAAATTGTGCAACTAACTATTAAAAACTATTTACTATAATGAACTGTTTTAAACTATATTAAAATGAATTGGTAATGTTCAAAATTTCCCATGTTCAGGGCTATGTAGTTTAATTATTACTATAAAATTATATCTTATCTGTAAGCCTAAACCATAGCCTACGCTCAACTGTGCGTAAATTGTTGGACTATAGAAGTAATACCACTTGTTAAATTATTACAAAAAATAACTCAATCAAATCATTTGGTAGACTTTATTTAATCTAATTAAAATCTATGCATGCAATCGAAAATTGCACGCTAATGTTATACTCAAATTTGTTATTTACAGAAAAAACGCCAACCAGTCAAAGGGAGATGAAGAATAGTTCCCCTTCCCCGCGTTCCCAGTTTTCCATTTCAACTTCACGGAAGAAAGAATTAGATCACACATTTTTTAAGATGATTTACTTGGATTATGAACTTCTCACCAAAGCTGAACGAGAGGGTATGCGTCATTTAGTGAGCGTTGCCCAGCCCGGGTATACCACACCATGCTACAGTACAGTATGTGATACTCTGTTGCCAAATGCTCTTAGTGAGATGGTAGGCAGACTAAGACATCTGTTGCACTTAGGAGATGGCTTTGCGCTTACTTTAGACATTTGGACAAAAAGAAGAGGACACAGCTTTCTGGGTGTTGTGGCAAGTTTCGTCGATGACATGCTCGGTTGCTTTCATGAGAACATCTTAAAGGACGCCATACAGCAGAGAATGTTTTTCATAAATACGAAAGTGTCTTCGTTTGCGGAGACACTGTCAAATAATATCTCTACTCGTTTTAGCAGATTCTATTCTGACAAGCACCCTGTATTGGCGGCTATACTGGATCCACGTTTTAAATCGCAGAGATTTGTGAAATGTTGGTGAAAGAGGTAAAGTGAAAGTGACCTATTTCTCAGGTATGGTGACCCATACCCGAACTCTGCTTTTAACCCATCCAGTGAGTAGTGAACACACGCACAGCAAGTGGTGAACACACGTACACCCGGAGCAGTGGGCACCTATCACTGCAGCGCCCGGGTAGCAAGTAGGGGGAAGGTGCCTTGCTCAAAGGCACCTCAGTCGTGACCCGCCGGCCCTGAGAATCAAACCGGCAACCTTCTGGTCACGAATCAAACTCTCTAACCATTAAGCCACGACTGCCCAGGTAGAATGTAGTGCTGTGGTGGACACAGTCACTGAGGCCAGAGCAGCTCCCAAGAAGGTCCGCATATTTGGCTCATATGACGGCAACTCGACTGTGGTTGACAGTGCGAGAGGTGAGGATGAGGAGTACCTGGGCTCAACGAGAAAAAGTCCACAGGAATACGGCCAAGAATTTTGGAAAACCAATGCTGGATCTCTTCCTCGACTAGCCAAGATGCCTGCAATATCTTCAGCATCCCCAGTGGTTCTTCCAGTGCTGAGCGAGTGTTCTCCGCTGCTGGATTACTGTCCCATGCACACCGGATGAGCCTGAAGCCGGACACTTTGTCCAAGCTCATGTTTCTCAAAGTAAAATCTAAAATGGTGTAATAATTGATGCTTAACATTTGATGTTATTACCATATTTCCCTGCATGGTATTACTTCCATAGTTTGTTTTCTTTAGAAAGTGTCCAATATGCAAGTGTTACAATTTCATATTTTGTTCTATTGCACACCATTTCAGCTATTTCAAAGAAATAAAGTAACGACATTTAAACACACTGCTCCAGTTATTGCATTTTAGGCACTCATTAAAAAAACATGACTGAAAATATAGGCTGTAATGTCACAAAATGTCAGACAGAAACAACTGCTATTTATTAGCGTAATTTAATTTAGACATTAAGTTAAGAAGTTTATCAGAAACTGAAAACAATTAGGCATAAGCTAGATACATTTAATGTCAGAGCGAGTTCTGAGCGGGATTTGGTTTACCGCAGCTATGCAGACGACACTCAGATCTACCTAGCCCTCTCACCCAATGACTACAGGCCTATTGACTCTCTTTGCCAATGCATTGATGAAATTAACAGCTGGATGTGTCAAAACTTCCTTCAGTTAAATAAAAACAAAACTGAAGTCATTGTTTTGGGTAACAAGGATGAAACTAACAAGGTAAACACATACCTTGATTTAAGAGGTCTAAAGACACAAAGCAAGGTAAAAAATCTTGGGGTCATTTTGGAGTCTGACCTTAGTTTCAGCAGTCATGTCAAAGCAATAAGCAAATCAGCCTACTACCATCTCAGAAACATAGCCAGAATCAGATGTTTTGTCTCAAGCCAAGATTTAGAGAAACTAGTCCATGCTTTCATCACCAGCAGGGTGGATTACTGTAATGGACTCCTTACAGGTCTTCCCAAAAAGACCATCAGACAGCTGCAGCTCATACAGAATGCTGCTGCCAGGATTCTGACCAGAACCAAAAAATCTGAGCATATCACTCCAATCCTCAGGTCCTTACACTGGTTACCAGTCACTTTTAGAATCAACTTCAAAGTATTATTAATTGTCTATAAATCACTTAATGGTCAAGGACCTAAATACATCTCAGATATGCTCATTGAATATAAACCAAACAGACTTCTCAGATCATCAGGATCAAATCAGTTAGAGATAACAAGGGTTCACTCAAAACATGGCGAGTCAGCGTTTAGTCATTACGCCACCCGTAGCTGGAATCTGCTTCCAGAAGACATCAGACGTTCACCAACAGTAGCTACTTTTAAATCCAGATTAAAAACACACTTGTTTAGCTGTGCATTCACAACCTGAGCACTGTGCTGGTTTACATCAACTGCACTTTTATTTCTAATTTATTTTTATTCTGCTCTTATTCTTTTTATATATACACTCACATTTTTAATCAATTTTATTGCTGTTTTATTGTTTCTTAAAATCTGAAGTATTTGTGATCTTAAATCATTTGCATTTTAAAGATACGTCTTATTTCTTTCTGTCAATCATTTTATGTTAAGCACTTTGAATTGCTCTGTGTATGAAATGTGCTATATAAATAAACTTGCCTTGCCTTGCCTTACCGGTGAGCGTCACATGAGCGGAGTGTTTGCTTGGTCTGTGAGCGACTGAGTGAAGCGCAGATTCATAGAGTGAAATACTGAGCGGAGCGTCACACCGCTCTGCTTCGCTCACATGCTCTGATCCATACACAAGTTGGAAGAGGGACAATATGCGATCCTCAATCAAACTATCCTGCTTTTCTTTGGCCTGTGGGAGGAAACCAGAGCACCCGGAGGAAAACCACGCTGAAACATGGAGAACAAGAAAACTCCACACGGAAAGGCCTTCCCGTCCCAACTGAGGCTCGAACCAGGGACCTTCTTTCAGAGCTAACCACCGAGCCACTATGTCACCCCCTAAACACGCATAATAAGCCATAAACTAAACATTACGATGGAATCCATTGTGCTTAGAGAGAGATTGCTTTGTTTATGTTCACTTCAAAGCAGTTGCATCATGATGATGAAAGCATGCTCGTACTGTAAAGTACAGTGTGAGTGCCGTTCTTTCAGTGTAAACGTCTTAACTCATCTTAATACCAGGTATAGACAGGGTACTAGTCGTTGAGGAGACCAAACAGCTTGTTAGTGTGTGATGCAGGCTTAAAAAGAATGGAGTTTGATGGTAAGTGTCTTGACAGAGAAGTGAATACAGGTGAAATACCAGGAAAGTTAATGGGAAATGTAGTGCACTGGTGACAGAAGACTGTGAGGTGAATCAAGATGAATTGAGTGAGAGCACTCTCCCCTCTCGAAAGGCACTGCCTCACACCAAACAGAATCCAGTCAAGATGACAGCTATGATGAGGACTCTAAAGCTTTGAATGGCTACTTGTCATGACTCTGCCTCATCATGTCATGTCTTTCTTGGTCTTGTGGCGGAGTCATGGCAAAGCCTTAGGTTTTCTGTGGAGGGAGGCGTCTTGGGCCTTATGGCCTTCCATACTTTCTCTCGGTCTCGTCTCTGTTCCTGTCCTCTCGTTCCTCGTTTATCTCTCACTCAGTGTTTCATCCCTGACACCTGTCCCTTGTTAATTATTCTTTGTTAGTCTCCCTATATAATATCCTCATGTCTATTGTCCCGTGCTTGTTCGTTGTGCTTACTTGTGCTTGTATGCGTGTTCGCCTTGTTTCTTGCTCTTACCTTGCTTGTGTTCCTGTTACCCTTTATTGTGGATTACCTTGCCCCTTGTCTGGGTGTTAATTGTGAGTGTTAGTTTTGACCCTGTCCTTATGTATTTCCCCCACGTGGGAAGTATTTTGTTTCATTGTATACTGCCTTAGTTTAGTTTTCCCCCATCGTGGGTGTTTTGTTTATTATTATAAGTAAAGTCTTGCTTGTTACCCCTTCACTACTGCCTGCATCTGGGTTCTTCTCCTGACACACCGTGACAGCTACTTCTCTCCATTGTTTTCTGGCTCCATTATTCCTTGGGATTCCCTTCTGAGTTTCCATCAATATTGTAACAGTGGCACACGGATGAAGACGAACGGAGATGCGACAGGTATAATCCACGGAGTTTAATAAAGCAAACACAGGAGTAGGAGAACACAGGAGACACAACCGGGTTTATATTACAAAACTCGACAAAGAACTAAGGAACACACAGGGCTTAAATACCAGGGAAAACACTCAGGAAAAACAGAATCAGGTGCGGGACTAATTAACAATGACGAGGGACAGGTGAAAACAATGAATAAGGCAGAACACAAGGGGAACACAGGCTGGAGTGTTACAGTACCCCCTCTTGCTCGTGCGGGATACAAGGGACAGGACACAGGAGACAGGAAGCCTCCAGGACGGTGCTGCCGGCACCAGAGTTCAATGGGTCAAGGGAGGAGCCGGCAGCTCGGGAGGCCTGGAGGGCGACGGGCGCTCGGGAGGCCCGGAGGGCGACGGGCGCTCGGGAGGCCTGGAGGGCGACGGGCGCTCGGGAGGCCTGGAGGGTGACGTGCGCTCGGGAGGCCATCCCCATCCTGCCCGTATGGCGCCCCCCCAAAAAGTATTTGGGCCGAGTCCAGGGGCAGGCTCCAGGATGGAGCCCTGGGCAGGCTGGCTCGGAGACCACTGGAGGACCGGACGGAACCGGCTGGAGGGCCTCCGGAAGGCCGGACGGGACCGGCTGGAGGGCCTCCGGAAGGCCGGACGGGACCTGCTGGAGGGGCTCCGGAAGGCCGGACGGGACCGGCTCTGAGAGCCAGAAATAGCCGGACGGGGCCGGCTCGACGGGTAGGTCCCCTTTAACCCGTCGCCGGTTTCTACGGCGATGAGGAGATTCTCTAAATTGTGGAGTGGATATGGAGCGAGCTGGAGCTGACACTCCATTCTCCACGGGTTCTGGATGATGACCGCTCAAGCCCCTCTCGGCATCCCCCACACAGAAATCAGAGCCTCCCACATGGAGGACCTGATTGATAAAGTCCTCCAGTGAGGACTCTTCTGCGAAGGGGACCACAAGGAGGGCGAGCAGATCATCATCCAGACCAGTCCAAAAGAGCTGATTTAAGTAAGGATCGCTCCAACTCACCCGATAACTCCACTCCAGAAACTCCTCAGTGTATCTCTCCAGAGACCGACCATCCTGCCTCAGGACCTTGAGGATGTCCTCTGGAGAGAAGCCATAGCTATCCATATTATTGAAATGGGTCGAGTATTCTGTAACAGTGGCACACGGATGAAGACGAACGGAGACGCGACAGGTATAATCCACGGGGTTTAATAAGGCAAACACAGGAGTAGGCGAACACAACCGGGTTTACATTACAATACTCGACAAAGAACTAAGGAACACACAGGGCTTAAATACCAGGGGAAACACTCAGGGAAAACAGAATCAGGTACGGGACTAATTAACAATGACGAGGGACAGGTGAAAACAATGAATAAGGCAGAACACAAGGGGAACACAGGCTGGAGTGTTACAAATATCCCCAGTGTTTACATCTGGTGAAGTGGTATATATACACTTACCTGGTTATTCAATCATTTTGATCTCTTCCTCAACCTACAAAGTTAAAAGACGTTTCTGTTTATCCATATTCCCTGTGAAACTACTCATATCAGTATCAACACTCTCCATTTGCCTGTTGCTTCCTTGCTGTGTAAATAAACTTAGCTGAAATAGCTGAAAGAAAAGAATAATAAGAAGCGTAAACTTGCAAACAGATTTGGTACCAATTGAAATAAAGATTTTTAATGTGCAATAAGTGCACAATGTAATGATGTTTGAATCACCCCAAAAAAAACTGCACTTATTGATTCTGTGATGAAATCAATGGCTTTTGATACTTCAATAGACAACAGATCAAAATGACAAACAAATCAGATTTATTTTGGCAGTGTTCTTTGCTAAAGTTTACCAAGAACCTACAGTATTTTATGTATTTTTATTTTTATGCTCATAGAATGCGGTGGCGTGTTGATGGCTTCCAAGGGGACTCTCAGCTCACCAAATTACCCCGTCCCATATCCTCCCAATTCCTACTGTGTGTGGGTGATCAGGGTGTCTCCTCCTTTCCTCATACAAATCCATGTGTCATTTTTGGCTGTCGAGGGACCTTCTCCTTGCTTGTTTGATTGGCTAGAAGTCAAAGAGGAGACAGAAAAGATGTCTGTTGCCACAAGGTTTGACCATCAACAATGCACCTTTTTCTCATTTTGATTTAATCATCCTAAATTGTATTTTCTTTATGACAGTAACACAGTGCCCTTACACTCTTAAAACTAAAGGTCCTTTAAAGGTTGTTCACATCGATGCCCTAGAAGAACCATTTTTGGTTCCACAAAGAACCATCTCTTTCTTACCTTTTCATAATCTGAAGAACCATTTTGTCGACACAAAGAACCTTTCGTGAAACAAAAATGTTTTTGGGATATTAAAGGTTCGTTATGGAACAATTTCAACAAAAAAAGCTGTTCTATGGCATCAAAGAACCTTTTGAAGTACCTATATTTTGAATAGTGTTGGTAGTCTAACTTTCAACCCTGTGTATGATCATTTAGATAAATTTAAATGCTTATTGACAGAACATGCTAAGTTAAAACGAGAACTCATTAACACTGCAGGAAATGGGCCAATACACAAAATACCACAGCTTTCACACCACAGGGCAAGCTTTAGGCAATCGCATTTGTAAGTTAAATGTTTTTGTCAATTAAGATTAACGTCTTCCTAGATTTTGTGGTAACGTGGCACCACCAACAGTGAATACAAATAGCAGTATAGTGTGGGTTTCATTTCACTCGGATGGCAGCATTGGAGGGAATGGATTTATTGCACAATACCAATCTATATTACCAGAACAGAGTAAGCATCATTTATGTATTCTACACCTAAACTTTAAAATTATGTTGCTGCTATAATAGTATGTTTGTATCTATGTATTATGAGCTCTGTAAAATTAAGTTGTCTAAGTTGACTTCTCATTTTCTTTGCATTAAGAGAGCTGTTCCAGAGAGGAGTTTATGTGTGACAGTGGTCATTGTTTACTGCCTATTTCTGTCTGTGACAGTCATCCAAATTGTCTGGACCACACAGATGAAGTCAACTGTAGCCAGAAGCACAAAGATTGGCGTAATAGACACATTACACAAAGAACTCTACTTTTGCACTAAAACTTCATTGTGTGTAATGCAACTATCCCTTGATTGTTAGTGTGTGGCAGGAAAATGACAGGAAAATCTGGATCATTGTCCAGTCCAAACCACCCCAAGGCTTATCCACATCAACAGGTAGACTTCTATTAGTACACAGATGTACACAAAAGCTCAGATTGTGAAACAGCCCTAAATTCCTGTATGACTACATTCTATGTATGAATATTAGATTTTTTAAGATGAGTTGCATCTAGATGGAGAATACTGTAGATGGTTTAGACAATCTGGTATTTAGGAATGTGTAAACACTGTAAAAACTTAAACTTGAAAACTTCAAAAGTCAAATCAAACTGGCTTTATAGGTCACTGAATGTTTTATTGAACTGATTTATGGAAAAAAAGTTGAAAATGGTTTAACCAGATTTTTTTAGGTTATACAAAATGCACTACATGAATCATGTTGGTTTAATATCACTTTAAAAGTCACTTTTCAACTTAAGTTTTAAACACTTTGTGGTAGGTTGTTAAACAAGACAAAAACATCTGAAATATTAAATTTGACATGTAATGTTAAATTATGTAAAGTTCATAAAGTTGATCATCTCTGCGTTTTTTTTTTTTTTCTTTCTTTCTTTCTTTTTCTTTCTTTCATTTATTTTTCGTCCTCTTTACAAACTAAATAATTTACTGATGTCTCACAGGTTTGTACGTGGCAAATATTTGTGGAAGACAGACAAATTATAAGACTGAGTTTTCACAACTTTAGTCTGGAAATGCATGATGTGTGTGAGTTTGACTACGTGGAGGTTTATGACGGTGCAAACACTGCTGACAACACTGTGCTTGGAAGGTGAGAAAACATTTTCACCACCATTCATGTTTAGCGAACAAACTTATTACATAAAAACTAAAGCACCACTGACATCAGTATTGCTAAGGTCTTTGAGATGGAATCCTCTATACTTCTACAGGTTTTTAGTCATTATGATGAATGATTTCTACACATATATTCATGGTTTTTAGCACATAAGTGAACAAGTATCCATGCATTAGCTTCTTGTAGTCTGCTGATAATTATTCACCTTCACTAACTCAATAGATACTGTGGGTCAACTGTACCTCCTGATCTTATCTCTTCTGGACCTGCCATGACAGTCGTTTTTGTGACAGATGAAGGTGTTGCAGACAGTGGCTTCTGGGCATCATATCAGGCCATATCATTTTCAGAAAGTGAGTAGCACAAAGTAACATTTTCTTCTTTGAATTGACTGGATGAATAAAAACAGGCGTTTCGTTTTGAAATGGAAACGGCAGCAGACTGACAGTTTGAGGGGAGAAGTTAACAGATGTCAACACACAGATAAATAATGACCTGTTTGGAAAAATTATTTAGAATGAACACTGCTATATTCCATACAAAGAAGAATTGTAATTTTTGCTTTTATTGGGACTTGAACATAAATCAAAGCATTAGGCGGCCTTCCCTCCTCTGTTGGACGTTGTTGGCGCGAGGATGCGCCTCTTCGGGAAGCTATATTGGACAATATTTTCATCCAACAAATAACTTAGGTGTACATTTGCAGACATATTATCTATTTTTCTATGGCATGCAAGTGAATTGAACCTACACTAGCTGAATGCGATGATTACCATTTTGTTCAGCAAATATTTTAACAAAGTTATCTAAATTCAAGGCCTTGGTGCATTTTGACTCAATGTTGAGAATAGACAAACTCAACAATCTACTTTCCTAGATTGTAGACCTTAGGTGATTTTTGATAAAATTTAGATCTAAAAAACTCCTTTCACATGTTGCGCTGCTCACTGGTGCCACTACAGCTATTTTGCTTTAGGGGCAATCGTGGCCTAATGGTTAGAGAGGCGGGAAACAAGTGAGGTGCCCTTGAGCTAGGAACCTTACCTCCATTTGCTCCCTGGGTGCTGCATGCTCTGAAGATCATGCTTAACCCTTCGGAGCCTGAAGGGGAAAATATGTTTGTGGCAAGGGGGGCGTGGTTTAGTGACGTCTGCCACTTGGGGATAAAATGAAGATGGCGCCGGTCATTCACTTACCTCTCATGCGAGTTTGACTGCCGCTTGATTTGGGGGCTTCTATGGATGTCGCTCCGCCGGCTCCGGCTTGTGGACCGCCCATACCCCAGTTCGCTCACCTGGTGCGTCCCTGATGGACGGCGGTAGACCGTCCCATAGCAGGAAGACTCGCAAACGAGATGAGGACGAGATCTCTGTTGCGGCATCGGACATCTACCTACTGGCATCTGAAGCGGACGATCTCTCCGAGCTCCCGCCCACAGGCGGTAGAGCTCGAGATGGGACCGACGCGGAGATGTCGGCCATGCTAGCCTGGGCGGCCGCGTTCCCCTCTGGGTACAGGCGTGCGAATTCTCAACTGTCTCGGCGACTGCTGCCTTAGGCATACTCGCGAGATGTTGGGTACACGAGGGACCTCGTGCTTCGGCACCTAGACCGTCTTGGGCCTCAGGTCAACTGGGATAAGAGCCCGCTCACCCCAACGCTGAGCACCTCTTCTCTCGGTATGGAACTAGACTCTGTCTGGATATCAGCGGCTCACTACCGAGCGCGCACAGTCGGTGCTGCACTACATGACACGGATCAGGTAGGGTCCAGCGGTCCCACCGAAACACTTCAGAGGCTCCTGGGGCATGTGGCATCTTCGGCAGGGGTATCCCGCTCGGGTTGATGTCCATGCGATCGCTTCAGCACTGGCTTCAGAGTCGGGTTCCGGGAACGGCGTGGCACCCCGATGCTAGGCGGATGATGGTTACGCCTCAGTGCCAGTGCACCCTCATTCCTGGTCAGATCTGACCCTTTCCGAGCATGGGTTCCGCTTGGGCAGGTCAAGGCGTGTCGTGCTATGGCTGACGCCTCCCTGAAGGGATGAGGGGCAGTGTGCAACGGGCACGCAGTAGCGGACTAGGACGGGTCCGGTCGGACAGCACGTTTGGCCGTTTTGCACGCTCACGGCAAATGTCGCAACCCGCCCGACGCCTCCCCCTATGGAGTCAACAAGTCTCTGCAAGCACATTCATGCTGGAGAACCTGTACCAGACAGCCTATGCGCTCTCTCGGCAGGGAACTCCCCGTGGAAAATGGCGACTCCATCTCCGCGCAGTCCGGCTTGATGGGAGCAGTTCGGCAAGACACAGGTGATCCTGTACCCTGCCTGAACCCCACCCATTGCCCGCTTGGTCCTCCCTGACCGAAAGTTCCCTCGGCAGGGATGCCCTAGCGCACAGCTGACCGCGGGACAAGAGGAGACCTTCCCCCCAGTGAGCCTCCTTGCACAGACCTGTGCAGGGTCAGGGAGGAGTGGCATCAAGTCCTGCTAGTTGCGCCGTCCTGTGGTTCCCAGACCTGATGGCTCTGATGACAGCCCCCCCTATGGGAAGACCATGCTGAATACCTCCACATGTACCTCCCCAAGTGGCAGGATGTGGGCTCCGCAACAAACTCTTCAAGAGGAGAGTAGTGTTTTTTCCCAGTGCGGCCCGGAAGGGACCTCGTTACAGGGGTGACACCACCTTCCGTGATGACCGTCAGTAGAAGCTTTTTAGTCTGTCTGATACTGAATCCACTGGAAGATTACATCTCACGATAGCGCTCAGTTTGACTCGCTAGGTCAGTCACTGTCGCTCCGCTGGAGGTTGTAATGCGGCGTAGTGCCGTGGCGTGTAGATATACGTCCCCAGTCTGTCTCTCAACCCAACGTCGAGAGACCGACTGAAGGGGAACGTCTCGGTTACGTATGTAACCTCCGTTCCCTGATGGAGGGAACGAGACGTTGTGTCTTCATGCCACAACACTACGCCGATCGGCTGCAGCGACCGGGAGATATCTCTCAGGTTCCTCAGCCCAAAAGGTAAGTGAATGACCGCCGCCATCTTCCTTTTATACCCGTATGCACGGGGCGGAGACTGGCGTGGGCGTGCCATTCACCAATCCCATTGGCGTTTAGAAATTCCTCTCAGAGATGATAGGTTCTCAAGATCAAACGTCTCTCAACACAACGTCTCGTTCCCTCCATCCGACGTTTTTGGTTCCCAGAACGTTATTTTCTAAGGTTCGATTTTGGTTCTTCAGGAAAGTTTTCTTTACGTTAATAGAACGTTATTTTCTGGTTCCCATAACGTTCTGGGAACCAAAAACTAACTAAACTAAAAATATTTTTCTCGGTCCGTTTTGCCTCGCTACACGTCAGTAATGAATACATCCATGCTGTGTTTTTATCCATCGCTTGTCTTACCTTAATCTAATTAAAATAAGTAAAATACATCATCACACACAATATTGAGGATGAAATCAATCAGATCATTCTTTAGCCTAATGATTTTTTCATTACTGAAGTAGCCTTATTTTCGATTTAAGCAGCACAGTAACGTTATATAATTTCTAATAAAACCACCATGTGTGTAGGCCTACCTCAACATCAGACATTTTAGATTTTTTACCAATGACTTCAACACAATATTTAAAGCAGATTTTTATTGACAGAAGAATAAACATTTAATTATCTTCAGGCTAACAATAGTCTTGTCTCACCACAGAAGTAAAGCGCGGCTCCGTCTTTAGATATAACAATGAAAAGCCCCGAGTTTCAGTCCTTACATCATGGTCTGTTGATTTAGATGTGTCAAATCAATCGAAAATCACGAAAATATAAGTTTACTCTCAAATCTATACGTTTTTAAATAAAAAACTAAAATAAATAAACCGCTAAAATAATGTGTTAGTCGGTGAGGTAAAACGAAATGACCGTTTTAAATGACGGGAGTGCGCGGCAGAGCGGAGAATGCACGTGCTCGAGCGCGCACACACAGTAACACACAAACACACTAAAGAAATACACATGGATATATGATTGTATTTTCATTTAGCTTAACTAGTTTATTATTTTCACCCATTAAAGGGCAAATGTATTAATTTAATTTGGTCAGTAGAACATCTGTTAATGTGATCTTATAATTTCTGTATTGCACATGCCACTGACGTTTACCAGTTTTGACTGTTTTTACCATTAAAAAATAACCAAAAAAATAACCATCAGGGAACGTTATTTTCCGGTTGCTAAATAATAACCAAAAGAGAACCACCAGGTAAAGTTATTTTTTGGTTATTTTCTGGTTGCAAAATAATAACCATCAGGGAACGTTATTTTCGTGTTATTTTCTGTTTTTTTAAAAGAAACCAGCCTGCAACGTTCTGGGAACGTTATTTTCTGGTTGCAAAAAAAAAGGGAACCAAAAACTAACGTTAGGGGAACGTTTTGTGTTTGCTGGGATGCCCTATCATGATGTGCAAGGTAACGGTTTTTTTTCAGAAAACAGCTGTCTTTTAATAAAATAAGTTTTTTTACCATTATTGTGTGTTTTGAGTTTGTAAATAGAATAAAAAAAATAGCACTTTTCACTCCATTCACACAAATGTGGTGCTGTCTGAAGCGGTTCCTGTCCAATTGCAAGCACAGACACGCACGCACACACAAAAACACATACGCACAAACACACTGCGTATGTGCACAAATACTTGTGGGCACATGCACGAATATAAGAGCACGCACGCATGCATACAAATCCACCCATGTGCATGAAGGCATACACACACACCACATACTAAGATATGTGAAACTGATATTTGAAACACTAAGTCTAAACCTATTTTACAGACATTTCTCATGAGACCAAATTTACGTTACCCACAGCATATTCCACTTCGATTGTCTGAATATGCAGAGTCTGGGTCAGAAGAGTGTCGCTCACCGTCAGTTTCAAGGTAAAAAATCATCCCTAATGTTGTGTATTTCCTCTTCGCCATGTTTTGTTTGCCTATTTTATGACTTGCTCAAAAACTCTCTCACTCCGTAACTCCCTGTTCATATCTGCCCTCTGCTGCTCTCCTCAAAAATTAGAGCAATTGGCTGATGAAAGGCAACTGATTACCGTAATACATACATACATGCATACATGTTTAAAAAGCACAATTTGTCTACTTTTAGGAGAAAATCGAAATTCTTTGATAGCACAAATGGTTGAAGAGTTATGGTCAAATGAATAGCCTACCGCTTGGTAAAATGCGTCAGCGACGACGCATCCAGTTTACAGTAAAAGGATTAAGATCTTCAACACTGGACTTATAATCATTAGCCAAAGGGACAATCTCTTCCAAACTACAGGTTTGATGCCTTTCATGTTGTAGCAATTGGTTTCTGATAAATATCTTTCCATTTGCCCATTCATGGTGTCAAAGATAGGTGTAATACGGTTCAATAGAAGGAAGGAAGGAGGCGGGGACCGGCAAACATTTAAATAAACTTTAATCAAATAATAACAACTTAAATAAACAGCCGGCAGCCCCTCACGGACGACTGCCGGCAACACAACCACAAATCAACTTAACATGTGTCCGGGCCTGGTCCTCTCTCGTCATAACTTCTGCCAGCTCGTTCTTTTATGCTTCCGATCTCCACCGTCAGAAATGCGGAGCTGGTGTGCGCACAGCTGATAGCCATTATCACTCACGCTACCGGCCCCGCCTCTTTGTCTGACGGCTCTCGCCCCGCCTTCCTCGCTACAATAGGATAGAATACTTTGGCTCGAAAAGGCTCCTGCTGGTGCCACATGCTGTCCATGTTTGGAAGTAACTATGGAACCTTGAAATCTGCTTTGACCACTTTCGGATGTTAAGTTTTGTTAGAATGTCGCTCTTTTCACATGTCTTAAAGGTACCATTCTTTGACTGTTTTGAAGCATTGATTATGTTTTTTGGGTGTTTAAAAGGGTTTTCATGTTTCTAGTTTCAAAAAACGCTTTATATTTCACATATTTCAAGTCTATTGTGATTGGTTGGTGCCCCTCTCAGTGCATGTGTATTCATGAGCTTTGGCTTTTAGCAATAAACAGTAACAATGGCATCAACTTCGCTTTATCAGTTAAAAACATGCGGATCGATCGAAGTGTTAACGGAGGTCTGCTAGTGCATGTGCAAACGTCAATCTTTGTTAGAGATACATTTTTTGTCCAACTATGGTGAGGGAAATGACAACGGACCGAATGGCATCAGACCGGTTATATTAATTAACACTAATAACAGAAGCGTCAGTTTTGCCTTTTTATATTGGACTTAAGTTGATTAATAAAACAAAGCAGATTGACTAGGAGACATTTCAGAGGAAGTTTCAGAGCAGTGTTTTAGAGGTATGCGCACACACAAACAATATCAGTGTATAACACAGAACAGCTTTCACAGCCGATGTGTAGCTGAATTCTTATTACCAGCTGTAGGACCAGAAGCGGCTCCTCCTCTTCTCTAAGTAAGGCCTTGCCCCTTTTTTGGTGTATTCCTGTGGGCGGAGGTTATTCAAAAACTCGGAATAGTGACATCATTAACCCTGGAAGTAAAGGGCTGAAGTCTGATTCCAGACGTTCTCTGTAGTCCTTGAAAAGTGAAATCTGTTAAAGACAATATCTCGCTTGGCATTGAACTTTGAGCTTTATCACTTTGCAGATATTATTTAT
Source organism: Triplophysa siluroides (assembly GCA_006030095.1). Classification (NCBI taxonomy): domain Eukaryota; kingdom Metazoa; phylum Chordata; class Actinopteri; order Cypriniformes; family Nemacheilidae; genus Triplophysa; species Triplophysa siluroides. The sequence goes on from VCII01000018.1 coordinate 66,605, forward strand.
GTTCTAACAGCAACATTACACACCAATCAGTCTGAAAATGGGCATCACGGTGAACGGCACCTTTAAGTATTTCTGGTCATAGGTCTTCAAAAAAGCCTCACTGCGATGATTTGTCAGTGTCTCTTTTCAGGATGTCAATCAGTTCAACACCCTACGAGTGATCAACAGATTAGGAATGGAGCATCTCGCACAAATATTTGAAAAATATAATAATTTAACACCTTTCGAAAGAGAACAAGACATCCAATAAAATTGACACAGATTTGGGCCAATATGCCTTTTGCTTTATCTGCTCTTTGAGGATTGTTCTTTGCTGAGATCTCTTCAACCACTTGCAAAATAGCAGGCAATCTATCCATGACATTGCGACATGCTACATGTATGCAAGCCCAGCGTGTATCTGTCTGGAGCTTCCTTGCTACACCATCATACATGTTCCGCTGTACTTCAAGCCATTTTTGATGGACGTAAGATCCAGACCTAAGAACACATAATGTCTTTCTCACAAAGAAAATTAATAGCCAGCGTCTGGCACATTTTTTTAGGGAACCTACTATGATCAGTTCGAGGTGGTAAGAGACATGATACACACACGCCGGCAGTGTAAGCAGCCCCAGTGGGGAATTTATTAAACAAACTTAAAATATATTGTCCAAAAAGGTGACACTCGAGCTGCTCGTGGGTGAAGATCTGCCGGTCCATGCTCGTGTAAGTGGGTCTTCGTCCGTATTTCCCTCGCTGTCCTTCCTTTCACTCTCTCTGGGGTAGAATATGAACAGTGGTTGGTGTCTCTCCGAACCAGGACCTCGAGTGCTGGGAGCACGCGGCTTTTATGCCCGGGCCGTTTCCCAGGTGACGCTGATCCCAGATCGGCTCCTCGTCACAATCAGGTTGAGACAGTGTGCACTACAGTGTTCCAGTACTTTTATTCTTGCTGGGACACCTATATTTGACCGCACACATAACAGCTGCCCCATCATACCCCTGACCTACAAGATTTTTCTTGTACTCCAATTTCCCCCAAACAGCCAATTATTTTCTCAGTTAAACCAGCAGCATCAAACTATTCTTTAGCTCTCGTAAATCAGACCATTGTAAAGGCATCTCAGAATAATTGACTTTTGCTCTTTTTTTTCTTAACACCAACTACAATTATAAAAAAAATTGTACTCACTCTTTAACTTCTTGCATGATTTCCTCTTTCACCATTTCTGCCAGACAAGCTTGTATTTCATTCTGGTTGGTTTTACTTGTGTACTTAGCATTTCAGCCTGCTGTTCAAGTCTCTTTTTAACAAAACCATCATGCTTGCCCAACAAATCTACAATGCCCAGAAAAACGCCCCGTCTCTCGGAGTCTGGAGACTCCCGGTGACCCAACTGGGCTACATTTTCAGAAGCAGTTAGGACAAGGATTTGGCCAATGTTTTGGTGTATTTTCATCATTTCATTGATTCTCTGTAACCTGTTTTTGGTAATGTTCATACAGGACACCGGTGAGGTACTTTTGTCTCGCATCTTTTTGTTCTCTGCTACATGATGTCATTGTGTTTACATGGTTCTCAGATTTGGCACAAGATGAAAATCCACACTCTTTAAATGTAGACTTCTTTCAAGTACTGAAAGGAGGTAAAAACACTCTTTGCAGCATCAGGGAGAGAAAAATGTCTGCATGCAAAACAGTAGCAGGCATCTCTAGACTGAGTATTCAAGCCATGGATGTTCTTTTGGAAGCTATGTAGTTTTGGCTGGGTTGTGCCTTCAGACCAACATTTTGTTATTTTGTTATGATAATTCAACCGAATTTCACTTTGAATGCTACAATACGAAACCAACATTTAACACCAGTTAAATTGAAATACAGGAACCTCTCACCAGTATCTAGTCAAAAGCACTGACTGTAACCATGACAAGCAAGGTTAAACATCTATTGAGGTGTGGTCCTTTAAATGACTACAGGTTATATAAGCCCAAAAGGTTTTGCCTATTTTTATTTATAAAAATTTTTGGACAATAAACACGATCTTTGACGTCATAGATGACGTTTGAAGCCTCGCTTCCACCTGAGTGGTTCAGTAAGCGGTTCAAATCTTGCCGCGACATTTTGACAGCCATATAAACCAACTTACACAAGCACATTCACTGCCCTCTGCCCAGTTAAGCCCAGACACTTTCCAGTTTTAGAATAATAATATTGCCCTTATGCCTATTATGACCAAATAATTGATTTTCACACATTTGATAGCCCCCTCACTTCAAGTCAATACGTTTATTACACAGTTATGTAATACAATCATTATATACCACCAGAAAAATACACACTATATTCATATAAATAGATTTTTTCTTCACCGTTATTTCTAAGCCTTAACTGGCGCAAAATACAGTGCATCACAGACCACATCAGGCACATCTGTAACGTGTCTGCTTGTTTTACACTCTTTGGCCACCAGGTGGTATTGTGAGTGTAGAAAGGTTCATTAAAAGGAAGGAAGGAGGCGGGAACCGTTAAACATTTAAATAAAGTTTTAATAAATAAACAAAAACACGGAAGTAAATAAACAGCCGGCAGCCCCTCACGGACGACTGCCGGCAACACAAACATAAATATAAACTTAACATGTGTCCGGGCCCGGTCCTCTCTCAGTGACGGTCCGGTCGCTCGTTCTCTTATGCTCCCGCTCTCCTTCGTGATACGAGGCCGGTGCGTGCACAGCTGACGCTCATTAACACAACACTCACTCACCGGCCTCGACTCACGGTCTCGCCATGCCTACTCCACTACAGTGAGCAAATGAACCCTCGAGAAATAAACCCTTTTGTGAACCACTTTGCTGAAAAGGTTCAATGCGTCATGGGGCTTCATCTCCCCACCACTAGGCTTATTTTCAGGGACTGGGCAGGAACTAGACAGATAAGCTCATCGGGGAAGATATCAAACAAAACGAACCAGCACAGGACAAAAAACAAGAGGGGGAAGACTAACAAAGGATAATTAACAAGGGCAGGTGAAGGGCATGAACACTAATGGGAAACTAACAAGGAAATTACACGGGGCAGGTGAAAGGCATGAAACACTAACGACAAGATGGGAAACAAGGGGCGGGGCCAAGACGCAAGACAGGAGAACATGTGGCACAAAGTCATAACAATGGTCACATGTTCCCACACTTAACAAAACAAGCACACAATACATGGTACTGTCACGACCCTGTTTAAAGAACTGGAAAACTCCTGACAAGGACAGGATCATGACACTTTTCTGTCTTATCTGCACCTTCCACTGTTACCGTATCTGATTCAAATTTCCCTTTTCTATTTGGTTTAAAAAAACTCTACATGTCAGGCTTTCTTTTCCTCTTCCTACTTTCTGGATTTCTAAACATACACTTCATTAAATCTCCTTAGAGAATACACATTGAAAAAATAGCCTATAACATAACTACACATGCACGAATGGAATTTTTAAATGCTTCACTAACTAGCTAACAAGGCATGAATGGCTAACGTTAGATAGAACTGCTTCCACAAATCTGCACTTTAGTTGTCACATACAGTTGTGCTCAAAAGTTTACATACCCCTTGCAGAATCTGGAAAAATCTGAAACTTTTGGAAAAATAAGAGGATTTTTTAAAAATAAGGTTTATTTTTAATTTAGTCCTGACCTGAGCAAATTATTTCACTAAATAAATGTTAACATGACGTTCACACTAAAGAATAATAACAGAATTTCTAAAAATAGCCCAGGGCAAAAGTTTACACGTCCCTGATTCTTAATACTGTATGATGTTACCTAAACAATCAATGACAGTTTTTATGTTTAATCATAGTTTCATGTTTGGCATGGCAAACAAGAGACTCATACACAACTATTACAATTGATAGAAACATTCAGTGCTGCCCACAAAGTCAACACGATTCATTTAAAGTCAGGTGGGTGTAAAACCTCTGAAAATGGTTATTGTTTCATTTATCCATCTTATTTTTTTATTCACTAATGTCCTGCAGAAGATTTAAAAATACATTAATATTTTTCAGGAAATTAAATATCATTTTTTTTACACCAAAACCATTTTCAGAGGTTTGAACCATTTTCCATGTATGAATCACATGAACTCATATTTCACACATACATTAGCATACGTATACGTTAGCACAGTCTGTTTGCCGGGAACATCTCAATGTGTGTAGATATTGTATGTCTAAATATGTGAATTGATGTTGTGTACTTTGATTGAAGGTGTATTAGGTGGTAAATATCTAAATCAGTAGTCTCACCTGTGAAGTGGTATGTTCCAGGGGCGTGGCCTCTGCCTTAAAATGGCTGCTAGAGTCAGTGTGAGGAAGTTCTTGTGTGGGCTCAGTCAGTGCTCTTATTGTATGACCGCATGGAAGGAGCGATTGCCTATATGCTTATGTGCAACTGCTAGAACCAGCTTGTGAATGCTTTCTCCAAATATGGACTTGTAAATATAAGTATTTGTGTTTGTTTTGGGGTTCTGGTTTTTCATCCTTTTTGCTCTGTTTGCTGGGGATCTGGATTAAATTCACTTGAAACTGGATTTAGTTTGTCATAGCCTTTCTTATGCCTCCGGCCACACAAGCCATCCCCCACATTTGGTGTCAGAAGTGAAGGTTGGACCCACGTATGGTGTCTGAAATGGAAGTTGCAACCATGCAAACTTGCATGTGGTATCTGAAGTGAAGTTTGAACTTGCGTATAGTGCCTGAAGCAGTGGCTAACATATGGATTGTAAAATGCCACCTAAGACAAGAGGCCAACAGAGGGTGAATATTGATGAAGGGAATGAGCAAAGTGAAGCTAATGGAGCTACAGGTGGAAAAGTGAAACAATCTAGTGAGATTCCTGCAACCACAGAGGGCGCAGCCCTTACAGCATTGGCAAGCATGTTCCAAACCTTTCTGCAGTACCATAAGGAAAGGGATGAGAGACAGGAGAAAGACTGCGCTCGTCGTGAGCAACAATTTAAAGTACTGGCACATCAGGTCACACAAGTCCAGATGGATTTAGAGCAAACCAGACATAGAACTACGAATACAGAGCAATTATCTACTCGAGGACTAGTTTCGGGGCCTCAACTACCAAGGCTACAAGAGGATGATGACATCGTGCAATACCTGGTTACATTTGAAAGAATGGCAGAGGTTTACCAGTGGCCAAGAAGCGACTGTGCATCTGGTTCCGTTGCTATCAGGTTAAGCAAGAAGTGCGTTTGTTGCGATGTCACCGCTTAGTGCTATGGACTATAATAGTCAAAGTGATTATTAAGAAATATGAGATCAACTCCGCGACATATAGACTGATATTTCGTTCACTGGACACACCTACCGGTGAATCACGAATGGAATTATACGTCTGTTTAAAATACTTATTTTCCAATTGGGTGTGCTTTGAAACATGGACTTAATGGAAATGTTGCTTTTAAAACAGTACATGAGGGTATTGTATATACAGCATGGTAGGAGCGATTGCCTATTTGCAACTGCTAGAACCAGAAGTGAATGCTTTCTACAAATATGAACTTGTAAATATATGTATTTTTGTTTTTAGGTACCAGGTACTTTTTGCTCTGTTTACTGGGGATCTGGATTAAACTCACTTGAAACTGGATTTACTTTGTCATAGCCGTTCTTATGCCTCCGGCCACACAAGCCATCCCCCACAACATTATTTAACATTAGAAAACTGATGGGATATCAAATATCCTACTGATGCACCAAGTGGATTATATAGGCTACACAGTAAAGCTCTGATTATTAAAATTTGCACACACAAATAAATATCATCCTGAATTCATAAATCCTTTATTTCTTATTGCAGGGACTGCAGAATATCCCGTTTTTAAATAACTATAACCCAGAAACAGGATAAATTATTGACAATCTTAGTGTGCAGCAATAACGTGGCTTCTGCTCAAGACAGGAAGTTGCAGAGCAGAACAGCCAGCTCTGACAACTTCCTGTCTGTAAACAAATGCGTAAGTTAGAAAAGACTTAAATAAACTAGACTGGTTTAAAAAACATTCTAGTCAAAACCATTTGAACACGTGAGGATGAGGCTTGGTCTCAAACATTTTTCTTACTCCTAATCTTATTTTTCTGGCACTGCTCATAACCCTTTGACCTCATATATATATAAAGAATAACACCACCATTATCTTTCAAATTGCTTCAGGTCCCAAGGTGCAAATTAAACATATTTAACAACATCACAATTTGTCTGAACTGAATCTATGAAATATCTTAAATATCATGAAATATTCAACATGTTTTAGTTCTACATCCAGACGTTCTTGATGGCCCACATTCAAACAAGAACATAACAAAACCATATAAATAATAAAAACAAACATTAAAAAATCTTGTGTGAAACGAGCATGAAACTATCCTCTTGTTCAGTTGAGGAGAGTGTGGTGACCCAAAGAGGGCCAATCAAAGTCAAAGTAGCATATGAGCTTAAGATGCCACAGAACAGGTACAGAGTAGGCAGTTTCACTCTCCGTAGAACATGGCCTTGTACTGATGTCTTTGGGGAATTCTTCAGGTGTATCTTCATACCTCCACTGCGGTTTCCTTCATGTGTAGAGGCCAGACCTTGTGCTACAGAAACAAAAGGTACGATTTTCTAATGAGGGATATGGTCAAATTATACTTCAGCTATAACACTAGAAGATGGATACCAAGGATTCCCTAAATCCCATTTAAAAATTACAGTACTTTGAAGATTATCATCATCCATCAAAAACAACTTTCCTTCTTAGCATCATATTCTGGCTCTAATAAAAAAGATAAAGTAAAAGTGCTTACCTTAATTAAAACCCATCTTCACTGTCTTCATCTGCATCCGTCTCCCTGCACTCTGATGCTCCACTCACAGAGTACATCCGACTATTGAAGCGCTGGAACATCTCTTGGCTTGGGGCAAAGTGTTTGCAGCATATACCTTGTCTTCTCAGTCTGTATTTTATGTGGAGTATGCTGCTAAGAGTTTCTTGTCCCATTCTGTTCCTCAGTTTGGACATAACTAGGCTCATCTGTGAGAACACTCGTTCTACGTCAGCATTGCTCAAAGGCATCGCAAGCAATGAAAGAGAAAAGAGGGCAAGTTTTTTTGAAAGTTAGGTCTCCACTGCTGTCTTTGTAATTGAGCACTTCAACCCAAAAGGCCTGGCTGTCCTCCTTGTTTGTCCATGGGAGATATGCAACAGCCTGATACTTTGTTTCAAGAGCAGCAAGATCACCAGAGTAGAGCTTCAGCATTGAGACTGAGCTGAGCTGTGGTTTTGTTTGTGACAGGATGACAGTCGGACTGAACTCAGTCATAGATTTCCATATCTGGATGTTAGCTGGGAGTCTCTGTTGCACTTATCTGACCGCTTTCACCAAGAAGTCACGGCACCTGCTCGCCAACCTGTTCGACGCGTGCCAACTAGGTGTTGAGTGGGCCTGCCGCAGGGCGCCTAAACATCCCCCTTGCAGCCTAGGGGTGGTTCCGAACCCCAGCGAACACCGAGCGCCTAAACGTCCCACTTGCAGCCTATTTTGGGCGGGGCATCCCTATGGCCACGCCTCCGTCCACAGAACGCCTACGGATCCCCTTGCAGCCTAAACATGACGGAGGCCCGCCCGACGCCCCGGAGGTCAGCCCGACCGCCCAGACCACACCCGGAGGCCGTGTTACACACGCGCACATGAAACTTCCTGCGTCTGAGCAAAACAACAGAAAGTCCCATTCGTAACTTTTCCGGTGGGACACCGTGGGTAAACAATGGACGAAAATGATTATCGTTCATTATTTTCATGAGCAAGGAGTTATGTAGCTTAAAACCACAGCAAAGCGTATGACAGTCGCAGCCCTTCACAGTTTAAAATCAACAATAGTGTGTATTACAGTCACAGCCCTTCACACTGACGGGCATGAAAGCTCACAGAAGCTCCAAAATCGTGTGTACATGAATAGCCTACGATGGCCATGCCAAAAGTGTTATGAGTGGGATGCACTTTTGGACTTAGCCGTTTTTGGCTTCACATTCTTAACTTTTCTAATGGGACCCTTATAGGTAAATAATGGACAAAGCCTATTAAGGGTCTTTTTTTGACCTTGGTAATGAGTTATACAGGTAAAACCAATAATAGCGTGCGTAGGTGACAATCTTTCACAATATTGTGCAAGCGCTCGAAAAAAAATCACAAAACATATTCCAGAAAAATTAACTGCCCACGACGTGCCCAAAACGGGCAATAGAGTACATAACGAGGTCGTACTGACTTCAAACTCTGGGAACCGAATGAGGGTGCTGCTAGGAGCTACAGAATTTTAATTGGGGTCATTCGAAGTCCCCGGGGCTGTTCTGGGGTCTCTGTACGATAACCACCTATGACCATGAGGGCATAGGTTGAATGTGTCAGAGGCTCCCGTACGACCCGCGTAGGCCCCAGATGCCCGAAACTTTACAGAAAGTTGCGTCACGTGGCTCTCAGCGACATACCAAATGGGCTAGGTCGGGATTTGAAATTAAATATTTTTCATTATTTTTCATACATCTCCCTGCGTCGCGTGAACCTCTGTGGGCCCGCGAGCCCCCTCGCACGGTGGGCTTGCGTATCCGACGACTTTCGGACATAAACCTCCCGTAAGCACAAACGAGGAAAACCACGAAGGACAGCGGGCGCCTCTAGGGGGCACCACGGCCGATACATAGAGAGACGTCCAAAAGATGTAAAATAGGCCCCCTGGCCACCCTTCTTTTTTTTTTCAGGGAATCTAGGAGGCGCCACGGCCGAAGAAAACAAGGAAGGGCGGCAACCTTTCGGATGTTTCGACACGAATAGGCAGCAAAGGGCAGCAAACTACCAACTCTAGGGGCTCTGTGGACGCGAGGAAGACTACGGCAGATTTAGGTGGTCAGGGGGACGCAGCACCCGGAGCCCAGAGGAGGCCAGTACAGATTAACGACCGGACGGTGAGGGCCACTCTGGACTCCGGAAGCTCTGTGACGCTGGCCCAGCCCGGGATCGTCTCGCCTCATGCCGGGCTGCCATCCCTGGTCTCCGTCACCTGTGTCCGTGGTGATACGCAGGAGATTCCTGCCCGACGGGTCACTGTGGCTACCCCACACGGTACCTGGGGATCGTGGATGGCCTTGCGTGCTGGTTTTATTGGGGCGGGATTTCCCGGGTTTTGACCTGCTGAGGGCATCATCCATCCATCCGTCCTGTCGGCCGTGGGGGCCGCCAACCACATCGGCCGGAAGTCCAGGAGCCGCCGCACGGTGTTACTGGGGTCTATGTGAGTGTCCCACTTCAGGTCCTGAGAGATGGTAGTGCCCAGGAACCTGAATGACTCCACTGCAACCACAGTGTTGTTCATGACGGTGAGTGGCGGGAGTGCAGGTTCTCCTGAAGTCCACGATCATCTCCACTGTTTTGAGCATGTTGAGCTCCAGGTTGTTGTGATTGCACCAGACAGCCAGCTCTGCAACTTCCTGTCTGTAAGCAGACTCGTCTCCATTGTGGATGAGGATGTGGATTGTAATCCGGATAAAGGTTTAAAATAGAATGCTGCTAAGCTTGCATTTCAGGCTGCTTAAATAAAGCACACACTATTTTTTGTTTGCTTCATTTATTTTTTTCTCTTTCAGACCTCTTAACATAAATAGACTAAATTAGTAGTCATTGTTTTTATTTACGTTTCTTGAAAACAATTTTGATATGATTTTGAGTCTCAATTTGTGACGGATATCAGACAACAGGCATATACTTGAGGCATAATGAGTGCAGCTATAATTTCAAACTGCTGCCATATAAAATAAGAAATATATACTAAGTAGTGTAATACTGTTTAGTCTTAAACAAACATTCTTCCAAATATTCTTGTGTCCAGCAGAATAAAGGAATTTATACAGGTTTGCAACAACTTAAGGGTGAGCAAATGATGACAGCATTTTTGAGTGAACTATCTGTGTAAAGCTAACATATTTTTACTGAAAGGAAGAACACGACTTTGTTTTGATTTCATGAGGACTAATCAAGTAAATTTCTCATGTCTTTCTGCTATTAGAAACATGCAGTCCAGCGCAGTATTCTTGCAGCACTGGAGAATGTCTTCACCAGGACTGGCTGTGTGATGGATGGAGAGACTGTCCAGATGGTGGAGATGAACACAACTGCATAAACACAACCTACCCTTCTTTCAGTGAGGATGCATTAGCAAAATATATATATATATTTTTTTATTCTTTCGAGACTGGATTCCTGATCTAGATCTGCTATTCTTAACATGTTTTTGCAAAGAAAATATGAACATTAAACAAAACAATGTGAAGTATTGCCATAACAATATCATGTGTGTTGCTCTTATAAGTGAAGGTTCACATGATAAATGTGTCATATCTATAAAAACGTTGTGTTGAGAGACAGACTGGGGTTTGATCTTGAGAACCTATCATCTCCGAGAGGAATTTCTAAACGCAAATGGGCTTGGCGAATGGCACGCGCACGCCAGTCTCCGCCCCGTACATACGGGTATAAAAGGAAGATGGCGGCGGTCATTCATTTACCCTTTGGGCTGAGGAACCTGAGAGATATCTCCCGGTCGCTGCAGCGGATCGGCGTAGCTTTGTGGCATGAAGACGCAACGTCTCGTTCCCTCAATCAGGGATCGGAGGTTTCAGACTGGGGACTTATCTCTAAACGCCGCGGCGCTATGCCGCACTACGACCTCCAGCGGAGCGACATTGACTGGCCTAGCGAGTCATAACTGAGCGCTACTGCGAGACGTAATCTTCCAGTGGAATCAGTATTGGACATACTGCGAAGCCTCTACTGACGGTCATCACGGATGGTGGCGTTCACCTCTAGTAACGAGGTCCCTTCCGGAGCCGACACTGGGAAAAACACTGCTCTCCTCTTGGAGAGTGTGTTACGGAGACCACATCTTACCACTAGGGGAGGTACATGTGGAGGTACTCAGCATGGTCTTCCCGTAGGGAGAGCACATGCGGGAATGTGTCAACCGATGTTCGGGAGACAGAACCCAGGTGGGAGTACCACCGGAGGGGAGGTCACAGATTCACCCTCGGGGGAATCATGAGTCAAGGAAATCTACATACGGGACTACCCTGCAGGGGAGTCACTGCGTATGGGGCATTAGTCCTAGTATAGGGGTCCACCTGAATAGGGGCGACTCTGCCAGTACTGGACTTGGTTCTAACAGATCGCTCTGCCCGATCTATTACCAGAATGCCAATGCTTAGTGATGGATGGAATGCCTATACGTTACCCTCGGAAAGTAGGGAGGCTATATAGCGCACTGTACTCACCTGAAGAGGGGAGAAGGCGCTTTTGCAGGCGTACGCCCAGATGCCTGTCCTATACAGCAGCACTACATATGTCTGCCAGAGTGGCGCCTTGGGCCATGCCCACGAGGAGGCCACGCTCCGTTTGGAGTGGGCTCTCACTGCTAGTGGACAAGGTTGACCCTGGGATTGGTATGCCAAAGAAATGGCATCCACAATCCAGTGCGCCAGCCTCTGTTTGGAGACAGCCCTCCCCTGGCGCTGTCTCCGGAAACAGACAAAGAGCTGCTCAGAGCTCTAAGGGCTCTGTGTGCGGTCAAAAATAGACAGGAATGCGCGTACTTGACACAGCACGTTGAAGGTTGGGTCTTTCTCACGGAGGGGAGCGCCTGCAGGTTCACCATCTGACCCCGGAAGGGAGTGGTGGGAACCTTGGGCACGTAACCGAGCCTGGGTCTCAGGATCACGTGAGAATCGTCAGGCCCAAATTCTAGGCATCCTTGGGACACGGAAAAAGCCTGGGGGTCCCCCAACCTCTTGATGGAGGCGAGCGCCTTCACGCTCTTTGGGAACCTGGTGACCAGGTCGTGCTGACCAAGAGACTTACCCTCCACAAGGTCGTGATGAGCGGCACTAGCGGCTACATACACTCTCAATGTAGACGAGGAGAGGTTACTCTCTAATCTCTATTGTAAAAAGGCCAACACTGATCTGATCAGGCAATTCCGTGGGTTCTCTCCGTGGGAGGAACACCAGGGTGAGAAGAGACGCCACTTATAGGCGTACAAGCGCACTGTAGCGGGGGGCTCTAGCCTGCAGGACAGTCCCTTGGACCGCCGGCGGCGAGCCACTCAACTCTCCTCGTCCCATCCAGGGACCAGGCATGGAGATTCCAGAGGTCTGGGTTGGGGTGCCAACAGTGCCCTTCCCCTGCGAGAGAAGGGGAATTGGCCAGGGGGGGTGTTCATCAGCGCCACCAGGTCTGAGAACCAAGTCTGGTTGGGCCAGTACGGCTCCACTAAAAGTACTTGATGCCCCTCTTCCTGACCAGGACCTGTGCAAGGAGGCTCACTGGGGGGAAGGGATACTTCCTCTTGTCCCGCGGCCAGCTGTGCACTAAGGTATCCGTGCCGAGGGAACCTGCGTGCCCGTTGAACAATGCTCCTCACCCACATTTGACCAAACATGTGATGCGGGCATCATGGCCGTCTGACTCAGGGATGAGTCTGTCGCACCCAAGGGTACACCTGCTCGGAAAAGATCAATTCTGACCGGGAAATGAGGGTGCACCGGCACTGAGGCGTGACCATAATCCGCCTGGTTTCGGGGTGTCATGCCATTCCCGGAACCCGACTCTGAAGCCAGTGCTGAAGCGGTCGCATGGGCATCAACCCGAGCGGGATTACCCCTGCCGAGGACGCCATATGCCCCAGGAGCCTCCGAAAAAGTTTCGGTGGGACCGCTGGACCCTGCCTGATCAGTGTCAGGTAGTGCAGCACCGACTGCGCGCGCTCGGTAGTGAGCCGCTGATATACGGAAAGAGTCTAGTTCCATACCGAGATAAGAGGTGCTCTGCGCCGGGGAGAGTCTGCTCTTTTCTAAGTTGACCTGTAGGCCCAAACGGTCTAGGTGCAGAAGCACGAGGTCCCTTGCGTACCCAACACATCTCACGAGTGTGCCAAGATAGCAAGTCGTCGAGATAGTTGAGTATTCAAACGCCTTGTTCCCTGAGGGGAGCTAAGGCGGCCTGCACGAGTTTTGTAAAAACCTGTGGAGACAGGGCCAGACCGAAGGGTAGGACCCTGTATTGACACGCTCTTCCCGCAAACCGCAAGAACGGCCGGTGTCGAGGGAGGATAGACACGTCACGTACGCGTCCTTCAGGTCAATTGCCAGAAACCAATCTTGGTGACGAATCGAGCCCAAGATGCACTTCTGCGTCAAGATCCTGAACGGCAGCTTGTGGAGGTGCCTGTTTAGGAGACGCAGATCCAAAATGGGGCGCCGCCCCCCCCTTTTTTGGGCACTATATGAAGTACGGGTGTAAACCGAAAGACGTATCGGTTATCGAGACGGATTCGATCGCACGTTTCGCCAGCAGGGCGGTGACCTCCTTCCAAAGTACGGGGGCATTCTTTCCTCACAGCGAGGTGATAGAATACCCCAAAACCTCGGAGGTTGTGGCTGACAGGGCGGTCACTTCGCACCGGGGGAAGCCCCTGGGAAGTTGACGGCTCTGCTGACTTGCCTGCTTTATGGCGTTGACCGAGGCAACGTCGTGTGGAGGTTGTGATCGGCTGCACGGTCCTTCCGCAGCACCGTCTGTACGAGGGTACTGTGGAGGAAAGAGACCCCGGGGAAATAGTGCTCTCAAGGAGGAAATGGGCGTCGGGCCCTATGAAGGGCCCGGACTGATGGGGACGCAGCAGGCAGAGTCCCTTTCCGACCCGGCGATAGTGCGGCCGGGGTCGGGCCCAAAGTTATTTCCCTTGGGTTCATCTCGTCAGGGCCGCTTGGAGTCTCTCCTTGCGGGCTGCTGACGGGGAGATGCTCTCCTCCGCAATGGTCTGTGTCTCAGTGGGCCGTCCGGGGCCCTTAAACCTGAGGAGCCACCACGGAGGGGCGGGGCTGCTGGGGAGCAGACTGCGCTCGACGACGTGATGACCTATGGGTGGTCACCCGCGGAGGGGCAATATCTGCTGTACCGCCTCAGTCTGCTTCTGTACCGCGGAGAACTGCACGTCCTCCATGGTGTCACCGAACAGCCCGGCTTGCGGGATGGGTGCGTCCAGAAGGCGGGCCTTCTGAGCATCACTCATCTGCGCAAGATTGAGCCACAGATGCCTCTCTTGGGCCACCATAGTGGACATCGACCGACCCAGCGCACGTGCTGTGGCCTTCGTCGCACGGAGCGTGAGGCCAGTGGCAGTGCGCAGATCACTCATGCGAGTGGGGTCGGGCTTCCCCTCATCCAGGTCCTCCAGGCTTTAGCCTGAAAGACCTGGAGGATCGCCATAGCGTGGAGAGCGGAGGCGGCCTGTCCAGCAGCGTTACAAACCCCCGACACGAGTGTCGAGAAAAGCTCATACGCCCTGGACGGGAGCCTAGACCGGCCCCCCCAGGTGGCCGCCGCCTGCGGGCATAGATGCACCGTGGCAGCACGCTCCACCTGGGAGATGTCGACGCAGGCTCGGGTCGCTCCGCCATCCAGGGAAGTCACAGCTACAGAGCATGTCAGTCTGAAGCGCGCCAAAAGGGGTGCATTCAATGACTTCGTGAGGTCCTCATGCGCCTCCGGGAATAATGGCACTGGGCGGTGCGTGGTTTTTCACAGCGATCCGACCCCAGAAACCATGAATCAGTCGCGAGCACTTCGGGGAGGGCGGAGTACCCCCCTGCAACCCGATGCTCGCGATTGCCCAGTCGAGCATGGCCGACATCACCGTGTCGGTCTCATCTTGAGCTCTACCGCTTTTGGGCGGAAACTCAGAGAGATCGCCAGAGTCTGATGACAGAAGGTAGCTGTCCGATGCTATGACAGAGATTTCGTCCTCATTCCACTTCCGATTCTGCCCACTATGGGACCGCCTACCGCCGCCCATCGGGGATGCACCAGGTGAGCGTATTGGGGTATGGATGGTCCACGAAGTCGGAGCTGGCGGAACGCCATCTATATGCACCCCCAAATCACCCCCGCTGCTCATCGAATCGGTCGACCTCGCCGAAGCGGCAGTTGAACTCGCGTGAGAAGCAAACGGGACGGCGGCAACATTCTCATGAACGTCGCCAGCCGTGACAGCAACACCTTGATCGTCATGTTCTCGCAGAAAGGACATGCCGGTTCAACGAAACCCGCTTCAGCATGTTTGACCAAACATGTGATGCGGGCATCATGGCCGTCTGACTCAGGGATGAGTCTGTCGCACCCAAGGATACAGGTGCGAGACGTGCTCGCAGCCGTGGGAAATTTGCTCTTTTAGACAAATAAAGGTCTGTAGCTCTTCTGCCGAGACGCCCAGGGGAAGTCCGCTCTCCGGAGGAAATCGGCGTCGGGAGGTAGAAATCCGCTGCTCCGCGTCATAGATTCCAGCAGGGAAGAAGAACGCTCTCGAAGAGATGGGGGCAACATACGTCGCCAGGTTCCGAAGAACAAAGGATAAATGAATGAGTGCCGCCATCTTCCTTTTATAATCGTATGTACGGGGCGGAGACTGGCGTGCGCGTGCCATTCGGCAAGCCCATTGGCATTTAGAAATTCCCCTCGGAGATGATAGGTTTTCAAGATCAAACAAAAGTCTGTCTCTCAACACAATGTCGAGAGACCGACTGAAGGGAACTGAACACATGCTCTCTATGAGTGAATGCACAAACGCGTTGTCTTTACAACGTGCACATTGATTTTATATGTGACATTACACAGGACAAACGCGTCATATGTTTAAAAACTGAAAGCATGACCCATTATAAATCCAGCATTTTACTTGCTTTTGTTAGTAAGTGTCTTCACCTGATGTCTACTGCACATTACGTTGAGAAATTCAACTAATCTACAGCGTCTTCAGAGGCTCAGATGTCGTGAGTAAATGAAGACTAATGTTTAGTCTTGCATCCACCAACAAAACCCCTTGTTCGTTTATAAAAAAATATTGTTCCTTACTGTAAGTAGTGCAGCATGAACAACAGTCAAAGGTAGGGCTCAATCAATGTGACATCAGGTTACTGAGAGACAGCTCATTCAAGAGGACTGTTGAGGTTTATAAAAGGTTAAAAAAATGCATATTTATAATTCTAGGGTGGTTCTGTACACACACTCCTTACACACAGATATGTTCAAACAACATTTAAAAGTGCATTTTCTGCATTAGGGGGCCTTTAAAGAAACACAAAAATGAATATACTGTAGATATAGCCCAAAAGAACCCAGACACATTTGACCCTACAGGAAAAAGGAGAGATATCATGGGGGATAATAAACACACCAAACAGACCACTAAAATAATTTTTGAAATTAAGGTTTACAGCCCTTAACCTTTACACCTTTAACCTAATTATTTGTTATATAATTAGGTTATATAAACAGGGGCCCGTTTCAATAAGGTGGTTCAACCAACTCTAGGTTAAACCTTGAACTCAGAGTTGGTTTACTTAGAAATGAGAACTTTGAGTTTTTGGTTTCAGAACAGCTGATTTGAGTTAGTTCAACCTACTCTGGGTAGACTTACCCTGAGTTAAGCGCTTGCACCACGACTATAAAAAGCCATCATCAATGGAGCTCCGATATTATGATTCACCATGGCAACGGCACCAAAAAAAGCAAAATGGCAGCAGAAAGCACTTGAGAGTGAGGCACACTTTCCGCTCTGCATGCAGGGGATTTACTGATGTGCTGAAAATGAAAATGACATTTAAATTAATAAATAGATAAATGTACCAATAAACAAATAAATGAATCATTAAATGAATGAAACAACAGAAATAAGACAGAAAAAAAAATTATGTTCTAACTCACTATGAGTGCTCTAGTTATGCGAATCAGGTGTCATGGTTTACTGTATAGAACACGTGTAGTGCGTCAGATTCTCATTCAAAGTTAGACTGATCGCCGGTTCGAACCCTGCTCTGAGCAGATTTGAGTTGGAATGGCTGCACGTCAAAATTAATTGTTTTTTACCTTTATCGCTTCATTTCTACATATATGTCTGTATTTATTAATTTCTTTATTCATGCACTTTATTTATACACTTTATTAGGTAATTTCTCATCGTCCATAGAAAATTATGCTCTGATGTAATACACGTACGGTGGTGATGTTCTTGATGTAAGGATGGATGAGATATATTTTGATATATCTAATTCACTTTAAAGAAAAACGGTACAGTTTTAATGAAAATGCACAAGGGAATGACAAAATTCCACTCGGGTCCTAGATTGCTCTCCTGAAATCAAAGTACATCCGTTCTTATGTGGAACGATCTGCCCGCGGCAACAAGATCTGCAGATTCTGTAGCCATCTTTAAGAATCGTCTGAAAACACATCTCTTCCGTCAACACCTTACGGATCAGTTCTGACTTCCATTTCTCTTCTACTCTTCTTCTTCTTCAAAAAAAACCCCAACTTAGCTCTGTATACTGTGGCAGGCTTTATGAAACCAGTTTTATTGATTGCACTTATGCTTTTTGTTGTACTTGTGTTGTCCCAATTGCTTCGATTGTTTACCCCATCTGTAAGTCGCTTTGGATAAAAGTGTCTGCCAAATGACTAAATGTAAATGTACATCCCAATGAATGAATGCAGCCTCTTCATGAATCCTCTATAAAAGCACATATGACATATAAGTCACTGAGATGGTGTCTGTGTGATCAAAATGTGTGCCATGAATGACTGTATTAATGAATGAAAGAATGAGTTAAACCACTTGCTCTTTAAAAAGAGGAGGATGTGGAAAGAAACTCTGGGTTTACCAAAGAAAACCTGCTCCCGACCAGGTTAGGTTCACAGAGTAAGTTTCTATGGTTACTGACTCTGAGTATAAGTTACTTTTAGAAACGGGCTTGAGTTACCCCGCTTTCTCAGGTTTGACAAACCTCACATTCTGAAACGGAAAACCCAGAGTTTCACTCATTTCAGGGTTAATATACTCAGAGTTTTCACTAAACCTCCTTTCTGAAACAGGCCCCAGGTCACGTTCACACGCTGTTTTGTTTTGATTTTGTCTTCTGTTTCTAATGTCCTTAGTTAATAAGTCCCTCACCTGATTCTGTTTACCTAATTCTGTTCCCTTGGTATTTAAGCCTGTCTGTTTCCTTAGTTCCTTGTCCGCTATTGTTTATGCTTTTGTGTGTTTCTGGTGTCATGTGTTTCTGTTCTTTTGGATTTATCATTAAGAATCTTTTGGATTACGCCGTGTCGTGCTCTTTGGTTTCTTCCCGCCATAAGTGACAGAATAGCGGACCATTAAATGGATTACAACATATTTTCCCCAGGAGGACATGCTCTTGGAAATACTGCAGGACGACAGGCCTCTGGAGGATTACATGGAGGAGTTCATCATAAGTTGAGTCCTCCACGCGGTTGGCTCTGAATTCTGCGTCAGGGTGGCTGTTGGGGACTTGAGCGATGGTCATCCAGTACCGGTCGTTAGCGGGGGGTATACTCCAACTCACCCTGAGATCACTCCTCCACAACTCAGCACTCCCTGGATAGTATGGAATGCCAAATGGGTCACGACCAACTACCATGACCTCCTAAAATTCTCTGTCCCCGAGCTACCCAACCCTTCATTCAACGAACTCCAGAGACTCTCCACCCCCTTGCTTAGCCTGGTGGACCAGCTTATGCTGCTGGACTTCTCCGTTCCTCCAGAGCCCGCTGCCCATGACCCAGAGCCCACTGCCCAGGACCCCGAGGACCACGCCTTCGAGGTTTTCCCTGTCTCCTCCTCCTTCTTGGATTCCCCTTGCTCATCCTCTATGGCTTCCCCAGACTCTACCGCAGTGGCCGTCATGGCTTTGGCGCTGGCTTGCTCCTGGGCGGCCACCGCATCCCTGGACTTACCCCAAGTAATCATCATCCCATCACTGCTCTATAAGCTAACCCAACTATCTGTTCCTGGTTCTATTTGTCAGTAAATCAACAGGTTTCTGACAGACAGACAGCAGTTAGTGAGAAAGGGGAAACTCACATCCAAAACCCGCACAATCAGCACTGGTGCCCCCCAGGGGTGTGTTCTCTCCCCACTGCCCTTCTCCCTGTACACCAATGACTGTACTGGCCAAGACCCCTCTGTCAAAGTTCTGAAGTTTGACAGCAGACGGCAATGAGTCTGCTTACAGACAGGAGGTTGAACAGCTAGCAGACTGGTGCAGTGGAAATAATCATGGACTACAGAAACCCCTCTGTACCCCCACCCTCTCACAATCACGTACAGCACTTTGGCAGCAGTGGACTCATTCAGGTTCCTGGATACCAGCATCTTACAGGACCTGAAGTGGGACAATCAAATTGGCGCTATTGCTAAAAAAACAGCAGAGGTTGAACTTCTTACATCAGCTAAAGAAGTTCAATCTACCACAAAAGCTCATTGGTCATTGGTGCCCCCCTGGCCACCCTCTAAGAACTGTATACATCAAGAGTGAGAAAAAGGGCTCAGAAAATCACTCTGGACGCCTCATATCCAAGCCATCATCTCTTTGAACTGTTGCCACCTGGCTGGCGCAACAGAGCATTGAGCTTCAAAATAACCAGACACATATCCACCTGATAATACTTACAAATGTTTTCCATTTGTGTGTAAATTATACACCTTTCTGCTGTATATAGCACATATTTTGTACTAGTCTAGTACTTATTTTGTAAAAACTATTTTTTATTTTCATATATACTTGCAAATAAAGCTCTTTATGAAATCTGATAAAACATGCATATGTGTTAACAACAATCCATAACAATTCTGAATACTCGGGTAAATACACACATATCAGAAATATTCTTCAATGTAAGTGGTACATAATGTTGTTACATTCCAGGTAGAATTAAATAACCCATAGTTAAACACAACACATGCTTTCAAAGCTAATACTTGTGTAAAAGCAATATAAATAATAATTTTATCAAATAAAAGCATAAAAATACTGCAAAGTAATTGCATAATTTTCTTCATCCCTTAGCAAAAAAAACACACATGCACTCACATACGCACACACACTTGCTATATTATAGAGTACAAAACACATGGTATGGTTGCAAGTTAATAGTCAAAAGATTAGCAAAAGTTAAAATAAGATACCTTATAAATACTGTATGAAATATTTTTTTTTAGGTTTTAATCGTACTATTATATTCATAACTCCATTATGTATGCGTATAAAATTGTATGTAAGATGTGAGTTAGTAAAAGTAGCTGTATAGTTTAAGGGATTTTGATAGTCATAGCACTATTTAGCATTCGTGTCAAATTTTTGTAAGATTTACATTAGCAATAGTATCTGTATGAATAAATGTTTCTAAATGGTAAGGCACGACAGGCATAATAAACAAAAATAATGTGAATTTGACCATGGTTAAGAATTGGGTTAAGCAATGTTGTAAAATAAATTACTCGATGTTACAGTAATAGGTTTTTGTCAGTGGTCCATCCATCCATTTTCTTCCGCTTCATCCGGGGCCGGGTCGCGGGGGCAGCAGTCTAAGCAGGGATGCCCAGACTTCCCTCTCCCTAGACACTTCCTCCAGCTCTTCCGGGGGGACACCGAGGCGTTCCCAGGCCAGCCGGGAGACATAGTCCCTCCAGCGTGTCCTAGGTCTTCCCCGAGGTCTCCTTCTGGTGGGACATGCCCGGAACACCTTCCTGGGAAGGCGTCCAGGGGGCATCCGGAAAAGATGCCCAAGCCACCTCAGCTGGCCCCTCTCGATGTGGAGAAGCAGCGGCTCTACTCTGAGCTCCTCCCGAGTGACCGAGCTTCTCACCCTATCTCTAAGGGATCGCCCAGCCACCCTGCGGAGAAAGCTCATTTCGGCCGCCTGTATCCGAGATCTTGTCCTTTCGGTCATGACCCATAGCTCATGAGCATAGGTGAGAGTAGGAACGAAGATTGACCGGTAAATCAATCCTTCTTCACCACGACATGCTGAAGGTCCTGGTCTGATGGGGCCAGCACGACAACATCATCCGCAAAGAGCAGAGATGAAATCGTGTGGTCCCCAAACCCGACACCCTCCGGCCCCTGGCTGCGCCTAGAAATTCTGTCCATAAAAATTGTGAACAGAACCGGCGACAAAGGGCAGCCCTGCCGGAGTCCAACCTGCACCGGGAACAAGTCTGACTTACTGCCGGCAATGCGAACCAAGCTCCTGCTCCGGTCGTACAGGGACCGGATAGCCCTTAGCAAAGGGTCCCGAATCCCATACTCCCAGAGCACCCTCCACATGATACCGAGAGGGACACAGTCGATCCACAAAACACATGTGGATTGGTTGGGCAAACTCCCATGAACCCTCCAGCACCCTGGAGAGGGTATAGAGCTGGTCCAGTGTTCCACGACCGGGACGAAAACCACACTGATTTCTCCTGAATCCGAGGTTCTACCATCGGCCGGATTCTCCTCTCCAGTACCCTGGCATAGACTTTCCCGGGGAGGCTGAGAAGTGTGATCCCCGAAAGTTGGAGCACACCCTCCGGTCCCCCTTCTTAAAAAGAGGGACCACCACCCCGGTCTGCCAGTCCAAAGGCACTGTCCCCGACCGCCACGCGATGCTGCAGAGGCATGTCAGCCAAGACAGCCCCACAACATCCAGAGACTTGAGGTACTCAGGGCGGATCTCATCCACCCCCGGTGCCCTGCCACCGAGGAGTTTCTTGACTACCTCGGTGACTTCAGCCCGGGTGATGGACGAGTCCGCCTCCGAGCCCTCAGCCTCTGCTTCCTCAATGGAAGACGTGACGGCGGGATTGAGGAGATCCTCAAAGTGTTCCTTCCACCGCCCAATGATATTCCCAGTCGAGGTCAACAGCTGCCCACCTCCACTGTAAACAGGATTGGTAAGGCACTGCTTCCCCCTCCTGAGGCACCGGACGGTTTGCCAGAATCTCTTCGAGGCCAACCGATAGTCCTTCTCCATGGCCTCAACGAATTCCTCCCAAGCCCGAGTTTTTTCCTCCACAACCACCCGGGCTGCAGTCCGCTTGGCCTGTCGGTACCCGTCAGCTGCCTCGGGAGTCCCAAAAGCCAGCCAGGCCCGATAGGACTCCTTCTTTAGCTTGACGACATCCCTTACTTCCGGTGTCCACCACCGGGTTCGGGGATTGCCGCCTCGACAGGCACTGGAGACCTTACGGCCACAGCTCCGGGTGGCCGCGTTGACAATGGAGTTGGAGAACATGGTCCACTCGGACTCAATATCTCCAGACTCCCTCGGGATCTGGTCGAAGCTCTGCCAGAGATTGAAGTTGAAGATCTCTCTGACAGGGGATTTGGCCAAACGTTCCCAACAGACCCTCACAGTACGTTTGGGTCTGCCGAGTCTGTCCAGCTTCCTCCCCCGCCATCGGATCCAACTCATCACCAGGTGGTGATCAGTTGACAGCTCCGCCCCTCTCTTCACCCGAGTGTCCAAGACATACGGCCAGAGGTCAGATGAAACAACCACAAAGTCGATCATCGACCTCCGGCCTATGCTTGAACATGGTGTTCGTTATGGACAAGCTGTAACTAGCACAGAAGTCCAATAACAGAACACCACTAGGGTTCAGATCAGGGGGGCCGTTCCTCCCAATCACGCCCCTCCAGGTGTCACTGTCGTTGCCCACGTGGGCGTTGAAGTCCCCCAGGAGAACGACGGAGTCCCCCGTCGGAGCACTTTCCAGCACCCCTCCTTGAGTCTCCAAGAAGGCCGGGTACTCTACACTGCCATTTGGCCCATAGGTGCACACGACAGTGAGAGACCTATCCCCAATCCGAAGGCACAGGGAAGCGACCCTCTCGTTCACCGGGGTGAACTCCAACACATGGCGGCTGAGCTGGGGGGCTATAAGCCAACCCACACCAGCCCGCCGCCTCTCACCATGGGGAACTCCAGAGTGGTGAAGAGTCCATCCTCTCTCGAGGAGTGTGGTTCCAGAGCCCAAGCTGTGCGTAGAGGTGATCCCAACTATCTCTAGTCGGAATCTCTGAACCTCACGCACAATCTCAGGCTCCTTCCCCGCCGGAGAGGTTACGTTCCATGTCCCTAGAGCTAGATTCCGCTTCCAGGGATCAGGTTGTTGAGGCTCCCGCCTTCGACTGCCGCCCGATCCAATAAGCACCGGCCCCTTACGGTCCCTCCTGCAGGTGGTGGGTCCACGGGAGGGTGGCCCCACGTCGCTCCTTGGGGCTGAGCCCCATGGGGGGAGGCCCGACCACCAGGCGCTCGCATACGAGCCCCAACCCCGGGCCTGGCTCCAGGGTGGGGCCCCGACTGCGCCATGCCGGGCGACGTCACAGTCCTCAAATTTGTGGTCATCATAAGGGTTTTTTGAACCGCTCTTACTCTGACCCGTCACCTAGGACCTGTTTGCCTTGGGAGACTCTACCAGGGGCATATAGCCCCAGACAACATAGCTCCTAGGGTCTTTCGGGTACTGAAACCCCTCCAACACGGTAAAGTGGCAGTTCAAGGAGGGGATACAGTAGTTGGTTAGTGGTTACTACAGTAAAATGTTTTGAATGGTTTTATACCATTTTTAATGTAGGTTGCTACAGTAGTCCATATTCAAAAGCATTCATCTCACCTATAGTTATAAGTTATCAATTTCCTTACAAAACATTATAATATTATAGGCAAGAAACTGAATGATTCAATATTTATCTGAAAGAAAAATCAAAGAGTATGCAAATGATAATGACATAATTTGAAACTTTGTCTCTTTGTCTCTTAGCTTCATCTTGTGAGCCCATCCAGGTAGAAATATGCGGAGGTCTAAGCTATAATCTTACCTCATTTCCAAACATCTGGCTGTCTATTTCTGATCAGAAAGAGGCTGCATCCCTTCTGCAAAAGTACAGGGTGAGAAAGTGTGTTTCAAATCACTTCTCTTTAATCATTTACATTTTACAGTGTTCTGAAACCCTGTTTGTTATTTTAAAATATAATATTTTTCATGTAGGACATTTGTTCTGATTTGGTTGTAGATGCTGATGGAGTTTGCATGTTTTGATGCTCTCCGCCAGCTAGTATGCGGTATGTTTTTTCCCAAATGTAGCCCACAAAGTGGAGTTGTGAAGCCATGTCAGTCTATCTGCTCGACAGCGGAGCAGCAATGCAGTCAAGCCCTGAACGTTCTCGGCTTGAACTGGCCCTTCAACTGTCAACTCCTGCCCGATTCACAGGATCCTATGCAGTGTTCACTTCCCTAGGACACACCACAACCACAAAACTGTGCTGAGACCTTGTCTATGAAGTGAATGGGTTGCTATATTGCTAAACTCTGAAAATAGGATTAAATGCAAATGTATGATGTAGGTTATTATCCTTTTGTGGCTTATTTTCAATAATTTCATTCAAAAGCGAGAAGCTCACTTCTTGAAATTTGTTTATGCATCCAAAGGATTACAAGCCGATATATTAGCAATTTTTTTTATTCACAAAGTGCATCAACAAAGTTTCGGTCACACATGACCTTCTTCAGTGTTTTACATTCTCTTGAAACTGTTCATCTTTATATCTAATTTTAGATTAGATTAGATTCAACTTTATTGTCATTATGCAGAGTACAAGTACAGAGCTAATGAAATGCAATTAGCATCTAACCAGAAGTGCAAGAATATAGTGTTTTATATAAATGAAAGTGCAGAGTAAGTGAAGCTATGATTTACAGAATGTACTGTGGAGTTGCCATATACAGTATTGAGCAGAGTATATACAGAATATAAATAGGAATGCATTGTAGGGATTGTATATACATTATGAACAGAGCAATGGATTATAAATACACATTATTAACAGCAGCAAAGTGAGAACAGTGGTAATAAATACAGTTGGATGAGTGTGCAAAAGTATTGTTAAAATGTATTCTATGCAAAATAACAGTAGTGCAATGATATTTTTATAGAATAGTTTACTGTGCTTTGTACAGTAACAACTTAGACAGTTACAGTGCAACAGTAATCACATATCAACACACGTGTGTCCAATCAACTAATAAATGATGATAGATGAGTTACTTTCATTGGCAATAGACAACCATATCCTGAAGGAGAAACAATTAAAACAGTCATACAATCAATCACAATACACCAGCATATAAAAAACATGTTACGAGTAACTAGACAAATTCTTTTCAATAATGAAATGGTTATTTTGCATCTGACAGACACTTTTTTATTTAGAATTTTACATTACATTTACACATTGGCAGACACCAAAGCGATTTACGTTGCATTGTATTATACATTTGTTTATGACTATGTGCAATCCCCTGGGATTGAACTCATGACCTTGGCATTGCTAATGCCTTGCTCTAACCACTGAGCCACAGGAAAGTTATAATTTCATGATTTAATTTAATTGAAATGTGCAATATTTACAAAGCAAAAAAGTAATGTAAATGTGCCATACTGGGTGCTATAAGTGGGTGCATCTCAGTTACTTAAATGCAGTAATAAAGTAAGTTACAAAGCATTTATATCACTCATTTTTTAGCCTGCACTTAACATGACTCCACTAAAGCAGTAATATGGAAAGCCTTTTTCCTTTCTTACAGATATAGAATCAATGTGAATGTGTTTTTCTGTATGCAAATGTTACGTTTTTGTCTTGATGTAAATCTTTCGTTTGGCATGGCACACCGTTTATTTTATGTCACGACCAGGGGAGTGACAAGGAGGAAGAACTATGGGATGAATTTCATCTCAAAATGATTAACAAATGCATGCACAGTCATCCGTGAACATAATACAAGTTACACTTGTATTTTACTATTCAACTACTTTACTATTCATACTAACAACCCAGCTAACAATTTGTGGTTCCCAGAACGTTCCCCTAACGTTAATTTTTGGTTACGAGAACGTTATTTTCTAAGGTTCGTTTTTGGTTCTTCAGGAAAGTTTTCTTTACGTTAATAGAACGTTATTTTCTGGTTCCCATAACGTTCTGGTAACCAAAAACTAACGTTAGGGCAAATTTTTCTCGGGTCCGTTTTGCCTCACTACACGTCAGTAATGAATACATCCATGCTGTGCTTTTATTCATCGCTTGTCTAACATTAATCTAATTAAAATAAGTAAAATACATCATCACACACAATATTGAGGATGAAATCAATCAGATCATTCTTTAGCCTAATCATTCTTTTTTCATTACTGAAGTAGCCTTATTTTCGATTTAAGCAGCACAGTAACGTTATATCATTTCTAATAAAACCACCATGTGTGTAGGCCTACCTCAACATCAGACATTTTAGATTTTTTACCAATGACTTCAACACAATATTTAAAGCAGATTTTTATTGACAGAAGAATAAACATTTAATTATCTTCAGGCTAACAATAGTCTTGTCTCACCACAGAAGTAAAGCGCGGCTCCGTCTTTAGATATAACAATGAAAAGCCCCGAGTTTCAGTCCTTACATCATGGTCTGTTGATTTAGATGTGTCAAATCAATCGAAAATCACGAAAATATAAGTTTACTCTCAAATCTATACGTTTTTAAATAAAAAACTAAAATAAATAAACCGCTAAAATAATGTGTTAGTCGGTGAGGTAAAACGAAATGACCGTTAATTTTTAAATGACGGGAGTGCGCGGCTGAGCGGAGAATGCACGTGCTCGAGCGCACACACACAGTAACACACTAAAGAAATACACGTGTCAGACCTGCCAACCTGTACGCATTTTGACCTCAAAGTACGCTGGTACGATTCGTCACTCTAAACTACGCAAAAACCTGATGTCGCCTCTGCTGCGTGCAGTACTCAAAACAAGCATAGCAAAGAAGAATATGTCCAATCATAGCACTGAGTTCTTCCCACAAATAGAATGCAGCGATGATTGACACGTCCTTTGGCCTATCAATCAATAACAAGAGTCAGCAAATCGGCAGAACCGCACAATCTCGCGTGATCCCTTCCACCCACACGTTCTGACGCATTGTTTTAAACGAAGACGTCTTCTGAGCTCTGAGGTAAACTGATCGGTGGATGTGGAAAGTTGAAACATTGAATTGGCTTAATCCTATGCTGTCGATGATCTTGCGGGCTCATTTGATAATGTGCAATTGCCCGCAAGATGCGCTCACAGTATTTATGATTTATAAATGAGCGCTCACAAAAGTTACTATGATTTTACCAAGTACCATAGGCGGCGATTGCGCTGGTGGCTTCTCACTCAATAACGTGCACTTATTTCTGCGAGAGAGCATCAAGTTTTGGTCACATAAAAAAGCGTCCTGGCGCCGTTCGCTTTCAGTAAAGGGAATTCTCCTGACAGCGGAGCCGATTGAATGCGCTCTGCAAAATCGAGCTCTCGATAATTGTCAATAAAATAGAACGTCATATGCAAACTTTTGAGATTACTAATTTAATCAAGTATATCATTATTAAAGTAGATTATGGTAGGCTGGAAAAGTGCATGTGAGCAGCATAGAAAGTTACCAAGAGGTGTTTGTTTGTGTGTGTGTGCATGAGTTGCGGCAAAAAATGACATCAGATGAGGACCACAGACAGGGAGGGAGAAAGCAGCAGACCACCTAAAAAAGAAACGAGCCCATGCCCCACAGCAGTCCTAAAGTGTATCAGCAGCAATGGCAGTGTCCGCCCATCAAAAGCTAAATCATGCATTTTGCATTATGATATTGATGTCAGCCATCAGGGAGCCTCAGGTAAAATTGTGGCTTTAGGAAGGCCTATATTTTTTATTAAACAGAACACATTTGTGATTCTGCCCATTTTAGGATGTGTGTATATTCATTCTTTTCCCACCTGCATTTTTTGATAATGTTGCCAGCTGGCATATATCATTTGTGATAATCACAATAAGTAGGCTTCAGGTACACCCCATAATATTTTCTTTATTGAATATATGAACATTTATTAAATGAGAAAACATTCCCTTTGCTTTTAAACAAACAAAAAAAAGAGCCATATTATTCTATCTTTATTAGATAAATAATACTTGTTTTGGTGCTGTAAAAGCTGTACTTTTTTATGATATGTATAACAGCACTCTCCAAATCAGCGACCTATGAAACAAAGCAGTCAAGAGCAAGTGCCAGTGCAAGTAAATGTCATTGATACACATCAAGGGTATCTCACTGAAGATTATTTACACACACACACACACACAATATACACAATGTTTCCTAAATTTAAATACTTCAATAAGAAAAGTTATATTCAAAAATGTGATATAACTTATTGGTTGTGAAAAAAGTATATGTTAAAAACCTGTGTTCTGTCTCTTCGGCTGATGGTACTCAAAAAAATATTCCAAGGTTGGCAGGTCTGACATGGATATATGATTGTATTTTATTTAGCTTAACTAGTTTATTCTTTTCACCCATTAAAGGGCAAATGTATTAATTTAATTTGGTCAGTAGAACATCTGTTAATGTGATCTTATAATTTCTGTATTGCACATGCCACTGACGTTTACCAGTTTTGACTGTTTTTACCATTAAAAAATAACCAAAAAAATAACCATCAGGGAACGTTATTTTCCGGTTATTTTCTGGTTATTTAAAAAAAAACCAGCCTGCAACGTTCTGGGAACGTTATTTTCTTTGGTTCCCAAAAAACAAACAAAAGGGAACCAAAAACTAACGTTAGGGGGACGTTCTGTGTTTGCTGGGAAATGACTTATGATTTGAATCTATGGAATTTAGACATGAGGCGATTTGTACAATTAGATCCAGATTTGTGAATACAATGTTATATCTTGTGTTCATGTATAATAATTTTAACCATTGATAAGTTGTGCATTTGTGTATCCTGCAACGCGCGTCCATTCATCTTGCTCTGTACATTTGGATTTCATTCGCGTTTCACCTCCATGTAACAACTATCAAGGAATAAACCGACGCCAATGCGTTATGACTCTCAAACAAATGTCTTTCATTTCGTGTCTGCAAAATTCAGAATTAAATTAATCTGCACGGATTTGTACAAACAGAGATATATTTGTGAATCCAGATGTTATCTTATCATAATTTGTGCACGTCAATAACAAGATGCGCATTAGTGGATCCTGCTATGCGTGTTTTTTCATACTGTTCGATTGATTTGGATTTTGAGACTTTGTTTTGCGGTTTGCATTGGGCAATCCACACAACTTCAGATCCACGCACAACCTTGCATAAACTACGAACTACCATGGCAGTCTCACGGAGCGATGCAGAGGTTGGCGTAAGAAACTGCTGTTGTACAGGACTGGACACTTCTTTCTTTAACCGCATCAAATAGATAAATGCAAACCGCGAAACTGGATGGGTAAGTTATCGATTTGCGAGCTTACTTAAATCTAGTGAAAAACAGCAGTGTGTGCTTTTGCTTATCAACATTGGTCAGTTGTTCTTGCATAAATCATATTTTAATATATCTGAATCATTTATCTGTGGCATTAATCACCTGTTATCTGTGTCTCAGTCACTAATCACTGTATTTCAAGTTAGTTTAGCAAGTTTCTTAGCAACCTAAACATAAGCTAATCAAGGTCTTGCTAGGGATACTAGTAAAATCCCCAAAGGTGTATTGAAACAAGTTGGAGCTGAACTTTACAGGACAGTCTGCAACCAAAAGTTTGGACTCCTCTGGTTTAGGTATTAATTGAAGGGGTATTTGTTAATATTTACCTCTACCTGTATTATTTGTAAACATCGTTTACATATACATAACAATTTATGTTCAGACCGATTCTCATGTTTTTATTAAATTTAAAAATGTTTTCATAGTTTTTCCATTTCTCTGTAGGGTTTATTAAACATCACATACTGGAGAGACTTCTTGCATGGGTAACACATGCTCTTCAACAACCCCAACTGGATATAGACTATTTGGATTTTATATGTAGCATAAAGTATATGTGGGTCATATGTTTACAAAGTAAAATGTTATCTTTGTGTGCAGATAGCTGCTTTTAAAAACAAAAACATTGACATCCTTTTTTAAGATAATGTACCCGAGAGCTGCAGACAACAACCGATCTGACACAAACCTGTCTTTCTTCAGTCAGGCTGGTGAGGAATTTGGATACCCCCTAAAGTAAAATAGATTTCCCTTTCAGTCGGTCTCTCAACGTTGTGTCGAAGACGACAGATGGGGTTCGCCCTTGAGAACCTATCAACTCTACTTTTAAAAAAGGGCAATGAAATTGGCGAATTAAATTTGCATGCCGGGCTCCGCCTCCGGATGTCCGGTATAAAAGGAAGCCGGCGTGCTTCATTCACTTACCTTTTGTTCTTCAGAGCCTTCGCTCCTGACTACAAGACTGCTCGTATCTACATCGCCGGATTCTCACGAAGTGGTGCAGCGGATCGTCCCTTCCTGCAGCGACTTTTCCCCTGGGCGTCTCGGCGGTGCCAGAAGTGTTCGAGATCTTTCTAGAGGAAGCAATTTCCTTGTAAAAAGAGCAAATTTCTCCAGCGTGGCATGTCCCGCTGTTCTCTCAGGTGCAACACACTCATCGAGGAGGGGGACCGACACGATGTCTGCCTCGGGTGTTGGACTTCCAGCACGTTGAGGCAGCCGTTGTGGATACGTCCTGCCCGCACTGCGGGCGGATGACGATTCAGACGTTGCGTCACAGGCGGCTGTCTTCCCCCGGGAACCAGCCGCCACCTTGTGTTGCTCCCCGTTTCGTGACCGCAGGACTACGGCCCTGCCGTCCGCTCCGGCAAGCACCGAGGGTGACATGAGGACTATTGCAAGCGCTAATCCGCCAGCCACTGGCTCACGGACCGCTCGTACCTCGCTCGTTTGATCGTTCCCAAAAGACGGTCCAACTGTATTGTTCCTCAATCACGTGTCGGAAATGGCGCGTGATGATGAGATGTCCCTTGCAACGTTGGAGGGTGACTGACTGGCATCTTTGACTCTGATAATTCCTTTAAGCTCCCTCCTTCGGGGGGTCGAGATCAGGAAAAATCGGACGTTGAAAATGCCGGCCATGCTTTCCCGGGCCACCGTGAGCATGGAGCGGTAGTGTACGCACTGCCCCCCAACGCTCGCGGCTGAATACGCGGTACCCTGTGTTTGCGTGCGGCTCCAAGCCGTGCCTACCCATCAGTGCCGTGTATACCGGAAGTGCATGATGAACTAGGTAAGACCTGTAAACGCCCCCTTCTCGGCGCGTACAGGTCGAACTAGTTCTGTCACCCTTTCTTCCCCTGTTGGTGGGTCAGCTAGAGGATATGTCGATGTCCCTCAGAGGGAATGTGCCGCTGCATTCCAACCCGCAGTTGGCTGCCACCTGGGGGCTCGATATAGACTCCTGTCCAAAGCATGTGGGCTTTCCGGTGTCCCTGATGCCGTGAGCTTGCACTGTTGTGGGCAGAAACTGCCCCTCTCTTCGCGCTACGGCGTGGAGGGGGGCGGAAGCTGCCCCTCTCTTCGCGCTACGGCGAGGAGGGGGGGCGGAAGCTGCCCCTCTCGTCACGCTACGGCGTGGAGGGAGTCCCAACAGGGCAAGACCGACCTGGCGCTTATGCAGGAGATCCGCTCTGCCACCAAACCGCTTACGGGCGGCTAGGTGACCACGTGGGCCCTGGGTCGGACAATGTCCACACTCGTGGTCTGGGAGAGACACCTCTGTCTGAACCTTGCATAGATGAGTGACACCGAGAAGGTACGCCTTCTCGACTCACCCATCTCGCCAGGGGGGGCTGTTTGGTGATACTGTCGAGTTCGACAGTAAAAAGCAGACTGAGGGTATCAAGCATATCCTCCCCTGCCGGGACTCGACCCCCCCCTCGGGCTGTCGAGATACTGTGCACCTTCGATGTTCCCCGACTGCGGCCCCCTCATTCAGCTGGCCCACCGGAAGAAAACGTCAAGGAGGAGACCACCACCCTGTCAGCAGCCGCAGCGGGAGCCAATGCGGCCCTCACAGGAAGACCCCAGGGAGACCGAGAACACCTTCAGGCTGGACCCCAGGTTTGGAGGTCATTCAAGGACGGTCCTGCCCCGTCCCAACAGCCCACTTCAAGGGGTTCTCTCTCTCTCTCTGGGAGTTTTCACAGCCGCTCTCACCCTCTACAGGACGGTGTTCGGCAACTCGACGTTGCGTCATGGCGAGACACAGTGTCGAGGATAAACAGCAACCCTCTACACTCTCACAGACAGTGCACGTTGCTACATCATCGCCAGGCAGGTAAGCAGAGCCGATCGCCCCCCCGGGGGCCCCCCCACAGCAGAAGATCCGCTCTGCCAGCCATCGAACCCCCCCCCCGGGAGGTCGATGAAGTAAATTGTACCTTTAGTCCCCGGCCGGTCCCTGGGAGTCTGACAAGATCTAAGAAGCTAGAAGCTAGATCTGCCTACCCTGAACAGGCACCTACTCAAGCTGCCCGTCAGGATGCTACGCAGAAGCACATCTTAATGTCTACTGGATGTCAAGATGAGTTCATGGCAAGTGACCTAAGCGACACTTACTTTCATGTCTCGGTCTCGGAGGTCGGGCATGTCAGTACAGAGTCCTCCCTTTCGGTATGTCCCTTCCCCACAAGTCTTCACGAAGATCGTGGAAGCCGCTCTCACTTTCCTCCGGGAGAGAGGTGTGCGGGCACTAAACTATCTCGGTGAGGCGCTCGTGAGATTTGTTATGTGCACACAGGGACTTAGTGCTCTGGCATGCAGATAGATTGGGACTACAGGTCAACCGAGAAAAAGGCTCCGATAATAAGAGGAAGAGCATCCTCAGGTAGAGCATCCCCAGGTAGAGCATCCTCTTTTTCGGCATGGAGATCATCCTCTTTCTTGGTAAGGAACTTAACTCTGCAGAGCGCACTTAGCCGGTGTTGAGCTGCCTGGAGCGTTCCAGGCTGTCAGCGGTCCCTCTGAAGAGGCTCCTGGGACAGATGCATCCTCAACGGTGGTGGTACCCCTCGGGTTGATGCACATGGGACCACTCAAAACACTGGCTACAGAGTAAAGTTCTGAGGAAAGCGTGGCACACCGGCAGCAGGCAGATGTTGATTACGCCTCTCTGCCGACGCACCCTCACCTCTTGGTCTTAAGTGATACGTCACCCCCCGCCCGCGGGGGCACAGGAAGCCTGCGTCCACGCGGGCTCCTGGAGACCTTTTCTCGGGAAGGCATGTCGACAGACACCTTCCTGCAGGGTTGAGGGCGCAGTGTGCAACGGGCACGCAGTATCGGGGCAAGGACGAGGCCCCGTCTGTGCTGGCATATCAGTGCCTAGAGTTGTACACGTGCGCGTACGAACGACTCGCCCGACGCCTCCTCCTCTGGAGTCAGCAGGTGATCCGCTCCCTGCGGGCCACACATATCCCAGGCAATCTGAACCAGACAGCCCACGGCTCTCTCGTCAGTTGACGCCTTGTGGAGAGTGGCAACTCCACCTCTGCACACTCCAGCTCTCGGGGTGCTGTTCGGGCAGGCTCAGGCGCCTCTTTGAACACCACCCTTTCCCGCCTTGGCACTCCCTCCGAGACCTCCATCGGCATCGGGCGAGTTGTCCCTGGCGCATAGCTGGCTGCGCGACAAGCGGAAGAATACCTTCCCCCCCAGTGAACCTCATTGCACAGATCCTGTGCAAGGCCAGGGAAGAGGAGCATCAAGTACTGCGCCTGACGGGCCCAACCAGACTTGGTTCTCGGAGCTAATGCTCTTGACAACAACTCCCCCCTGACCGATTCCCCTGACGAAAGACTTGCTCTGGAGTCCCCATGTCTGGCCCCTGGACAGGACGAGAAGATCCTGAGTTGGCTATCCCCCTCTCTCTGTGGTGGAGCCATCACTCAGGCTTGGGCCCCTACCACCAGGGCCCCTTCTCATCCTGGTGCTCTTCTCGATGAGAAGACCCACGAAGATGCTCGATCGGAACAGGCTGTTCCTACGGGACTGGAGACTAAACCTCTCCCCCTCCACACTGAAAGTGTTTGTAGCGTCCGCTCATCACTACTCAGTGGCGGAAGTCCCTAGAGCAGCACTACCTGATCAGTAGATCCCTAAGGGGCGCGTGAAGGCGGACTCGCCTCGATCGTGCTCCGTACCCTCGTGGCGGGCTCAGGCCCTTCGAGCTCTCAGAGAGGCCGCTCTTCCTCATCACGATGAAGACGCTTCTCTTGTTGGCGTTCATCTCCAAGAGTGTAGGGGACCTACAAGCATTTTCTGTGTCCCCCGATTGCCTAAGATTAGGGTCCGGTAAGTCTCACGCTATCTTGAGAGGTGGCGAACTTGCAGGTGCTCCTTATCAGGGAGCAAGACCCAACCCCACTCGTGTTGTGTCCAGCATGCCAGCTGCGTCTCTACTTGGACCGCACGCAGAGCTTAGGGCTCTGATCAGCTTTCTGTCTGTTTCGGAGATCAGCAGGGAGGACTGTCTCCAAACAGAGATTGGCGCACCAGACCGTGGACGCCGTCACTACGGCATCCCGGTCTCAGTTGGCAGACATCTGCAGAGCTGCGGGTTGGGCTACGCCCAAACACCTTCGCTCCGCGTAAACTGGTATCAGCCCGCGTCCTGCATGGCCACGTGTAGGACCGGCAGCCGGCTGGGCGTATGCCTGCGAAAGCATCTTCCCACCCTCCAGCAGGTTGGGTCAGTGTGCTATCTACCTCTCTTCTTACCCTACCTTGGTTAAGAACAGGTATCCTTTCCGCCTCCCTTCTTACCCATCTATTTGGTTTAGAACAGGCATTCCATCCATCACTAAGCAAGCACCCCCTGGGGGTCGGCTGGGCAGAGCAGCCTTCCCCTTAGGCTGGGTGAACATGTGAGCCATCAGATGGCTCTAACCAGACCTAGTGCTACCGGACGTATGCAACACCCCCTCCCTGGGCTGTTCCGTCTGATGTATCCTCATGAGTTGGTTCCCACTCCTGGTAAACCATGACCTCCCCAAGGTGGACCTCCACCTCGCGGTTAACTACTCAGTCTGCACGTTCCATGCGATCTTCCCTAAGTGCGAGACCATATCTATATCCACTGTATTCCTCCCCCAGGGTAGGAAGTGGCCTCTGCAGCGCATCCCTAATTAAGGAAGTTGCGCTTACCCGGTGATACCCGATCCGGACGGCCTCTCACCAGTAAGAGAGATAAGGCCCCGTCCGTGAAAGGTAGCTGGTCAGGGCCTACCCATCTTCCTTCAGGAAGCTCTGAGACCCCCGACCCATCACACTGGAAGGTTACAGTTTCGCGAAAGCCTCGAGTTGACACGCCCAGGCCTGTTACCGTCGCTTCGCTAGAGATTGTGACGTGATAGGCGTTGTGCCGTTTTCCAGAGGGAACCCCATCTGTCGTCTTCAACACAACGTCGAGAGACCGACAGAAAGGGAACGTCTCGGTTATGTATTCCATTACAAACATCCATTACGGTACATATTCCTCATAAATGGGCACATGGAAATTAAAATAGACATTTTATTTTTTTTCATCACACTATGCACCCAAAGGATTGCATTCAATTTCGTTGTACTTGTACAATACAAAAAATATATATTCTATCTGTACAATCAATGCCAATCCCACTGCAGCCACTATATCAACAACCAATGCCAGCCACAATGCAGGCTGTACCAGCAGCCATGCATCCTCAGCGCCATTATTAACCGCCAACCTTTAGTCTATTATCCAAAATGGTAAATCAGATGTTTCGCTACCCATTTCTCAGCCACTTTAGAAACTACTGGTAATATACTTATAGGTCTGTAGTTTTCTACAAATTCTTTATCACCACCCTTAAATACTGGAGTAATAATATCCAAGGATGGGGAAAAATATTTTGCGCTATGGTGAGATTAATCTTGTGGGCAGTAGGACAGGCTAAAATATCCTCATTTGATTTTAAAAGTCCTGTAACCTTACTGTACATGTCCTTTGCTTTTGAATCTCTAAAATTGCTTATAATATTTACCACTTCTGATTCAGATACTTCTTGTAATGAAAAAATTGGATTATCAGTTTTTATTGGTTTAGATCAGTCGCGATTTCTTTAAGACTGCAAGGGAAGCTCAGCTTCCCCTATAATTGTCAAAAAATGAATGGTCAAATATATGTACTATTATGTTAACATTTTATTGACTAAAAATGCGTTAAACACGTTCATCTCGAACGAAAACAATTTCGTTCAGAATCAGCTACTTAGGTCGGCTGACTCGATTTCCTTCTCATTCATTCCCGTAGCGTACAGTGCATTACTCTGTTGAAGCCCAGCGTCCATTGACTTCAATGGGGCTGCTTTAAACAGTTTTTTTCAGTGCTTAGAAACAAGACGGTCATTGGATAATGCTGCGATTATGTCCCGCCCACGGACCCTCAGCGTCTCTGGGATGAATGGAGGAGTGGGCTGGCCCGGACTCCGAGCGTCTGCGTGATGATTGGAGGGTCTGTCATCTCTTTTTAATCCACTTTTATGTCCTAAAACGCTCGTTTTTTGGGGTCGACAGCTTATAAAAACGTATTTCTTGTTTTTTTTTTAGCTTGTTTGCTATACACATTGTCACATATCAGCTTTTAGACATTGTTTTTTTTTTTTTTGTTATAAATCATAAATGACAAGGAGGCGGCAGCTTCTCGCAATGCAAAGAGACGGTTGGTGTGGGCGTGGTCTTCAGATTATGACGCGTATCACTCTGTGTCTCCATTTCCAACTCAGTCCCATCGCGGATTTTGCATGTGTAGTCGAAAGACAAACTGCTGCAACCTTCATCGTATATTTCACACAATTTCACACCACATTCATTGTTTCAGTTTAACATAATTCCCCATTTTCCTCCCGTTGAGTTAAATATATATATATATTTACATATAAATAAATGGACAATTTTTATGATTTAGGCCGAAAATGAGCTTCCCCTCTTTAAAAGATCAGCAGCCGCCACTGGTTTAGATACAGTATTACTTAGATTTGAACTATTTGCAAGCTCCTCCACTTAATTATAAAAAAATATTTAAAACATTTGCTATCTTTTCCTGATCATGAATTATAACTCCATTCATTTTGAGTTCCGTGTCCTTCTTGTTTGCTGGGTTTTGTTTCCAATTAGCATATTAAGATTTTCCAGAATACTTTCCCATTTCCCTGTGCATCTTTAATTATTCCGATAAAAAAATCAGCTTTCGCCTTTCTCAAATTCCTTACTACTATATTTCCTGTAAAAATATACTTATCACCACTGTGACCTGCTTTAACTGCTCTCTTCAGAGACAAATATCGCTCTAAGCCATGGTAAAACATTCCTATGTTTATATTTATTATTAACTATAAAACACCAAACTACTCTATCCATATAGGTAATGTGTAGGGCCAATCAGCGTTTGCTAACGTCACAGGTCATTCTTATCCTGCTGGTGTCATAGTTCTGCCTCTTCATGTCATGTCTTTATTGGCCTGATGGCAGGATCATGACAGAACCTTGTGTTTTGTGTGGAGAGAAACATATTATTTTCGGTAACGACATAATATGCGTTCTTTGCAGTGTCGCGTCTTTGCCCCGCCTCCTCATTAGTCCCTCGATAGTGTTTAATTCCCTTCTCCTGCCCTGTGTTATCTCCCCGGTAGTTTTCCCACTCATGTTCATGCCACTCACCTGTCCTTTGTTATCGTCCTGTTAGTTTTCCCGCTCATGTTAATGCCCCTTGCCTGCCTCGTGTTCTGGTCCTGTAATTATCTCCCTATTATAGTCTCTCTTGTCCTCAGTCTTGTGCGTTGCGTTACATGTGTTAGAGAGATATACCTCTTCGCCTCTCGTTGGAGGTTCACCCATCCCCGTGAGCTACATAAAGCTGTGTCTAGTCCTGACTCTAAGTGAGTATTCTTCCTCATTGAAATTCCCCTTGTGATTTGCATACCTGGCTGTCTGTCCTTGGGTTCTCCCTACACTGTCCCTGACAGAACGCAACGCCACTTTGAACCCAGCAGAGACAGCACAATGACCAGTTCTCTGCGGTCCTGCCGGCCCACCTGCTGTTTGGGATTCACCAGGGGCATCGCCGGGTGCTCGAGTTCGCCAACACCTTCCTGGACGCGGCGGCAGAGGGAGCGTTTGGTGTTAAGGAGCTCGCTGTTATTTTCAATAGCTGCCTCACCGAGCCCCTCTCATCCACCGAGATGAGGATGCTGAGGCCCCTGGGCTTTGATGATATGGTCAGGTACGTGACCAAGCGGGATGGCCCCTGGCCCACCGAACCAACCCGGGCATCCTCCCCGCTGACTACCCTCACCGTCAGACTGGGAGACTCAGCGGCTCCCACCGCCAACCCTGCTCGTTCAGGCCCACAGTCGAGCCTTTGTGGAAAGCGTGGGAGGAGAGCGTCATGGGTGACGTCCTCAGACTCCTCCGGCACGGAGATGGCCATACCCCCCACTGCTCCTTCACCACCGGTCCCCAGCCCTGTGCGCCCGTTAAAGAAGAAGAGAGGTCGCAGGGGGGTTACAGCTCCAGTCCAGTCGGCCCAAGCAGACCCAGTTTCGTCGCCGGTACAGCCGGCATCTCCAGTCCTGTCGCCGCATCTCCAGTAAATATAGCAATAGAAACGTCCTTTTGGCAATTGTTAACTTTGATTAGATAATGGAAAATAATTGGGCTAGTTTTTATTCCATTTGGGCGGGTTTTGAGGGGTCATTTAGCTGCTTTCAGGAAGCTAGTTAGCAAGATCCCTGTGACCAGCACCAATGACAAGGTAAGCTAACTTTTACATGATGACTAGCTAGAGTTCTATATAATCTAGTTCAGTGATGGGATGGGACTATTTTGTATTTAAATACCTTTGAATTTTTTTATTGTATTTTGTATTTAAATGTGTTTAATCTTAGTATCAACCTCCTTATTAGACTGCATGGATGGGCAATGTTTCAAATACATCCATTTGAAATACAAAATACTATTATTTTGTAATAGTATTTTGTATTTAAATGCATTTCATCTTAGTATTTTTTTGTATATTTATTTTTGTATAGCCTAGTTAATTCAAGAAATCAGCAGTCCAATAAAGAGGTTGATTGGCAAAAATTTTGTATTTTGAAAATACAAAGACATTTTTTTAGAATGTTAAGTTCTACTTTTGTAGTTATTTTGGTGAAAGTAACTCAAAAGTAATACGTAATAAGTCATGTAACGTAGTACAATTCTGAGACAGTAATATTGTAAGGTAAGTGATTACTTTTATATAACATTAACAAATAATCTGTAATGTATTACAGTTTGGAAGTAAGTTGAACAACCCTGATGAAGACATATTTGTTGCAGCGACATACCAAATAAAATTTCTGGGACATGATGAGCACATCCTAACGACCAAACAGTCACGTTGTTAAAATCTTTTTTTTATTTAATTTAAACAATTATCATCCCTAAAATGGAGGATTAAATTAATTTGTGATTTAATCTGTGCATTAAACAGCACTTTACATCACAATCAGATATTTTATTTATACTGTAGTACATAACATAAATAATCAAAGACTTCAACACAATATAGAGGATTTAAAGCAGATATTTATGACAGAGATGAATAAACATTATGTTTAGGCTTAAAATTATATTCTTGTTTTACCACATAAATTAAACAGGTTATCCGTTTTTGGAAACAACAATCAAAAGCTTCTTTATTCACATGCACAAACAACAGGGTCCAATAGGCCACAACACTGACAAGGCCACGATAGGCCCCAGTGACAGAAGGCCCCGATAGGCCACAACACTGACAAGGCCCCAATAGGCCACAACACTGAGACAAGGCCCCGATAGGCCACAACACTGAGACAAGGCCCCAATAGGCCACAACACTGAGACAAGGCCCCAATAGGCCACAACACTGAGACAAGGCCCCGATAGGCCACAACACTGAGACAATGCCCTCATAGGCCACAACACTGAGACAAGGCCCCGATATGCCCCGGTGACTGATGAAACAAAACACCACCACCAGTAATTGCATGATTTACCTGGATCTTGACCGAATAGGGCTCGTTGAGCTGCCATGATGGTTGAGGAGTCCAGTCTTATGTAAGACTCGTAAGCGGAAGACGACCATCTACCCATTCGTTGATGGTTTCTGTTGGAATTCCACGTTCAGCCGCGGTAGTGGATGCTCCGATCCTGAAGGAGTGTCCGGTATACAGGAGGGGCGAGAGATTGCAAGCTTTTGATGCGCCGGCTAATTTGGTTCTGAACCAGGCCTTAGTGACTGGCGCTCCGTTAAGTAAAATTTAAAGTGGAAAGTGGGGAGGGGTTTTGGGGCGGACTTTCAGATAGAGCTACATAGAAGTGAACGGGCAGAAGCTGGTGTTGGTTTTCGGAAGATTTATCGTAGCGCCGGCTCGCTTCGTGTCGGTTTTAGTG
Organism: Triplophysa siluroides; assembly: GCA_006030095.1. NCBI lineage: Eukaryota > Metazoa > Chordata > Actinopteri > Cypriniformes > Nemacheilidae > Triplophysa > Triplophysa siluroides. The sequence goes on from VCII01000018.1 coordinate 106,918, forward strand.
TGTTTAAGGGTGATAGAGAAGGCTGTGGGGGAAAACTGTATGTCAGAAAACGAAAGGCCTTGCGTTGGGTCGAAATATTTTGTTGAGTGTGACATGAATTCCCCCGGATGCATGAAGCCGTAGAAAGCTGAGAGGAACATGGCCTCCAGCAGTGTATTTACGTAGGAATCAAAAAGCTTGCTGCGAAGGGATTCGATAAGTCTGTGCAATATTGATAAGGTGATTGGCTTGCGTCTATCTGGATGGCTGCACAACGAATTGTTCATGCCTTTGAGCAACAGACGCACTGAGGGATTGGTGAAAAGACTCGGATAATCGTTATTATGATACCTTGCGTAAAATTGGATTCCTGCCAATAGTCTACGGATGGAGGATATTGTCTGGTTACAGTTCTCGTATTTATGGACTAGGAAGGAGCAGACTGAAGCTGAAGCGTCGTTATAAAAAAAAGATCGTCCGTTCCAGTTATTTAGTAGATAGGACCAAAATCTGAGGTCGGAACGGCTACCTTCGTCTAGCAAGATCATATCGCTTAGTTCTGCCGCCGAATGGGTCAGGGTAAGCATGCGTGAGATAAATGACAGGCCTTGGGGAATAATGCTCATGGCAAAGTTTAAGTGGCCTAAAAGGGACAGCATGTCGTGTTTAGAAGCAGCACTGCGCGATGAAAACTCCTCTGTGAAAGACATGATTCTGATGAGTTTATCGCTAGGAAGAGAAGCTTGCATCTTTTCTGAATCTAGTTGAATGCCTAAAAATGTTAAAGCCGTAGATGGGCCCTGCGTTTTCTCGACGGACAGGGGGACGCCGACGTCGTCGAAGATCTGTCTGAGTATGTCGAGGGAGGATGTTTGGGAATTGGGAAAGTCGATGAGTAGAAAATCGTCGAGCATGTGTAGGACGAAGGGCAGTTTGTTACCGTTCCATAGGATCCAACACAGTGCTTCGGAAAGGCAATTAAAGATGTGTGGGCTGCTTCTGCAACCAAAAGTGAGTCTCGCAGCAAAATACAATTTTGACTCCCATTTAACTCCAAACAGGTGGCGGTCCGCGGGGTGAAGAGGTATAATTTTGAATGCATCTGTGATGTCGGCTTTGGCTAGCGAAGCCCGGGGTCCGGCTAGCTTTAGCAGCCTGATGGCGTTATCAACTGAGGCATAATGCAGTGAAAAGGGTTCTAAAGGGATGCATTCGTTAACGCTTGCAGTCGTGCTGGAGTGGGGAGAAGACATGTCGAAGATGAGGTGTTTTTTACCCGAATATTTTCTAGTAGCGACACCGAGCGAGTTAATGCGAAACAAGGAATAAGGAGGGGAGTCGAACGGGCCGATTATATAACCTTTATTGACTTCGCTCTCCAGCAGAGATGAAACAATTCCGGGTTCAGACATGGCAGATTGTAGATTTTTTGCCACGAAGGAAGCAGTGAGTCGTGACGTAATACCGACCCGGAACCCTTAAGATAGGCCGGTTAACAAATAATCTACAAAACATCTATCGGGGTGTGTCGAGAGGTAGTTTGAGAGGATTGGGACGTTGATAGGGGTAGATACTAGGTTGATCAGAACTTTTTCTTCCGATCGGCGGCATCCTCTCGGATAGCCGGCCTGGATCTCCTGGGGCAGACTGATTTTGGGTGTGGGTCCGGGTCCTTGCAAAAGTGAATTTGCATTGGGGGAAAGAACAAACAGATTCATTAAAATTGTCCCGACCCCTAGCGTCTGAACGCTTCCTTACATTTTCAGCCCCGAGGACAGCAGGCGAATCTGGACTAGCGATTGTTTTAGGGCATCTCCCTGGAGAGATCGGGATCGGCTGGAATGCCTGCTGCTTCGAGTTTGCTGGAGATCAGTTCTGATGGCCACTGAGCCCATGGAGAAACACGCCATTGTATTCTTGAACTACGCCTCACGTTGGCGGGAGACGGAGGGATGAATTCCTCGTCGGAGTCAGTATACTCACAGAAAGTGTTCTGTGACATTGCGGAAGTCTGGGAGTCGGGCTGCTGGATTACGACGAATCACTGTTGCTTCATGATTGGTTAGGTGTTGATTGGTAGTGAGTGATGCAGGATTGAATCTTCCTGGCAGAACTTGCGCTGAAGCTATATATCTGTAAGGTATAAAGTAGAGAAAGAATATTAATAAACCGCTAAAGTAAAATCAGCAGTGAAAAGAAATGACCGTTAATGTTTAAATAATGAGAGCGCAAAATAAATAGTGTAATTGTGGTATTGAATAGTTTACTCCAGTTTAATAGCTGTCAGCTATAACAGATTTTACATTGATCATACATTTTCCATACAATAACATCCATCCATCCATCCATCCATTTTCTACCGCTTGTCCGAACTACCATACAATAACATAATAAACAAAAATGACCAGATTCATTAATCAAATGACCAGTGTCCAGGTCATCTGAAGACGAGTACATCACGTCGCTACAACGTTCTCAACGGGATCAATTGACGACATTTCTGGAACGTAAGCAAAAATTCTAAAATGGAACGTTGCCAAGACTTCCTCAGAACGTGGTCACAAAGTAATGTCACAGTAACCAAATGAAGACGAACTGGCGACGTTGTCAGAACGTTCTGTGTTAGCTGGGATCTTATCACATTACATTTTTATTTTTTTGGAGTGAGATACGAGGGGAGTGGCTTCACTGTGTCACATATATGTCAGTTTGCTCAAAGCTGATTGGTCCAGTTTTGGTTTGCGGAGCAGTGGTCCTTTTCCCAAAAGCATAGTTAGCCAACTATGGTCGCAAGTTCTGTCGTTACAGCACAGTTCAATGCTTTAAGTGTTTCCCAAAACCATCGTTCCAACAATCAATTGCAAGCAGCATTGCAAAGTTGCATGGTTGGAACTACAGGTCTAGATTAGCATCGTTCCTTACAATTATGACAGGAAGACTTACATGCATCAAGCTTTTGATCAAAGCAAGCAAGCAACACCCAGTGCATTCCATATCCATCTATCTACATATATACAAATATTAATTTTACATATTTTAGTTTGTAAAGAAGCACTCTTTTTTTTGTGCGCATGCATGTGACCTGCGTGCTTTAGGACCCTGGGGAATCCTTGGGCTGAATGACGTAGGAGGACACTTATAAATGAATTAAATATTGTGAAATGAAAGAACAGATAACAAAAATAGGATACCAAAAGTAGTCCTTAAATGCAATGTTTGTTATTTACAGCCAAAATTTTATGTTAATTCCATCTGAACGTGTTTATAAGTAGACGTCATTACTCCACTATCTGGCGTCATCATCTAGATTGCTGAACCAACTTGGTTCAAACAATTAATCTCTGACATAGTAACTAAGGTTTTGGGTAACAGTCATAACTACGTTGTTAATTTCTCCTGCGATGCATCGTACTATGGTGTTTAACCTGCGAGTTATGTCGTTGTTCGGGAAATGCACCCCAGGTCAGCCATGTAGCCTAAGTTACCATGGCAATGAAACCCCCTCCAAACCAATCCACCATATTGAGCCTGCTCAATACTAAGTATGCTCAAACTAAATACAAATTTACCTGGGTAAAAACCGAATTCGGATTTGTGCAATAAGCCTCTGAGGAATAGTTTTATTTTGTAATGTAAACATGGACTATGGACCAGTTTCACAGTCAAGGCTTTAAGGCTAGTCCCAGACTAAAATTAATGTTTAACCAGTCTTAAGTGAATATAACTTGCCCTGAAATGGGTTTAAATATATCAGTGCCATTGTATCGTTTCAAGATGCAGACCAATAATTAATTTTGCAAGACATTTTTACAAAAGTGACATAAATTTCTAAAGTGTGAGTCTCAATGTGTGTTTGTTAGGTGAAAACTTTTGTTAGTGTTGTGAAAGAATGACTTGACTAGACAGACAGACCGATCCGGTTTAGTGCCACAGAAATTACACACTTCACCTTTAAGACTTTGAAATTGATCATTGTTAGCTATTACACAATTAGCCTTCAATTCTTTTAAAATGTTAATATTTAATCATTCCTCAAATGCACAAGTTACAAGGTTCATGCTGCTAGTTCACTTCATATCTGAAAATTAAGCTTGAGCAGCACAAATGATTTTAGCTATGCAACATACCACTTTATGTATTATACTTTTATCTTTTGGTGTCTTCATAAGTCAAGGTAAGTGCTACGAGACATCACTTTAACTATACAGTCGTGAAAAAACACAGAAGCATTCTTTCAAATGTATTTATTTATTTAGTTTTATTTTATTTTATTGACAATTATATTTTTTTAATAAGATACAAAATAACAATTTGTCTGCTACTGTTCATTTTTAAGTATTTGGTTCATATTATTATCGTAATTGTATTTTGTTATATTTTATTGTATTGCTCATATCTGCCTATTGTGGCCTCTGTTGTCCCTTCGGAAAAAAGTGTGTGCTGTTGAACATAAAAGGCCACGCATTGTCTCTGTTATACCAGACTTAACAACGGCAAGCCGAATTGAAATTTTTAATTATCAGCATTTGAATTTTTCATATCTGTGGTGATCTTTACATAGGGCACTTATTGTGTAGTAGTCTATGCCTCACACATGACACTGGTGTTGTGAGTCACACGTTATCTCAAGTGTGTGTGTGTGTGTTGTGTGTGTTTGTGTGTCTAAGAAGATCACACAGTAAGACAAATTATGTAAATTGAAGGAAGTAAATCACCTGGTTTATCTGAAAATGTTGTGAGATGCAGTTAACTTTTAGTGCCTCTTACTGTATTATCAACACAAGTAGGGCACAATTGTAATAAAATAGAATTTTCTAACAAAACATATACAAGAAAACTAACAACTACTACTGTAAATAGTACTACCAATGCTAAAAGAATGTTTGAATGTAAAGTGCAAAAGATAGACAATTCAAGTGACTAAGATAGATGCAAAGCAGAATGTTGTCTGTAACAGGTCCAATAAACAAGTAATTGGAGAATTATCAGAAATGCAAGATCAAATGCAACTAAGATTTTCCTTTGCGACATAACATAAGTCTCTCATACCAGCAGGTGGCAGTATTCTATATTTGGCATTCAAAGAAGGAAACCGGAGGAGCTAGAACTTTAGGTATAGGTAGTTGATAGACTAATATGCAATTTTTCTATATTACACCATAGGACACACTGTCAAACTAAGTCTGAAAATCTGTTCCATGACTGAATATTTATAAAAAAAAACACTTTAAACGGGAGTAGACAGTAGCCCAAAAGAACAACATTCATGAAAAACGGGCCAAAGTGGACAATCTTCATCCCCAAAAGAGAAAGAAAATGTACATGGAAAAAATATACAATTGCAAAAGAATAATCCAAAAATATGATGGGAAGACAAAAACATCCTTAACATCAAAAATCAGGTTCCAAAACAAGAAAGGCAAAACACAGTCTTTACAAAAACAGAAAAATTCACCAAAGAAAGACTAGAAAAATACCTGTAGCACTAGGGCCACCTATAGCCCGCAGCAAACAATTCTAAAAGCCCTTAACAAAGACATACAAGTTTATACTGGCACCAAGCGCCATTTTCTCCATGGGGAGGGACATAACCTTACAAAATATTTAACACACTTTCCCCCGTTCCCTGCTCCTCCCCTTCATGGCGGACGGCAGCATGCTCCGGCCCACGGCGGCGACTCCTCCGCTCCCTCGCGGACAGCAGCCACACCACCTCGGCCCAGGAGCACGGCAGCGATCTTTCAGTCCCATCCAAATACTTGCTCCAGCACCACCGCCTTGGGCAGCAACTTGCGGACTTCCCACGTCCGCGCTGCCCCAATCTCCTCAGCACCGCGATCCCCCTCAGCAGTGAAGGCTCTCCGACAGCATGTCCCTCCATCCTCCCGTGTTTCGACACCAATGTAACTATGTTCACAGTAAGGAAGGAGGAGGTGGAAACCAGCGAACATTTAACTACTTTTAATAAAATAAACAAACACCCAAACGAAAGTAAAATGCTGGCAGCTCCCTCAAGGTCGACTGCCGGCCACACAAACATAATAAAACTTTACATAAAATCCAGGCCTGGTCCTCTCTCATCGTACACTCTTGTCGCTCGTCTTTTTATGCTTCCGATCTCCTCATTGAGAGATGCGAGACCAGTGCAACGCGCAGCTGAAACGCTTATCACTCGCATCACCGGCCTTGCATCGTTCCCTCACGACTCTCGTCCTGCCTTGCTCGTTACATCCATTCTCTCCCCATTCCCTGGCGTCTGTGGTCACACCTGGGGGTAGATTTTGTCACAGACCTACCAGCCTCAGATCGTAACACCTGCATCCTAGTAGCCATCAACAGATTATCCAAGGCCTGCCGCCTGGTTTCCCTATAGGGACCACTGAGGTACTCTTTAATCATGTCTTCTGTAACTTTGGCATACCTGAAGATATTGTGTCTGATTGGGGCACTCAGTTAATATCCTGGGTGTGGAGGTCTTTCTTTCCTTTGCTATGAACCAAGAGGAAGATTCAGGATTCAGGCTGCTACCTCTCTACCTTCTGCCATAACCACCAGAACTCCTGGAACCGATTCCTAGCCTGGGCCGAGTACGTAAAGACTTTTGTTCGTCAGCCCTCCATGGACCCAACACCATTCAGTGCATACCTATGATCCCTTGTCCGGAGACACTTCCGAGGTTCCATCAGTCACCCATTGGTTCCGGGAGAGCGAGAGGATCTGGGACTCAGCTCACAAACATCTCCAGCGGGAAGTTCGATGCCACCAACATCACGCTGATGTTGGTGGCCACCTTCCATCCAGGACAGAAGGTATGGCTCTCCACCCGAGACATCCGCCTATGACTCCCATGCAAGAAGATGAATCCCAGGTTCATTGGTCCCTTCCCCATCACAAGTCAAGTAAACTCCAGCTCCCACCACAATACAAGATCCAGCACACATTGCACGTCTCACTCGTCAAACAGTTTTACTCACCTGTCTCTCCTGTTCCCTTAGAGTCTGTTGATTAGCCCCCTCTCCCACCTGTGCTAGACGATTGAACTGTCCACTATATGAAAGAGATCCTGAGCTTTCGGCGCTGTAGTGGCCGGCTCGAAAACCTTGTTGACTGGGAAGGGTATGGCCCCAAGAAAGATCATGGCTGCCCAGGGACAACATACTCAATCCCAATCTCCTGGCAGAGTTCCACGCCGCCAATCCACAAGATCCAGCTCCACGTAGCCGGGGCCGCCTACCATGATGCCGGACTCTTTGGCCCTCAGGAAGGAGCCGTGGAGAGGGGGGTTCTGCCACAGAAACACCAGGCTCATCCAGCAATCCCCGGTCTCACTCCCCAGAATACTTATTACGCGCACCTGAAAGCCATTCACCATCATCACAGAGCACAGCCACCACATTCTCATTGTCAGGTCTCCCAGGTGGAATAAAAACTCATTCTGATGTTTGATTGCTTACCTCCACGATCTCATTTGTCTCCCTCCTGTGTCTGTTCGTGGCTGTGCTCTGGTGCACCTCCTTCCAAAGCCAACACCTGGAATCCAGCAACATTGCAGAAGAGACATTACGTTAGTATCGTCAGTAGTATCAACCATCCAAGACTTTAACTTTACTCACCTCATTCCAAGTCTTTGCAATCAACTCACCTGATTGGTTCTAACCTGTCTGTGTCTTTAGTTGAATTCCTGTTACAGGAAATCTATTGGTAAAAGTTTATACTGATATTAGAATTTTTTTACATTACTGCATACTTTATTTAATTTCAGATTTTATAAGTGAGAGCATTTAAACAACAATTAAAAGACAAGAACTGTACTGTAAAATGTGTGTTAGTCAATTTGTGCCTAGTTTGATCTGTCTGGAAAGTCAATTTTAGAATTTTAAACCATCATTACCGCTAAGGTAACCCAAGAAAGCTTTTGCAAAATGTATATCTTTCTCAATTAAACAATTCAAATATTCTTGCTGTCTGAGAACGGTGTAGAACAAACCAACAAAACTAAAGCTGACGAGGCTCAAAAACTACCCAACGGCTTGCTATTGCCAACATCAAAGGACCAGAGCCAGACCTGGGTCCAGTGGGCCTGGTTTTAGCTTGGTTCTCCCCTTAAATCGTTGATAATCTCTTGGACCACCATGGGACATTTACAACTCCCCCTGAGCTTTAAAGCAAGCAGAGGAGGCATAAAAGGCTCCAGGTAGCCCTAACAGAGAGACTTTAAACCTGAGGTTTACCCAGAGAAACTTCTGTGACAAAACTACACTTAACCGTCCTTTTCTGTAAATGTAAATATCCTTGTTGCAATGGCACTCTTGCCATTCTAAATCACCTGTCACCAGTGAATATTCAAGTTTGATTAAGGATTTGTTTGTTTTCATACATTGGGATGATTCACAACTTTCATAGCATAGCATGCATAGCATGTTTATTATGTAACTACTCTTTTTCTAATTTCCTGTTTAATAATATAGGTTTCACTACCATAACAAACATTTTATTCTCCTCATAATAACCTTAGTGATATTTAGCAAATGTGCCAGTAGGCCATAAATATGGAAATTAGCTGTTAAGTTGGGCAAATGAACCTTCCTCTTGTCAGTTTCTATTGGTCGATTTAAACTCCGAGGGCAGGCACTTTCATGAAGTTAAATATCAACCTAGAACATCCCTCTCTTCTCTCTTTAATAACATTGCGTTACCTGTTGGACCTTTCCTGGCACCTCCCCCTCCCTCTAATAAGTCGAGCCCATTTCAAAGCTTTGAATCTCTCACTTTCTCTCTCTCTTGAACATTGAATCATAGTCGATGGTTTCTTCACTCCAGTTCTTCCATTATCAATGCCATCAACGAAAGTGACACTTTCTAATGTCCCTCCATTTGTCAGTGATGAAAAATCTCTCTCCCGTTATGGCAAATTAGGCTTTCCGATTAAGAAAATTCCTATTGGATCACTTTCTTCCTTGGTAAAGCAAGTTGTTTCATTTAGGTGTTTTGTTTATATAATTTTAAAGGATGACGCCTAATTGGATCTCGCTCAAAAATTTTGAATTGACGACTTTGATAACACTATTTCTGCCACAACTGGAAACCACAACATTAGTACGGGTTGAACTGGAGGCGATCGCGGGAGATCGGCCTTTAGTAAACCAGGGCACAGTGTGAGGAGATTTCAGCTGGACAGCCCACAGTGCTCTCAACGGACACCGAACCGACTGTATGTAGGATCGTTTCCAAAAAGCAAAGTGAGTTTCCACCGAAACCGCTTCTACTTTTGCGGATTTGGAAGCCACGAATACAGATGACAGAAATTTAACCAGCGCCTTCGAGTCTTCTCAATGCGAGGGAGACAATGTGAGAAGTACACTTTCTGTTATGGCAAATGTTTGTGAAGATGATGGCATTGAAATGGAGAATAGAACGGACAGTGTTTAAAGTGTCTTTCAAACGGAAGCAAGGCGATGTTGTTTTTGATTTTAAAATCGCAAAGAAGGCTGATATTGTTTATAATGATCAGGAGGACACGGAGCGTTTCTCTCTCGCAGTTTGACTGTGTAGGTCGCAGTTTTGAAGTAGATGATATTAAGTGTTTTCTCTAGTCAACAAAAGAGGTGTGCAAGTAAATTACTTTCATGATCTAAAACATTTTTTTTATTAGACAAAATGTATGATGTCTGCTTTACAAATAAGGAAGTCTATAGATCAAAGGAATTAGTAAGTAGACTTAGCACTGAATTGATCAATGATGGTGGAGAAAAGAGCTAAAGTTTTTGAAGTCTTTGGTCTTTTTTTCTTTTACTTATTTCTTTTTCTTTTTTTGGGTGAAATCTCTGTTGCATCATTGAATGTGAATGGTGCAAGGGATGTTATTTTTCTTCAAGAAACACACAGTGATGTAAAGAATTCCACAGATTGGGCTAGGGAATGGGATGGTTTTTCTGTTTTCAGTCACAACACCTCCCTCAGTGGAGGTGTTGCCGTTTTATTGTCAAATAATTTTAGTCCTATCTATTATGACGTTGAAGAAGTGATAAAGGGTAGGTTTTTAAAGGTTAAAGCATTATTTGAAAGTTCTGTTTTTTTTTTTATTTGTGTGTATGCTCCGACTTCAGCAGTTCAAATAATGTTTTTTTTAGACACACTTAGTTGCAAAAATGCTGCAGTGAAGAGTTTTTATTTTGGGATTTGGATTTTAGCTGTACAGAGAAATGTATTGACAGAAATCACATTGAACCACATGAACCTTCCCGCAACCTAATGGCAGTCAGAGACAGTACACTTGGGCTCATAGTCGTGAGAATGTCCTATCTTTGGCCAGGTTGGACAGGTTTTATGCTTTTAAACATCATCTTCATATTTTAGTAAGCGTTGTATTACCCCTGTTAGTTTCTCTGATCATAGTATGATGTGTTGCTCCTTTATTTTTAATTATGTAAAACCAAAGAGTGCTTACTGGCATTTTAACACCTCATTGTTGTATGAGATGAATGCAAAGGACCTGTGCAAGGCTCACTGGGGGGAAGGTGTACTTCCGCTTGTCCCGCGGTCAGCTGTGCACTAAGGCATCCGAGCCGAGGGGACCCTCGGTCAGGGAGTACCAAAGCGGGCAATGAGTGGAGTCCGGGGAGGCAAACAGGTCCACCTGTGCCTGGCCGAACCGCTAACATATGAGCCGGACTGTGCGGGGATGGAGTCGCCACTCTCCACGGGGCATTTCCTGACGAGAGAGCGCATGGGCTGCCTGGTTCAGGTTGCCCGGGATGAACGTGGCCCGCAGGGATTTGGTCACCAGCTAACTCCATACGAGGAGACGTCGGGCGAATTGTGACATCTGCCGTGACCGTATGCCGCCCTGACGCTTGTTGTACACCACGGCAGTCGTGCTGTCCGACCAGACTAGCACATGTTTGTCCTGCACTAGGGGCTGAGGCCTCCTCTGTGCCAGAAGGACAGCCAACAACTCTAGGCAGTTTGATATGCCATCGCAGTCGGGAACCCGACAACTGTCCTGGTACTGCGTGCCCGTTGCACATTGCACCCCACCCCCGCAGGGAGGCGTCTGCTGTTACCACGACACGCCTCAAAACCTCCACGAGCAGGGGAGACTTGACCAGAGTATGAGGGTGCGTAGACACTGAGGTGTAACCGTAATCCGCATGGTGCCGGTGTGCCACTCCGTCCAAGGAACCAGACTCTGAAGCCAGTGCTGAAGCGGTCGCATGTGCATCAACCCGAGAGGGATTACCCCTGTTGAGGACGCCATGTGCCCCAGGAGCCTCTGAAAGTGTTGCAGCGGGACCGCTGGAGTCCGTCTGTCAGATTCAGACAGTTCAGCACCGACTGCGCACGCTCGTTGATGAGACCTGCTGACATACGGACAGAGTCTAGTTCCATACCGAGATAAGAGGAGCTCTGCACTGGGGAGAGCTTGCTCTTTTCCCAGTTGACCCGTAGGCCCAGACTTTCTAGGTGCCGAAGCACGAGGTCCCTGTGCGTACACAACACATCTCGCGAGTGTGCCAAGATAGCCAGTCGTCAAGATAGTTGAGTATCTGCACACCTCGCTCCCTGAGGGGGCGTTAAGGCGGCCTCAACGAGTTCGGTAAAAACCTGTGGAGACAGGGCCAGACCGAAGAGCAGGACCTTGTACTGATACGCTCTTCCCTCAAACGCGAACCGCAGGAACGGTCGGTGTCGAGGGAGGATGGAGACGTAAGAGTATGAGTCGTACGGGTCGATTGCCACAGACCGATCTTGGTGACGAACTGAGCCCAAGATGCGCTTTTGCATCAGCATCCTGAACGGCAGCTTGTGTAGGTGCTTGTTCAGGAGGCGCAGCTCCAGAATGGGGCGCAGCACCCCCCTTTAAGGCACTATGAAGTCCGGGCTGTAAAACCCGGAAGACATCTCGGGTTAGAGGGACAGGTTCAATTGCACCTTTCGCCAGAAGGGCGGCAACCTCGGCCTGAAGCACCGGAGCGTTCTCCCCTCGCACCGAGGTGTGGAGAATGCCCCGAAACTTGGGCGGGCGCCTGGCGAAACTGGATTGCATAACCGAGACGGATCGTCCTCTCTAGCTAGCGTAACGGGCTGGTGCACTCTCAAGTGCCCAAGAACCGTGCAGAACCAGAGGAACGATCTGCTTACCGTGCCGTGGGAGGCTGGTTTGGTGGCTGACAGAGCGGTCACCTCGGACAGGGCGGGACCCGGGGAGGTTGACTGCTCTGCCTGCTTACCTGCTTGATGTTACCGCCAACCAATGCAACGTCACGTGGAGATTGCAGAAGGCAGCAAGAAGTTGTGTCAGGATCATCCTGTCGGGGCCGCTCTGCTTGAGGCGGGTTCCCAACGGGGTAGAAGCCCCTTCCCGTGGGGGTCTGCATCCCTGACGGGCCGTCGCCTGGAGAGCCAAGTATCAGAGGGGCCACCGCGGGTGGGGGCTGCTAGAGAGCAGGCTGTGCTCGGGACCTCAGCGACCGATAGGTGGCCAGGTCACGGCGGGGCAGTCTGCTTCTTCACCACGGAGAACTTCCGGAGAGTTCACAGAGTTCACACCACGGAGAGCTTCACATCCGACGTCAGGAGGTAGCTGTCCGATGTTATGACAGAAAGTTCGTCCCATCACGTTGTCGAGTCTGTCCGCTATGGGACGGTACACCACCGCCCATCGTGTCGGGTGCATGGATGATCCACGAGCTGAAGCTGGCGGAGCGACATCCACGGGAATCCCCGATCACCCCCGCCGCTCGCTTAAGCGGTCGACCTCGCTGAAGCGGCAGTCGCGCTCAGCAAGCAGACGGGGTTGCGGCTACCAACAGTGCAGGTGTCGTGCCCTTCAGACTCGCGGATGAGTCTGTCATACCCAAGAACACAGCTACAAGACATGCCCGAAGACAGTGCAAACTGTGAGAGGAAATTTTGCTCTTTTAGAAATATCTGCAGTTCGCTGCCGAGACAGCCAGGGGAAATCCGCCACCGAGAGGGGAAAGTCTGCCACCGAGAGGGAGAAATCTGCTGCTTCGCGTCGTAACTCCAGGAGTCTAGAAAAATCTCGAAGAGATGCAGCTTGACATGTACATCATGCAGGTTCCGAAAAACAAAGGATGAATGAATGATCTTCCTTTTATACACGTATGTACGGGGCGGAGACTGGTGTGCGTGTGCCATTCGCCAAACCCATTGCCGTTTTAAATTCCTCTCAGAGATGATAGGTTCTCAAGATCAAACCCCAGTCTGTCTCTCAACACAACGTCGAGAGACCGACTGAAGGGGAACGAATATTACATTAAAGGTTCTGCCCGCATTGGCTTTAAACTCGCTTTTGCTCATTCAAAGTCCACTGCACGGTACGTGTCAGACTTGAGCGCTAGTGCAAAATTGTAACCGTCCAGGTTGTGACTCGAAAGAACCCGACAACAAGCTGTCCGGACAATAATCCATGAAAACAAAAGTCTTGCACTGCATGAAGCGTTCCTTAAGTGCCACACCGCTAGGGCGCCCAAAGTAATCCGTGAGGAGAAAGTCCTCATGATCAACAAGGGATAAATTACAAAGAGCGTGCAAAGGTGAAAAGTGCAGTCCACACGCCAGGGGAAGAAATTCCTTAAAGCAGACGGCAGCAGCCGTGGTGAGGACGATCAGAATCCTCCGGCGAAGGGAACCCAGGCAGCAGAGAGTATCGCAGCAGGACAAATAGGATCCGATTCCCAAAGGCAGAGGGACCCGCGTCGAGTATGATCCGACTGTCACGGTTCCCCTCTGTTTCTCCCCGTGTTTCCCCCAAGGACTGCACTTCCCACGATCCCTCATGCTCACGGACCTGTGTCTCATCTCCAACTCACACACCTGACAGCCATCAGCCTCATCACCTCTGGACTATTTATACACATCCTGCTCCTTTGTTCAGTGTCCGGTATTGTTTAAGTAAATGTGTTCCTGTGCTTTCTGTTCTAAATAAATATATCTTTTGAATAACTACGTGTCGTACCTGTTGGATTTACCCCCTACCTGCTACACGTTACACCGACACAAGACAAGAGAAACACGAGGAATAAAAAGGAAAGCAAATCAGAGTGCAAACGAGGGACAGCTGGAGAGAGGGAAAGATCAAAAGAACCAAGGTGAAACAAGGGAAACAAAGATGAGCTAATTAACAAGGTAAGGAGAGGGGCGGGGTGGAACACGTGGACCCCTAGCACATGGTGAACTGTCAAAACAATGCTGACACAACAATAGAGGTGTATAGTTTGACTGTGATGGGCCCAGATGTTATATCTGGAAAAGTCTATTATAAAATTTGTGTCAACATTTTTAATAGGAAGTTTTTAGATGAAAAATTGATACACCTTGGCGTGAGATACTTCATTTGAAAGAGAGTGAAAACCCTGAGTGGAGATTATTATATAAATCACCTTTATCTAAAAGATTGGCAGACTTACAATGGAGTTTGTTGCATGGTGACTGTGGCGAGGGGGGCGTGGTCAAGCGAGGTCTGCACCGAGAGGGTGAGAAGAGCGGTGCGTAAGTAGGTCAATTGCACATTACAAACACCTGTGTCTCGTTCGACGGCTTAAAACCAGCCAGAGCGAGTGGCAAAGCAGAGAGAGACCGGCTGGGAAGAGCAGAGCAAAGCAAAGCAGAAGGACAGCGAGGAATGCGGTAGCTGAACGTTGATACTGAATTATATTTTCTGAGTTATTGTCGATTGAGTGCGCAGTGGCGCCTGAGAAATTGTTAATAAAGAGATTCTCCGCTTCCCCAGCCAGATGCCATTGAGAAATCATCTAAGACAATTTGGTGAGGAGATTTGCATACTTGGATGATGGCTTAGGACGCATGGGGTCCAATCCCACAAACAGCCTCTGATATATCTCAAAAGTATACACCAGTTTTGAGGGATACTTGAGGTCGAGGGTATAGGTAGGCTAAGTCCAAACAGGAGGCAGCATGCTTTCGACAGGTTTGGCACACCTCTGACCACGGGCTGTCCTTCTATGATAATCCCAATTGTGTCGGGCTGATGGCACATATACATTTTCAATGGGCAACTGCCAAACTCAGCGTGCACCTCTGTTTCATCACGACTCTATTGGTGGAGACAAAAAGAGAATCAAGAGTTTGGTCAGACAAACAGGTAATGAGATGAATATAGCAGACAGGTAGAAGACAGATAAGACACAGTCAAAATTTTACTTTTGTTGCTAAAGGTGGTGGATACTAGACGGATACTGTGACTAGAGAATGTGACCAGATTGAAGTCTACCATGACAATGCCATAGAGTATGGGTACTATACTATCATGATCTACTATAGCAGAGTATTTGAGTATTGTCTTTTTCTGGTTCAAAGAATGCATTACAATAAGAAAATGCAGTTGTCCTTGCATGTACTGATTTGTCATCACATTACTGTTTATTAAGCTACAGAGTTTAAATATCTTTCAAGAGCAAACTTAATTACCCCATATCATTACAATATTAATACATTCAGACTGAAAAATAGACTAGTAGCTTTAAGCCCAATACATATGTTGTGGACACTGATGAGGTCTTCCTCTCTCCCCCATGTACTCAATCAGGCATCTCAGGACCACTTCTCTCCTTTTCTCCACAGAGGCAGATGGATCTGATCAAAGCACAAAACCTCTGTATTTCAACCATTTAATTGCTGTAAAAGGTCCTACTTTACATACACCGCTGTACTACAAGATCTCACACTATCACCAGCATCTCAGAAAGAAATATATATGTGCATGTTGTTTACTCAAAAAAGGGGGACAATTCACAAAATTGAGATTTAACTGTCCAAGTAAGCGGTGTTCATCAATAGGAATCAAGCTTCTGTTAGTACATTGTCTATTTCTCATCTCAAATGCTTTCTTAAACATGTTTTAGTGGACCCTTTATGTGTAAAGATACGGCTTAGGAGCAAGGCACAATTGCATCACTTATGCACTTACATACATGTGCAGCCAGCATGTCTATTAACAAAAAGAACAGTCCTGGAGTACACAGAGGAAGTATACTAACATGATCTCTCTTTCCTGAGTCCTGTCAAAGGCACACAGCTAGCTTGTTTTGCCTGCTGTCCATAAAACACCACAGCTTACTTTACTTATTTGCCCGCACAACTATTGCCTGAAGGCTCAAAATTGCTACCGTTTCGATCACATATTATCCCGAAATTTAATCTGTGCAATCTAAAAATATAACTGAGGGCATTTGTGCAACTAATTATTACCTACGTATCTGCGTTTTTAAACACGTCCATCCTAAATGTTGTAACAGTGGCGATTATATTAGCATAGTGTCACCGGGTGCCGAAGGCGGAACTAGAAATGACAGCGTGGGTTTTCCTGGGGGCATACTTCCGGGCGCACGACACTGTCATGGCCGATCGGAAAAGTAAATAAAGGGAAATTGCGGCAGCTGCATCGAATTAGAGTCCGCAAGGTCGGCGATTAGGACGGGCCTGTTAGAATGTATATAAAAGCAGGGCTGAGAGGATCGACGAAGAAGCGTTCGGGGGAGAGAAACAGGACGTGACAGACACGAGCGAAGGGAGCAACGGGAGCGAGGGGGCAAGACTATACGAGCTGGCTGGCTAGAAGATTGTCAGTGGGAATCGGAAGACTGCCATCTGGAAGAGAGCTAAGTACCGGATTTCAATTTACCACAGAAATACTTTGTCTGTGTTCATGGAGTTACTAGGATAAACCAGAAGAACTGTGGCAGTATGCTATTCTTTTTCTTTGTGTGGTTGAAATTGGTGATGTGAGGATACGTTTGTTCCCTCGGATAAACGCTGCGCAATTGGAAGCACGCCACACCTCCCCTCTTTGGACACCATACGAGCGGCTGGCGGAGTGGCCCAGGCGGAATGGAGTGAAGGCTTAAAATTTACTGTGAGGTACTTTGTAGCGTTGCAGTGCTTACGAATGGAAGTGTTCACGTGTAAAATTGTGGAGTGATTCATTATGCACCTGTGTGAGAAAGTTTGATATACCCTACTGCTCCAAACCTTTCCGGGGTACCTCCCGCCTTCCAGAAGAATGTATTTTGGAAATGCATGGTGTTTATAGTTGTGTGCAGGTGTCCATCAGTCCCCAGTCAGCCTACATCTCCACTGTTCTGAGTTGAGTACCGAAGATTCTCTGCTGGTCGATTATCCCGAGCCCCATCGCTATCCTAAGGAAGCAGTCAGCCTACGTCTCTACTATTCTGAGTTGAGTACCGAAGATTCTCTGCTGGTCGATTATCCCGAGCCCCATCGCTATCCTAAGGAAACAGTCAGCCTACGTCTCTACTGTTCTGAGTTGAGTACCGAAGATTCTCTGCTGGTCAAGCATCCCGAGCCCCATCGCTATCCTAAGGAAACAGTCAGCCTACGTCTCTACTGTTCTGAGTTAAGTACCGAAGATTCTCTGCTGGTCGATTATCCCGAGCCCCATCGCTGTCCTAAGGAAGCAGTAAGGCCACGTCTCCACTGTTCTGAGTTGAGTACCGAAGATTCTTTGCTGGTCGAGTATCCCGAGCTCCATCGCTAACCTAAGGAAGCAGTAAGCCCATGTTTCCACTGTTCTGAGTTAAGTCCGAAGATCCTCTGCTGGTCGAGTATCCGGAGCCCCATCACTGCCCTGGGGAAGCAGCGAACCAACGGCCCACACTATTCTGAGTTACTTACCTGGGAGTCGTTGGCGTCAGAGTATCCTAAAACCCTGGGTCGCCCTGAACAAGGGAAAGAGCTGTAGTTCTCCACGTTGATACTATTTTAAGCATGTTTTAAGACTAAATAAAGTTCCTTAAGTTATTCTATCTCGTGTTCTGCCTCGTACTGTTCCCTTGGTGTAGCTCCTCAGAGCGGTGGTTGGTACGGGTGGTGTGCGATTTGGGTTCCGCCCCCACCCCGGCCCGTGACAATAGCGCCATACTTTCAAATGCACTAGCATCTCTGCTGCTGATAAAGCGAGCCCCCCACGACAGCTGCATCCCCCACCGAAGACTGTGTTGTTAATATGAAATAAAATAAGTGCTGTAGTCATGACTACTGTGTGTTTTAAGGCTACTTTGGCTTTAATTTGAACAATAATGTCACTTTTAATCATTAGTTAGCGTTAACTTAAACTAGCGTAGTACCCTTTTAACGTGTTTTGTCTAGGACTTTTACCTTACCGTTTAATGTCAAATAGTAGTTTACGTTTGTCAAATATTAGTTAAGCACTGTGCAACCAACTTAGCTTGCCATGTGTGCAGGGTAGCTAATGTTAGCTAGCATTATACAGTACAATTTGCAAACCTAACCTAAGCTACCAAGTGGAGTAAGCGATTTCTTGTGACTTTTCATTACCAATCATGCAGCTAAATTTGCTCAACTTACCGTGTTAATTAGTCCCTGAAATTCAGATCCGCTGCAGCGAACAAACGGTTGAAGTGCCGAGGACGATGCTGTATCTGCATGAAAGTCCCCGCCAGTGAAAAAGGGATAATGCCAACTTAAAATATTTACGTTTTATGAGCACACCTCACACAGTATGAGCACAGTATGTCAACTCACTATTATAACATTTCTTGTACACAACAACCACATAAAAATAACTACCCACATAAATTGCAATAGTTTTACTTAAAATATATTGTTGTATAAAAACAGATATATTTTAAGTAAAGAGGAAGTATATTGATACTTTTTAGTATAAAACTAATAAAATAAATTAGATAACAACTATTTAAAGTATATAAAACGTACTTTGAGGGTGTAGCACTTTTTACAGTGTAGCAGGGTGGTTCCGTCTGATGTATCCTCATGATTGGTTCCCACCTTGGTAACCCATGACCTTCCCTAGGTGGACCTCCCCCCGCGGCACTTCCTTCAGTCCGCACATTCCTCCCATGAGTTCTCCCCTGACGGCGGGACCATGTTGGTGTCCCCACTAAAACTCCTCCCTACGATAGGAAGTAGTCTCTGTAGCGTGTTTCCTCAGTGAGGAAATAGCTTCCCCAGTGGCCCTTACGGTGCAAGGTGGCTTCTCGTTGTTAGAGAAACAAGGCCTCCGCCTGTGACGGCCGGTGGCAGGGGCTTCCCACCTTTCCAAAGCTCTGGGACCCTCTGACCATCCACTGGACGGTTACAATTTTGCGCTAGCGCTCAAGTCTGACACGCCAGGCCAGTCAGCGTCGCTTCGCTAGAGATTCTGACGCGGAACAGCACCGTGGCGTTTTCCATAGGAACCCCATCTGTCGGTTCGACACAACATCGAGAGACCGAAGGAAAGGGAGCGTCTTGGTTACGGATGTAACCTCTGTTACAATGTTACCTGATGGAGGGAACGAGACGTTGTGTCCTTCATGCCACAACGCGTGCTCCCTGCTGCAGCAGTTGAGAAAGGCTCTCAGGCTCCTCAGCCCAAAGGTGAATGAATGCAGCACGCCATCACCCTTTTATACCTGGATATCCGGGGGCGGAGTCTGGCATGCAGTTGATAGTAGTCAGAGTTGATAGGTTCTCAAGGGCGAACCCCATCTGTCGGTTCGACACAACGTCTCGTTCCCTCCATCAGGGAACTGAGGTTACATACGTAACCAGGACGATTCCCTGACTGAAAATTATGTTTTAAATAATAGAAACTCTTATAGAAACGTTATGTTCTTTCACTATGGGAACAGTGTGATCTGGACTCGAGATCCACTTTCCTGCAGAGTCTTGCTTCAACCTGGATTAAACAAACCTATACCTGCAACTTTGTAGTATAAATAAGAACCTTCATTAGCTTGCTCATGTGTGTTTGATTAGGCTTGGAGCTAAACTCAGCAGGAAAGTGGAAGTCGAGGTCCACAGTTGAGGACTCCTGCCTTATAGGGTTTCCTTGAACCAGATGAGTGCAATTCAAGTGATGCCCATTTTAAAGAAGTTGGGCAGCAGAGAGATCAAAGAGAACAAGGTTTTCAACAAAAGTCAGGAGGGCAGTCTCAGTGTAATGACCTTTGTCAAATGCAGGTTGTTAACAGTTTAGTAGGTTAATCTGTCCCGATATAGTTGGTTAATAACTCTTTTAAGAGTGGAGCTGTAGGAGTGAGACTCCTAATTGTTGACTGCTGTAATTGTTGACTGCTGAGGGGTTGTGTGTTGGTCTTTTCGCATAACCAAGGGCCTGATTGAACCTGGTAGAAATGGTTCCTGTATTGATGGACATGTCATGATTTATTAAGTGGTAACTAAAAGCAGCTGTAGGGACTGGATCATTGAGAGCAAAGCCATAAAACCTCCTCCCACTCCCTTTTGTCCTGGTTCTTGATCCATCTTCAAAAGACCATAGCAAAGCCAGGCTCCAGTGGTCTGGTTGTAGGTTTTGCTATCTCACTGAGAGTCTTGATAACCCTTTGGTTACCCTTTGGGATATTTTATGACCCCTAAGCTTCAAAGCATAGGTGTGAAGTCTCTGTGTCTCACTTCTAACTTAACATCTGAGGCTAACCAGAGAAACTTCTCTGACTAATAGGAACTTATGTGATTAAACTGTCCTTCCTATAAATGTATCTAAATGTCCAAGTTACATGTTGGCGCTCACGCCATTTTAAAGAGTCTATAACTGTTAGATATACAAGTTTAATTCAGGCGTGGTTTGTACTCGTACATCCGAATGAATCACAACTTGATACAATTCAAACCTGTCCCTTTTGATATCTAAATGTTTCTCTTTTCAATTCCTCATTGTTTATACAAATTGTGTGACCATAGAACACAATACACTCATTATGTTATAATTTGGACTGGTATCTTGTAAAGTTACATACAGGTGAAAATTAGCGGTTGAGTGGACAAAGAATCTCTTCCCCCACTCAACTATGATTGGCCGACTCAAACTTTGAGGGCATGCCCTTCATTTACATTTACATTTACATTTAGTCATTTGGCAGACGCTTTTATCCAAAGCGACTTACAGATGGGGTAAACAATTGAAGCAATTCGGACAACGCAAGTACAGCAAAAAGCAAAAGTGCAATCAATAAAACTGGCTTCATAAAGCCTACCACAGTATACAGTGCTAAGTTAGGTTAGATTTTTTTTTTTTTTTTTTATCTAGGTTAGGTTTTTTTTTTTTTTTTTTTGTAGAAAAGAGATAGAAGTCAGGACTAATCGGTAAGGTGTTGACGGAAGAGATGTGTTTTCAGACGATTCTTAAAGATGGCTACAGAATCTGCAGATCTTGTTGCCGCGGGCAGATCGTTCCACAAAAGTGGTACCGATCCAGTGAAGGTTCGTGAGATCGATTTTTTACCTTTTTGGGATGGCACCACAAGACGTCGTTCGTTTGCAGAGCGCAGAGATCTGGTGGGTACATACGTCTGCATTAGCGAAAGAAGATAAGGGGGGGCCAAACCAGTGGTGGACTTGTAGGCAAGGAGGAGGGATTTGAATTTGAATAAAAGAAACCTTCATAAAGATAAATACCGACCAAGGACACAATCTTCGCTCTTCGATCTTCGCTCTTCGGTTGCCCTTCTCTTCCTGAATCAGTCAGTTTTAAACTTCATCAAGTCGCATCTTTGGACCTTTCCTCTCACCTCCCCCTTCCGGGGAGGTGAGGTAATTCTTCCCTATCTGGAGAAGGAACAATGGACTCTGCTGCCTCGCACACCTCGACGAGCCATGCGGCCGGTCACGAGGACCGAGTCAACAAGGCAGGCAACTTTAAGCAAGACTGCATTCTGAAATCATCTGAACATTTCCATCACTCCAAGCGCATACGAGTACATCCAGCACAGAGCTCTGCAAGTATTCCGTTTCTATAGAATAGCTGCGTTAAGTTTGTGCCTCTTTGTTAAAGATGATTTTAATGATGTTCAGAAATTGTTGCCATGCCCTCTCTCTCTCTCTCTCTCTCTCTCTCTCTCTATCTATCTCTCTCTCTCCGCGCTCCCTAGCGCATATGTGTTTCATGTATTTGTTTGTGTCGTCATTATGTTTACCATGTAGAGTAGTGTTTTTTAATAAACAGACATATATTCATTTGTGATGGGTTTTCTGTGCTCACGCTCACAAACTTGGTCACTTAAACTGTGTCGATCTAGGCTACCTTTGCTCTAAATCCTGTTTGAGAAAGTAACGGTACTTATGGCCATGAGATAACGTAAAGTTTATAATATCATTGATGCAATCGCTGGACGAATGCATACAAATATTGTTATACTTTATATTACAAATCAGACACCGTAAAATATGTATATATAATAACGATTATTATACGTATTTTCCTTTGAGCTAAACTAATTCCTTGACTGAAATTGATGTTTTAAATAACTCATTTCATGAATGTGATCTTTAAAGATCTGGTGGAGAATCATATTTGGTGAGCTAAACTCATCCTTATTTTAACATGCAGCTAAAATCGCTACACAGCACATAATAAAGGAATTTCTTAAATTCCACATGTTTGCCATATTTGCTATTTCTGTAAATAGTATTTTAATTTGTTTCAGTGCAATCAGAAAATGACTATGATTATAACTATGATGGGAGTGTCCTCAAGAACTGTCCCACCTCAGAATCCATCGCTGGTGGCACAGTAGAGTATTCCAACAATGGCGTTGTGGGGAGTCTGCTCATTTTTCATTGCAGTAAGGGGTTTGAACCATATCCAGTAGGCCAAAAAATCTGCAACTCTAAAGGAGAATGGGCGCCTAAGATCTCCAGGATAAAATGTGAAGGTAAATCTTAAAGTGTTAAGTTCGAAACACCCATCCTATGAAGTATTAAATATGAATCTTATGTAATGAAAATAATAAATAAACAATACAATGATAATGGTATTGTATTATATTGTTTTAAATTTCTCTATTTGTCTATTTGTTTAAAACATTAGTCAATAACACATGTGTATCACATCACATAAAAATATAGTACTTTAGTATTTACTATGGTAATTTGTAGTGTATTACAGCTGTCGAATATTATCTATTAACACATGCTACCGTATGCTGTAGTATCTAGCAATAGTAAGTTCATACACTCTATACATTCTGTAGTATACTTTAATATTTAATAAAGTAGAAAAACGGTACTGTATCTCGGAAATGTATATACAGTTTGCTATAATAAATATTACACTCCTGTATTTTTTAATGTGAGATTGTAAAAAATAAAAAAGTAGTTTCAAAGAAGCTAGCTACTTTTTTGAAGTAGCTTATAGTGTAGCTAACTACTTTTTTAGATGGATAGCTAAGCTGTAACTTAACTACTTTTATTAATGAGTAGCTTGTATCTTATCTAACTACAGTTTCAAAGTTGCTTCCCCAACACTGGAAACATGCAGAAACCTGAAGTTAATCTCACAATCTGACAATACCCGACCCTATGTAACTTCTTATTTGAAGTTGCCAAAAACAATCCGCTTCTCTTTTTTGACACAAGCTGTTATTCTAGCGTCTTACATGCATACATACAAATGAATACATAAAAAAGCAAAGAAATGTAAAGAAATATTTGGAAAAAAAAGGATGTGCAAATATAAGTCTCGGTATGAGTGACCAATTACATTCATCAAAACAATTGTTTCTAACTTTGTATTGAATAATGTATAGCAATTAGTGCTGTCAAATCGATTAATCGTGATTAATCTACTCCAAAATATATGTTTATGATTATATAATATATGTGTGTTGTGTATATTTATATGTATATATAAATGCCCACACATACATGTTTTTATACTAAATATATTATTATTATTATATATTGTATTATATTATTACGTATAAATGTATATTACTCATATTTCTTAAATATATACATTTATGTTTGAATTTACATAAACGTATAAAATAAACATGCACATATTACAGTATATAAACTAATTCTGTCAATTGATTAAATAATCACACTTTTTTTCATGATTAATCGCACATTACATTTTTTTTTAAATATACTTTTAAATTCTAATCATTTGACTATTTCTTTAATGCCATTATTTTATGAATGAAAATCTGCATCACTAATATCAGTACTACTACTGATGCATCTATAAAAAAATCTTTATTTTAAAATTAATTATAGCCATTCACATGTGTTTTTGTTCATTCAAACATGAACGAAAACCTGATACTGGTGCGCTGTCTGACAGAGATTCTGACAGAGATTCACCCACAGCGGAAGCTCTCCGTGCAATACTGGACGCATCAACCATTTTAAATCGGGCTTAAACAGTTTTAAAGCCTTTGCATGAATCAGAGTATGATCATAAAATGTAACGCTAGCCAAAGAAGGACAGAAAAACAGATGCTGCATTAATTGCGTTGTTCTGAACAATGCTCTAACACATGTTAACGCATTTTTTTGACAGCCATTATATAAACATTTAATTGATTCGACAGTATTAAAAGCTATGAAAAATGTATTTCCCTGGCCTTCAACAGGGATGACGTGAATGTTTGTGTATTATAGAGAGTAATGATTATGGAGATTACGAGGAAACACAGAGGAACTGCTCTCTGAAAGAGTCTTTAAAAGGAGGCAACGTATCCTACTCCAATGAGGGACTGGAAGGAAGTGTGTTAACCTATCACTGCAAGGCAAGAGAATACCCTTTCCCCACAGCAAAAAGAGTTTGTGAAAGAGATGGGCAATGGTCAGCCATGAGACTCCCAAATGGAAAGAGAGTATTCAATGCTATATGCAAAGGTACATTGTCATATATTTGACTCGCTTTTCCATCATTAAGCTGAAAGGTTCTGAACACGGCAAGGAATGGCTTGGGTTGCGTTTCCAAGAAAAGGACAAGAACTGTTCAGTTTGATGGTGGAAAGCACCAGCATAAGACGCATGGCGTGAAGTGTATTTACTTCAAATGTTAAGAACCCATTTTTCTGTCCTCCTCTCAGAGATCCTTTGTCCTGCCCACCTTCAGCTTGACGATGGGCAAATTTGGCCCAGGAGACAATGGTTCAAGGTTGGAGAGCAGCAAACATTTGCATGTGATAATGGATTTGCTCTGCTTGGATCTTCTCAACGAAACTGCACCCGGTGGGGTGTGTGGACCGGTACTACACCAGTGTGTGATGACCAGTGTAAGTATTAAACATAATATCAAAACAATGGTAAAGTTAGTTTTAAATTTAACATTCAAATGGTTGTTCTGAGTCGGCTTGCTCAGTGAGAAAAGATCTTGTTTAAAAGAACCATTTTGTTCATAAAGAAATTATGAATCCTCAAAAAATTCTGCCAATACCAAACTATCATAGGGTGTTTAAGGAGACTTGTGTGAGTTTATACTCAAAAGACTTATAAACAAGAACCCTGTTTTTCTCCTCTACAAAAGCTACAATAAATGTTGAATTTGGAAATATTGTAAAGCTATTATAAATAGCCCGTTTTGATGGCTATCATGATCACTAATTTGGCTTCTTATATGTTATGTGACTCATGTGTTAAGAATACATTTATTCTGTCTTGTTTTAGCTAAAGACTGCAAAAATCCAGGCTCCCCGCCTGGTGCCCTCCGCTCTGGGGAACGGTTTCGTATCGGAGACGAGGTGCGGTACCAGTGCCAGTTAGGCCTGGACATGCTTGGTTCCTCTGAGAGAAAATGTTTGGACTCAAGGGAATGGAGTGGAGTAGAACCACGATGCTATGGTTAGTCAAAGAAACAGGGTTGTTTGCAAAATGATTTGGTACTGACACAACATAAAGGAAATTTTTCATTTCATCCTTCAGCCCAGTATTCATTTGATCCACCAGCCTTCGTAGCTCAAGCCCTGGAAGGATCTATGTCTGCATTTGTGGATGTTTCCTTACCAGAGTTTAAAAAGAAAGGTGCGGGAAAACATCTTAAAAACCTCTCTTTACAGTTCATTACCAGTTGTAACTTTTACTACAGTACTTGCTTTTTTTTGTTTATTATAAATGACTAGGCCCATCCTTTGGCCGGAGTCTTAGAGTTGCAGACGCTAGTCAGAACATCTTCATTCTGTTGGATACATCCGGAAGCATTTCACAAGAAGGTTTTGAGAAAGTTAAAAAGGCCACTATTAAACTTGTCGAGAAGGTTTGTGTAAATGCACTTACAAAACCCAAAAGTTTAGATAAATTGACACTTCAACATAGTTGGGTGGTGCTATCGCACCTGTAGTGTATTTCGGGGATAACTATGAATTTGATCACAGTAAAATATGGATAATTAAGATGATTAATTATACCTATTTTATACACTTTTATAGGATTCAGCAGACCTAATAATAACAACAAACTAGATTCACTCGTCCACCAAGGGATCAGTAGATCGTATATCAAGTCTAAGAAATATTACTTTCCTGGCCTTGGAAACATGACACTCGTACTGTAGTACAGTACCGCTCCATAAATTATAACGAAATCCAGCAGTTTAAGTGACGTTAATACGTGATAAAGAGACACAGCAACAATTCGATTGTAGATACAAATGCGGGTTTATTAACTATACTAAAAGGGGAAACAAATACAACTAACTAGATATAAACACGTTAAAACAAACATAACATGAAACATAAAGACAGTAAAGAAAAGTAAGAGATTAACAAACAAAGGGTTGGCAGTATTACAAACGGATGTTCAGATCTGCATGAACCATCAAAGACAATCTCCTTGTAAAAAGGGGTTACGGCTTAAACGCAGCTGTTTAGAAGATAGTTTCTATACTTGCATTGGTTTCCTTTGAGTGTGCTTGGACAAGGTCTTGTGCCCGTGAAAAGTGGTTTTCAGATGTCTTTATGGTTTCGATCCGTCGGGTCCTTCCGTTGAGCCGGATTGGCGGATGAGGTCAGAAACGAACTTTTCCGAAGTGACTGCCGAACAGGAAAAACTGTCTCCGAAGAGAGAGACAGGTCTCAGAAGATGTTCTTGAAACTCGCGAACACTGAAGAGCACCGATTGCTCCGTTCCCGGATGTTTTAAGCCTGGGGGTTTCACGCTCCTCCAAGGTGGGCGATCCAATGCGATGAGCCGATTTTAGGCGCGAAATCAAAGTTCTTTGTTTCGCCTATTATCCCATTTGCATTTATGATCACTTAGGGGTTTGGCGCTGTAAAACTCTTAGAGGGACACAAAAGGAGTATGGTATGAAACACATTTCTGTGCTATACACCATCTTTTAAGGAGTGAAGAGAGGAACATTTAGATATAAAACATGCCAGGATTATAAGTACATTGACCTGAAGTTTGTACAAGAATGAAAAGATAAGCAGGATACAACTATCAAACATGCTTTTGAGGTTATAGGTGAGGCCGAATAACATGGGGACAAAAATACAATATGGAGGTATAGGTTTATATCCATTTAAGGATATTGTGGTTAAGATAGAAAGGGAGAGACACTTTCAAGACTTGATTTAACCATTTGCCCTCCTTCCTGTTAAAACATCTGGTGTCCCTGTTAGAGAAAACACCCCATCCTCCCTGTTAGGATTCCTTTGAAGTCCAGAGTGTGTGTGTTGGAATCTATCCTGATCAATTGATGGATGTTTTAGAGGAGGGCAGTTGGATCAGACGTGCTGGTGCCGTTTAGACCCCTACTGAGAGGTCATGGTGTTTTACGATGCCCCAAATGCTCACCTTTGACCTGGCCAGATCCTACACACCTGTAATATTAGTTTTTTTTGTTGGTCATTGACATAGTGGTTCAAACGAACATAAAATTTAAACAAAAATATATGATAACTTTGGCTGATAGCATTGTTAGGGGTCAAGACCCCTATTGGATGTGCTAGTGTTCTTATTATTAGGGGTCAAGCCCCCAATGGACATAAACCTCTCTTGAAACCATTAGTTTTCTCTTTCTTCCGCCATTGCGTCTATGGCAGCCCATAGAACCATACATAGGAAAGTTATTACATTTGGCACACAAGTAGTGGACACGCCAAAAATTGATTTGATGCTGTATCTTCGATTTTATGCTGAATCTACGCACAACTTGATGTATGGCATCACAGTCTGGACCTGAGGTTACATGCACAGTTTCAGCTTAGAAGTCCAGTGATATAAAAATGTCTATTTTTGCTTATAATTTCTGAAATCCTATCCAACTAAATTTATAAGAGTAGTCTAAGTCTACGTAGATTCCAAATGGTCAAAAGTTATAAGCACTTATATTGTGTTAAAAATGCTTTTACTTGTTTTTAAATCTGCTTTGTAAAAATTAATCATTGGCAAGGTCCACATGTATTTCAATTGTTTGTTATTGAAAGGGCTTTCTTTTTATTATTATTATTATTACACCTCATAGATATCTGTCATCAATCATACAGGATCCTTTGTTTCTCTAGTCTGCGTCATCGTTCCTACCCTCCTGTTTCCTAGTTTGTGTTAATTAGTTTATCCCTTGCACCTGTTCCCTCTTGATTTGCTCCCCTTTAAAACATCCTTGTGTTCTTTGTCCTGTCTGGTTCATTGTACGTCTTACCTCATCCGTGTCACAGATAGTCCTTGTGTTCATGCCCTCGTCTTGCCTTGTTCTCATACCCTGTGTCTAGTAAGTGTTAGTTTAGTGTTTGTTTCCAGTGTTTGTTTTATAGTCTAGTTAGTCAGCGTTCTTGTCCTTGTTAAAGTTTATATTTTTATCCTGTCTTGTTTTCCCCCTCGTGGGTTTTGCCTTTTGTATAGTCTTGTTCTTTGTTTAATAAATACCTGTTAACCCCTTCATTCCTGCCTCTGCCTGCTATTGGGTTCTCCTGCCTTGTCTGTCCAAAGAGATTCATGACAGATATCATGATAATGTGAAATCCATTGGCCACAATATTCATGTCGTGAAAATCTGATATTGTGACAGGCCTAATGTGTATGTTACACAGTTCGTTCTGTATATTACATACATGTTTATTTGCGATGACAACACTAGTTCATTTTCTTTGCTTTTGTGTCTTTCACTTGTCTCATCAACAAATTTTCTTTTTCATCTATTCTAAACCATGTTTGTTCGTTTTTCAGCTTGATAGTTATGAAGTAAATATGAAGTTTGACATCATCTCATATGCGAGTGAGTCCCAAAACATTGTATCCATCACGGACATCAACAGTGGCAATCTGGATTATATCTTGAAGAAATTACATGAGTTTAGTTATCAAAGTATGTTCATTGCAAAGTTTTTTTTATCATGGTTTTAATTCCTATGTTGTTGTAGCTTTCTTACATCAGTTTCACATTTGACATTTTTTGAAACGATACCTTTTATTGCAGGCCATGGAAAAAAGAAAGGTACCAATCTTTCGAAAGCCTTGGATGGGGTGTACAACCATCTTGTCTTCTTTAAAGAGACCAGTAAAAGTCACTTCAATCAGACTCAGAACATCATAATCATTGCGACTGATGGTAAGACTGACCAACACAGGAAAGCTATAACTAACGTGATATGTAACACGCTTTTCTAAATTATGACTTATTGTCGCGACTTGGCGCCTAATGGTAGTATCTAATGGTATACTTATTATGGTTTTGATTTTGTCTTTAGGCCACTCTAATATGGGACCTAAACCAAAAATCACTTTAGATAAGATCCGGAGTTTGTTTGGCTACAGATACACTCAAGACCACACAGACGAGAAGCTCTTGGGTTAGTGTCATAACCATTTACACATCTAACCGTAAGGCCGACATGCAATAATAAATTGTTTACATGACTCCAATTCAAGTATTGACTTCATGAAAGTAGTTGTACTTTAAGAAAGTGACATTGTAGGATCTGGCCTCGTCAGGTCTGGGGCTTTATACTTCACTAATAGCGCTTTAAATATAATAGTCTGACTTAAATCTTATAGACACCTAACAACAATGCTAATGCTCAATCCACGATGTTATTGCAAACCCACTATTCCGTGTTTTGTAGTCTATAACGTATGTGTACATCACACATTGCAGTGAGTTTCATATGACTTTTAAAGGCTATATCTTATTTATTCTATGTTTGTTTCACACGTGTTTTTTTTCCCTGTACAGCTGCTGTGATGCGATGCAAATTGTAAAAAGTGCTGTAAAAAAAGTCTAAATGATCAAAGTCAGAAATACCTGCAATATGAATGAAGCTCATTTGTTGTATCGACTTTATCAGTTGTGTACATATATTTGTTCCACCACAGATGTTTATGTGTTTGCTGTGGGACTAAATGTAAATAAGAATGAGCTGAAAACGATTGCCTCTTTCAAGAAAGATGAGCAGCATATTTTTGTTCTGGAAAACTATGACCAGCTAGGATTTGTGTTCAACCAAATGATCAGTAAGTAAGCTGCCTCTTGTGTACAGTTTTGCTTGTAACACTATAACAACTTTTATTCATAAATCATTAAAGGTTAAAGACATTTGTAAGCATTTTAAGATACATGAAATATTGATCAATTTGAATCTTTAGATAATATTTAATATGATAAGTAGTAAACGTCAACTAGCACGTTATCTCAATACTTGAATATGGGTGATTCTCACAAACCACTGAAACATCATGGCAGTAAAGATTTGAAAAATAAAACATACTATTCCGTGAAACAAAAAATGATCACAATTAAGATCATTGTGTTCTCTACCTTGGGTAAAACATTATTTTGACACAGTAATGAATTATTTATGTATTTAATTGCTTTCCATACTTAACTTATCAAAAACGTGTCCTAACGTGTCCTGTTTGAGTGCATTACATGCTGTAACTTAAACAGAGTAAAATTAAAATATTGTGAAAACAATTATTGGATGCTCTCTATAGATTATTTACAAAATATGACCAAAAAAGATTGACAGAATAGTCATGAATGATAAAATTAAGAAATAGTAGAATAAAGAAGTGTTCAGGACTGTTATTCTTATTATCCGTAACGTTTTTAACGACCTTTTGAGCATGCAGGTAAACTTATGATTGCAGTGCACATTGCAAATGATTTGTAAAGATTAAAATAATATTTAAGAGCTCGGTGTTGAGTTTACAATTGACCTTTCACCAGAGTTTGATTGACAGGCAATCTGACCAATCTTAATGCAGATATATGCCATTTTTTTCAACAAACAAACCAGACAGGTGAGTCAGTAGATTAACTTTAGTAGATACTGTATGTGCATTGACATATTTTCACAGTTCTGATGTTCTTTCATGTTGAATTCGTGCAACTAGAAGAGATGATCGGTTAACAGATACTGTATGCTGCTTAAACTGAGGCTCTAAACATTAAAGCACCACAAAACAGTATTTATTGTTTGAATTTATTTCAAATTACAAACTTTGAAAGTTGAGACTTTTTTTGCTATTTCACAGCAAAAGACGTTATCTGTCGCAGCATTGTTAGTATCCTTTTCACGGTAAAAAAGTCTGTAAAAATAATGCAATTCCAAATCATATAAAACCTTCTTGACTCAATTCAGTCATGGATGTTAAAGCGGTGCTGCAACGGTGTTTCATGCATTCGGACTTATTCACTGTTAACGTGCTGTCTTCTCATGCTTAACATGGTCCACTTTTCAAAAAACGAGTTGGGCGTATTACGTGGTATTTCTGTGCTCGATACACTCCCCCAGCGAAAGAAATTGTACGTATATGTTCTTTAATGTCTAATTATGTATGATTAATAAAAACTTGCTTAGGCATCATGGCTTCGCTTTTTTTAAGCAATACATGCTATGAGATTGACAGTTTGAAATGGTTACAAAAATGAGAGTTTTTAAGGTAATTGTTTTGTATTGTGTTAAACTGTCAGTAAAAGTTTTGAAATTAATGCCTTTAAACATGTCATATTTTGTTCAAAATGAATATAATGGGAACTACAAGTGATTTCAAGAAAATCATGTATGACATCTTAAAACCAAGATTTTGTGAGAATCACCCATATATATATTATCCGTTAAGATTATTTAATATTTGCTAATGGTTTATTAATGGAACTTTTTGGTCATTAAACTTAAATAATATGATAAGAGGATTGTTTTCTATGTTTACCTTAGAAATGTCAAAGTTTAATTGAAAGGGCATTTTTATAAAACAAAATTGGAATCAACTTTAAATAAATGTCAGCTAATGAAGATGAAGTAAGGGCAATATTGTGTGTTGTATTTGTTGAATATTTTCTTGTAATGCTCCCTCAGGTGAGATACTGATAAACTTAAGGTACTTATAAGATAACATTATTTAAAGCAAACTACGGTGTATCAGTGAAAGTCTTTAAAAAATGTATAGAACACTAAAGAATATCAATTAGTGAATAAAGCAAACATGAACTAGGATTAATATTTGTTGATAATCTATTGTGGTGATGTTTTATAATCAGTCTCCTGCGGTATGTCTTTATAAACTCTGCACATGTGTTGTGTGTACTCTAAATTCACCTCAAAGCTGACCTTTCAGTTACTCCAAACATATCAAGGTAAAATGTTAATACATCTTTAAAACAATATCTGTATAAAGAGCGAAGATTGTTGGACATCACTTCTGGCCACTAATGTACTGGTCCTTTGCATTGAATCCATTATTGAGCTTTATTTCAGAAGAGCACAGAAGAGTCACTAGCCTTTTAATGTTAATGTTAACCTCCTTCATGTTTGCCAGATGACTCTGCTGTGACGACGTGTGGAATGGCACAAGAGGAACAGACTGAGTCATCTAAAAACATTTATACCAGACCTTGGCATGTGAACATTATCTGGGTTGGTTGGTGATATAAATTTCAGTATTTATCCAAATGTATAACTTCATATCTCCTGTCAGACTGTATGAGTTTTATTTGAAGTTTTTTTTTCTGTTACCTAGGGTAGAAAATGCAGAGGCTCTATATTGACTAAGAGCTGGGTGCTGACAGCTGCTCACTGCTTTGTGAGTGTGAACGGTGGATCTCTATCATTTGCCAAACCTTCGAAAGTAAAGGTTCAGTATGGTAAGAACAATGGTACAGAATAATAGTGAGTCGCTACACTAACGTCAACATAATACAAACCAAACCATTTTACATGATGCAACATACTATAATGAACGTAGATGGGATTTGGTTGGATTTTGAAATGTGGATGTGAACTATTCATTGCACCACGGTGCTCTCTATTTGAGCGTGCTTGTAGCATGTCTACATTTAAAATAACAAACTTGCACGTGATTTGTAAAGGGCGTGGTGATAAAAACATTTGGGGCTTCAGCCCCCTTAGCCCACCCCTGGCGCCGCTGATGTAGACATACACCCAGTAGCCACTCTTCCATTGGCGGGCCAGTGCGAGTCAAGGATTTCTTAGGGCTGGGTCGAGTCAATAGTTTCGGAGCCTTATAGCTGCGAGGCCAAATACAAGATGTGTCTCCACCATCAGGCCAGTAGCAGAGCAGCGCTGCCCTAAACACACCTCACTGGGACAAACATCACACAACAATATCTGGCCCGCGCCAGCAGAGCATGTGAGCGAAGCGGAGCGTAACAGTTGCTTTTCTGAAATAAAACCTGAATAAATCTCGATGACAAATGCGAAGACACAGCAACTTTATTCAAGTTTCTAAAAGTGCATTCTAAAATGCTGTAACGATTGAGGTTTGACGTTTTAAGACCGCGTTTCCCCTTGTTTTGGTCTATTTTTCTTTAGAGCCTGTTTCTTTTAATAACCCCAGTAATATTAAAGGTGTTCATACTGCATTTTATCTTTAGTGCGTTTATTTTGAATGTTGCACTCTGGCATTATATGTTCACGGAAATAAAGTAACGAAAATGAAAAAAACTTCATCAGTATTATACAGTTACTCTTTAGGCACAAAAAATATTGGCTGTAATGTCACAGAATGTCGAACTGAAACATAACTGCTTCTTTTCAGTCTACTATTAATATTTCGCTCGGTTGCTCACGGACCAAGCAAACGCACCGCTCACATTACACTCACGCTCACTGGTATACCCAATCCCACGATGACATGAAATGTGTCTAGTAAGACATTTTTTTTTCAGGCATATTTAGTTTTTTTGGCCCGATGGCAAAATTACTTGCCTGCGCTATGGTGTTGATTTAAGATGTGTCTGATATTAACATATGATCTTATTTGTATCTTTATGGTGTTGACTTAAGATATGTCTGATATTTCATTACGATCTTATATGTATCTCAGAAAATGTAAATAGGTGGACATCACTGAAAACAACGGTCGAAGTTGTAGCAAAGGAGCTAATTCTTCATCGAAAGTTTGATTTGAAAGGCCTGAAAGGCAAGAATGTGAAGGAGTTTTATGACTACGACATTGCTCTGGTTAAGCTGAGTGAAAACATTACAATATCTTCATCGGCAAGGTAAGATTCAACTACATCATGTCTTCATTATTTTTTCTTTTTTTACGTAGTGTGCTAAAACATGACACAAAGCATCTTTTAAGCTATGAGAATGTCTTCAGCAAGGTTGTTGATTGGGTAGGGATGCTAGGGACATGTCCCTACCAATATTCCAGGGAACACTGAATTGTCCTTAGCGATAATTTCAACCAAACAATTAATCTAAATTTGTGGATATCCACTGATGTCTTGTGTTTTTTATCTATTACTTATTTGAATCAAACTTGTATTTATCCTGGAATCATTTGATTGAGATTAAAAATCATCTACACACCGCACCGTAATTTGAGAGTCGCGACAACGGAAGGTCAATTTTTTTGCCAGATCTGTGAAACAAAACCATTCATCCCTAGCCTAATGTCCCTAGTCTAAATAACAGTACTTAACTTTCATAAATAAAGACATTTTAAGACTGACATCCTCATAACAAAATCCCTCCACTGTTAACCTGCGGGGAATAAAACAAACCGTAGCAGTAGTTTAAAAGTAGCCAAATTCCAAGGGAAAACCACAGACTTGGCAACACATACCGGCTTGCACTGTTCCAATTTGGTGGACAACGTATGTATAGCGGCACATAGAAACAGCTGCTAATGTGGCATCTAGTTATATATATCTTTGGCACAAATCGGCAAAGCTCTGTGAACAAGACGCAGTGTGCATGATTTTACAGGCTACCGGAAGAAAGCATTCTTCAAGATTAACCAACAGATTAACACACAAAAATACGGGACAAATTGCGTCACATATTGATTGAGGGACAATGGGTCTCATTCACTAATTGCGTAGATTTTTCGTATTTATACGCACATTTGAACCTCCCATGAAAACTTTCGTGCGTACGTACATGAATTTGTTCTTAACCTCGTCCTAATGTTAGTGAATTTGGAGTATTCTAAATGAGCGGCCGCGTGCACGCGTTTAGTCATTTGCATAAAAAACACACAGTCCATCCCCATGTTAGGACTTTCTGGCAAACTTTTCCTTTACCACCTTTCGTCATTTAAGTCAAAGTTACTCCTGGCAACCCCATGTGACTCTGTCTACAGACGCGCTCTTGCAAGAAATTCCAAGTGCACAGTCCTCAAAGTCAGTTCATACACAATAAAACACCTTTTATACAGACACGCAGATTACAGAGTTCTAGTAGCCATCTGTAAAAGCGAGAAACAGAGAAACTTCGCAGCTCGAGCTTTTCTTATTCTTTCACTGTATGATGAAATATTTTTTTACTTAGATAAACATCTACGCGTAATTATATATATATATATATATATAAAACAGAGGTTTATTCAGAAAGTCGCTAGATTACTCGCTAGTCGCTTTTTGGTCTGAAAAGTTGCTAAATCTAGTGACCAAGTTGGCAACACTGGCCGGTTTTATAATAAATTTAAATGCATTTAAAAACTTCTGCCATGCCAATGAGCATATTATATTTAAATTGTTTTGCGCAGGCCTGTTTGTTTGCCTTGTACCAATTCTTCAAACCTGGCTCTTAAAATGGGTCCAGACGCCACCTGTAACCAGCACAGTAAGTATTTCAAGACAAGTTCAAAGAATATACTGGTATACAAATAACAAACCATTCCATTTGGAAATAAATGTGTGTTTGCATGGTCAGAGAGACTCCTGCTCCACCTGAATGAGACTCTGGCTTACTTCATCAGACAGGGAACTCACCGATCAAACACACTCATTCATAGTGGTGCAAAAGTGAGTACAAACTTTCACACAATGACACTCAAAAATCCTGAAAAAAATAAAACATCATGTCTTACCATCCGATAACAAAAGAATCAAAACATGTTATGATCATGTTATGATGCAGTTTTCCTTTTCACGTCCTGCGCCACGTTGTTTTAATAGCAAATGCATTTGGGCCCATTTGTGCACCCATTGGCGTGCCGGCCTGGAAGCGAGGTGTGTTCAGGCGCATTATTGGCGCGTTGCTAATTTGAGTCAACTGAAATAGACTGCGCCATTAACCAACAAAAAACCTGGTCTAAAGTCAACGGCGCAATACTTTTTGTTATTGAACGAGCGCGTTAGTGATATAGGTGGGTGCACAGCCCGCACACGTTATGCTATTACATTTACATGATCATTTACATATGCATTTGAGGGGCGCTTTAATTCAAAGCGATTTACATTGCATTGTACTATACATTTTGTTTCGGACTATTTTCAATCCCCTGGGATCGAACCCCTGACCTTGGCGTTGTTAACGTCATGCTCCAACCACTGAGCCACAAGAAAAGGACACACAGAGGGACGCGCAGCAGCACACAATAATGCCAAATATTACAAATAAATGGATTACAATGTAAAAGATTATTATTGTGGCTTGTCGTGTACTGTAGATTGTCTGCTCGTGTACGAGATTAAAGCACGAGAGCAGACAATCTACAGTACAGGACAAGTACTGCATTTCCTCTCTGGAGAAGCTTCCAGTCTTTGCTCTTGCAAATTTCGCCGTGTAAATAGAGAATCCACCATGGCGCAAGCGCAACAAGCTCTTAAAGGGAATGGGAGACGAGACTCTAAACGGTTTTGCCCAAAACACACCCATGACTCATTAAGAGAATAGGAACAAGAAAGGGCGTTTAAGAAGAAAAGCATGCAACTTTTAGCCCAAAAACGTGTTATGGCTAGTACTAATGCCGGTACGCGGGAAAGAAGACCAGAGTTTTTTTTTTTTATGGAAGTAAATGCAAGAGAGGCTTCTGTACACTGAATAAATTGCTTTCATGAGAAACAGCTATTCATTAAATGATGGGGCAACACACACAGTTTTTGTAAATCTCATATTAATCTTGAGGGCCTATACAGTAGTATTGCATACGTCGTATCTTCGAAGAGTATTTAGTTTGATCAAATTTATAAAAGATAGTCACAGCTTTACGATTATTTCCGGAAAAAGGAGTGCTCCTGGAGGCGGGCAGGGGGTGTGGAACTAATGTGCGAGCACATAACACATTAACTCATTATCCCTTCCTGTTGTTAACATTATGCACATACGCGGCGATTGCCATCAAAACACAGACAAATGACTCAGTTTGACTTACTGCGTGCAGTTCATGTCCGGCATCTTTAAGCAAAGGGCAGCGCCATCTATCAGTTTCAAACAATCTCCAAATCCAGCTTTATATCCACCATTAATATAACATTCTTCACTGAAATGACGTGAACAAACAAACACACCTCAACTTCTCTCACTATCACAAGAGTAACGAGCTGCAGGCCCACACCGCAGCCAATATATAAAAAAAACTTTCCGAAACAAGTTGGAGTGCTGGGGAAGTGTATCAAGCACAGAAATACTACATCATACGTCCAACTCATTTTATCAAGTTCACCATGTTAGGCATGAGAAGCCAGCACTTTTAACAGTGCAAGTCAGAATGAATGACACCTGACCATTAATATTCAACATGTTTCACACCAAACAATACTTTTAGGAACGATATAAAGACTTTACTATGATACAATTTTTTTACTTTATTAAGAGAATGCAGAGGCAGGACTCACTTACGGCATTATCATAGAATTTAATAGTAGTAGCCTTTTAAATGATGGCTTTCAGGTTTCAGCAGTTATGAGAAATTTTATGAAAAAGGGACATGAGTAATGTAAAATATTATGTTTTATATTGTTGAATGAAAATAAATTGTTTCATTAATACATTTGAAATGTTATGACTTGTGACTGTTGCGTAGATCAAGAGTCATGACAGTGCAATTTAATAAATAAGGTTAAATAAAATGTTATGTTTATAGCTTCTAGATTTCAACAAATAAATTACATTTACAATTAAAGTCATGTGGTCTATTTAAAACGATAACGATATCAATCAATTTTCTTGTGCACTATGTATTGACAATACAAAAATCACGAAAGCTGTGCAACGTAAACTGTTACCAACTGCCATGAAACTGTGAACTCCAGCCACTGAAGCCACTGCTATTATACGATTGATTTAGGGTGCCTCACGTGATCCATGTTAGCCTTTACGCTTTCTCCTATGATAACTATTACTGTTAGGGAATTAGTACCGAGTGATGGCAGTACACAACAGTCATACACAGCAGTAACCCAAGAGAATAAATACACAAGGCTCGAGCGCTCGGCCAATAGACCAGGAGAAATAGTATCAGACATGTCCTGCCTCACAGTGTGAGATATGACCAGAGAGAGACCTCATGGCGTGCAATGAAGAATCCACAGGGCAAAAGATTGTTCTGCCTCTCTAATATCCGTGAGAGCGGGATTTCGAAAAAGGGTGAACTCTTCACAAGGGTAAGGCGCCACAGAGCAACTGGTTGTCCCCGCTCTCAGATGTCCGTGCTAGGGGAAATTCCGACGGCAGGTGTGACTACTCCGCAGCGTTGAATGAGGCTGGCAGATAGTCCGTGGAGTATGGGTCCTGAAGAACCGGGACCAGCAAATCCCAAAGTACTCCATGTTCGAGCCCGGAAGAAATGGACCAGCGAGGCACACCACGGGGAACGAGCTGAGGAGGCGAGGTCGTCCGGGCAGCTGTGGGGGGATATGAACACCGTGCAGGAAACAAACAGCACTGGAGCCTGGACAAGGTAAAGGTGCACACTCAAAAAGTTAGATAGCCTCAACAGATCGACTAGGCAAGAAGCCTTTCAAAGTAAGGTATAAATCCTAGGTAAAGAATCCAAGGCAAGAGTTATATTCCATTATATTCCAAGGCACCAAGGCAAGAGTTTATTCCAAGGCAAGAGTTATAAGTGTTATATTCCAAGGCAAAAGTTATATTCCAAGGCAAGAGTTATATTCCAAGGCAAGAGTTATATTCCAAGGCAAGAGTTATATTCCAAGGCAAGAGTTATATTCCAAGGCAAGAGTTATATTCCAAGGCAAGCGTTATATTCCAAGGCAGCCAAGTTATATTCCAAGGCAAGCGTTATATTCCAAGGCAATTATATTCCAAGGCAAGCGTTATATTCCAAGGCAAGCGTTATATTCCAAGGCAAGCGTTATATTCCAAGGCAAGCGTTATATTCCAAGGCAAGCGTTATTAAACTAAGGCTAGAGGTCACGAACCTAGACAAGCTAACGATCTGACAAAGTGTGATGGTACGAAGGAGTTTTAAGTAGTAAGTGAATTAACCGGAGAGTGAAAACAGGTGAGTAGAGTGAATGAAACAAGAATCAGGTGTGCGAGGGGAAAGTAGAAAACAAGGGGGTGGAGCAACCGCAGACTCCGAGTATGACATATTACAGCCCCTTCCATCCCCCTGTATAAGAGTATCTCTGGTACGACCCTTTTGGACCATGCGCTGGGCACGCCAACCATTTTTCTCATCCTTAAACAAGCAAAAGTGGATTTGGTCTTGTGCACTTGTGCCATGCGCTTTAGACCATGCACTTAGATCATTAAAATAGGGCCCCTCTGTGTGTGTGTAAAATACATAAAAGGGACAACACAAGTTGTGTACTGTTCTTAACTAAACACAAAGGGCCCTATTTTAACAATCCAAGCACAAGGTCTAAAGCGCAAGTGCACTTAGAGCGAGTCCCAATCCCCTTTTGCTAGTTTAACGATGGGGAAAATGGACGTTGCATCAGGTGTATGGTCTTAACGAGTTGTCCCTATTCTCTTAGTGAGTCATGGGTGTTTGTTTTGGGCAAAACATGCAGTAAAACAATAAGAGTCGCATCTCCCATTCCATTTAAGAGTCAGCTGTGCTCGCGCCATGGTGGATTTGCTATTTACACGGCGGAATTTGCAAGAGCAAAGACTGCACACTTCTCCAGAAAGGAAACGCTTCTGACAAAGCTTGAAGCGCGTGAGCAAACCATATACCGGATTTTTATCTTTACGTCCACAATTCTAATCTTTAACATTGTAATCTATTTATTTGTGTATGCGTGCTGTGCACCCACCTATAGAAGCATCTCCTAACGCGCTCTTTAAATAACTTCAGACCATGTTTTAGTTGGTTAATGCCGCAGTCTATTTCAGTTGCCTCAAAATAGTAATGCACCAACAATGCGCCTGAACACACCTCGTTTCCAGACCAGCACGCCCATGGGTGAAAAAATGGGCGCAAATGCATTTGTTATTTAAACAACGTGGCGCAGGACGTGAAAATTAAAACTGGGTCATACTGAAACTAGCAAAAAATATTGTGTCGCGCCTGACGCCGAGTGTATTATAGGGCCCAAAAAGTGTTGTTTTTAACAACACTTTTTTAGGGTGTAGGGTGCACGTAAATTTATCTTATTGGCATTTTTGTTTTGCTTGCTTTAGACATCAGCAGACGATGTGTCCTGTCAGTAAGGTTGTATTTGTATAAACGTGTTATCCTTGAGCAGTTTAAATGTATGTTTCACTTATGTTTGCAGCGAGGTGAATGTATTCAGCCTGCTAGATCCATCTATGCGAACAGCAACGCATCTCTGAGTGAAGTGATCACGGACAGATTCCTATGCACTGGAGGTTCAGAGACACACAGACATGAAATGACTTGTAAAGGTTTGTCTTTGGAAATGAAAGCAGGGCTCTCAAGTTTTGAACTGGGTTCAGAGTGAGATTTTCACGGCGGCGGGGGTTAAATATTTATTTAATTCAGCATTTCTTCTGCAGGTTTGTGTGTGTGTGTGTGTGTGTGAGAGAGAGAAAGAAGAGAGAGATAATGGTTAGTGTTGTTTATTGTAGGTGTTGGTAACAGGTTTTAAGGGCTTCAGCACAGGGGTTGGTGGCTCCCATTTGAAACACTGTGGTTCCAGACCAGCCATTTTCACTGTCGTGATGGATGACAGAGTTCCATCTAGTGTCAAGTTGTTCCTGTTTTTTTTTTAGTTGTTTAGGAGTTCTCTTGTCTGCAGACTGAGCACCAGTAGAAGGAGCTGGTGGTTCTCATTGTGATGAATGGCCATCGGGTCGAAACCTATAGGTGGCTGCTCTACTCCTCTCTTTATCCCTGTTTCCAGTGGGTTCTCCACTTTTCTCATCTATGGTGTCCCCCATTGTCTCTTCCACGGACTCATCCTCTACTGACACCCTAGCTGTCTCCTCCACAGTGTCCTCTACTGCCTCCACTACTGTCTTCTCCACAGTCTCCTTCTCTGACCTGGCCACCTTTTTAGGGAGCTGATGTAGGGAGAATGCTCATTTGCCTCTTCCCTGACATCTTTGAAATAGATAAATGCCATAATTAATACTATGCATTGTCTGGATATAGGCCATTTTATCCAGACAATGCCCAGTATTAATTATTGCATCTGTCTATTTAAAAAAATGTCAGGGAAGAGGCAAATGGCAAATGAATATTCCATAATTTGGAATATTTTTAGTTTTTTCTTTCCTTTTCTATCCTTCTTTCCTTCTGAATCAGAACTAATACTAAACAAATGTCAGAATAGCTGCTGAAATTAGCAGGGACTCAACTGGCTACTCTAGGCTAGTTCACATACTCTAGTCAAACTGTTAGCTAACCTACCAGCTGCCTGGACACATATATTCCCTGTAGCCACTT
The DNA here is from genome assembly GCA_006030095.1 of Triplophysa siluroides. Taxonomy (NCBI): domain Eukaryota; kingdom Metazoa; phylum Chordata; class Actinopteri; order Cypriniformes; family Nemacheilidae; genus Triplophysa; species Triplophysa siluroides. The sequence continues at coordinate 148,684 of VCII01000018.1, forward strand.
TGGTGAGATGTGAATCAATGTGACAGCTGTCCTCTTCTGTAGCTACTTCAGCGAGCATCTGAATAAATGTTGTGTCAAGCGAGCACATGAATCACAGAATGTGTCTTTGGAATCAGAATGTAAACGTTGTTGTTGTGGGAATATCTAAATCTTACCCAGATACAGCAATGCTATTTTCTGATTGGCTGTTTGGTAGCTATATATACAGGTGCAGGTCATATAATTGGAATATCACAATATTCTAATTTTCTGAGATACTGAATTTGGGGTTTTCATTAGTTGTCAGTTATAATCATCAAAATTAAAAGAAATAAACACTTGAAATATATCAGTATGTGTGGAATGAATGTATACATTGTACAAGTTTCACTTTTTGAATGGAATTAGTGAAATAAATCAACTTTTTTGATGATATTCTAATTATACGACCTGCACCTGTATACATTTTATTAGCTGGAGCGTGGCAGGCCTTCTGAACTCTATGGGGAACTCACATGATTCCTCTAATAGCGGCGCAACTTGGTGGGCGTTATCCTGGAAAATTCTCTGCGTGAGAAATACAAGGTGTGGCGTGTGAGCGGGTTGAAATGCGTGTTTCTCACTCCTAATGTGTGAGACTTGAGAGCCCTGTGAAAGATATATTCTCAAATCAGCATGATGTGTAATGGCTGTTTCTTCCTCCAGGGGACTCTGGAGGAGCACTCCTCTTACGCAAGAGAATGCGCTATTTTCAAGTGAGTGACATCCAGTTTGTTTTCGCATTACAAAATCTGTCCAATGGTGCAAATCTGAAAATGAATGAATTGTTGAACTGGAGACTTAAAGGGATGCTCCACCATTAAGGTCATGAATTACTCACCCCTCCCTTTGAACAAAAAAAATATAGCTGCAATCAGCAATTACAAGGCGCAAAGGGAAATATTTTGGCCTTGACACTGTTTACAGCGTCTCTCTCTTTACTCTCTCTTCACAAAGAACCTTAGACTATGTCATGGCTCCGCCCCAGGACCAAGAATAAACAAGCCAAGATGGCGGAACCATGACATAAGCCCCCCCTTCAATGGACACCTCCAGGTGTTCATCAAGGGGTAGACAGACAAGACAAGACAAGACGGATTGGGACAACGACAAGAACCAGACAGACAGGGTCAACATGACAAGGGGCAGACAAGAGAAAACAATAACTGGGTTGGGGTGAGACAGTAGAAACAACAAGCATGGGAGGGGGGGTGGGGCTAAACAAGAGTTCAAAGGAAGCGGAACAAAAGGGGTTGGGACAGGGCGGGACAGTCTAAGTCCGGGGTGGCGCTCGAGGGCGCGGAGCCCCGGAGGGCTTGACAGTAGTTCTGGTAGTCTTAGTCCTTGGCTGGACTGCCGGATTGGTCCCCGGCCTGAAAGCCGGGCTGGGCCCCGGCTGGACTGTCGGGCTGGGTCCCGGCTGGACTGCCGGAACGGACCCCAGCTGGAATGCCGGAACGGACCCCGGCTGGAATGCTGGAACAGACCCCGGCTGGAATGCCGGAACGGACCACGGCTGGAAAACCTGCTGTGCATTTCTGTTTAGTGGCTATAGTGCATCGAGATCAAGCATGACTAAAACGGTACCTTCTATTAATTTACACGTGGGAGTACATGATTGCTATGCTAGACGTTTCCATCCACGGCCCACTGGCAAGCATAACCACACAATGTAGTATAGTTGACTTAAGCAGGGTACATACCAAGCCGACGGTCAGCTGATAGGCAGGTTTGAGTCTCAACAAACTTTGTTTTTCCAGTGTGTTCTGCACCATCGATTCAGCATGTCGAAGCCAGTGGCTGAGCTTTTTTAGGGAGTCGATCATACTGACTGGCACAAGAAAAAAGGAAGTGACTAAGCAAGCAAACGACAAAGTGAAGAGGGAACGCTGTCAGGACTTTCACAGAGGAGACAGAGACTCAGTTGCTGGCAATGAACATTTATTCAAGGACAATAAATAGAATGTGTAATCCGGCAAGAACCTTCAACACCGTCAAAACCACGAGAGTCCACGGGGAGATGTCTCGACCCAACGGCACTCACGGGAGAGTCGACAGGATGAACCACCAAGGGAGATTGGATGCCTGGGTGAGAGTAGAGGGGCAAAACAGAGGTATAGAAAAAACCAACTGGAGACCAAACAAAAGAAATACTAGTAACTAAGAGCTAGGACTGGAAAACTAGGACGCAGATTAAAAAAAACCTAGAATTATTAGAGACTAATACTACGGCTGAGCCGACAACAACAACAACACAAGACTTGAGTGAAAACCAAGACACACTAGACAGGAACCCTGACAAATGCTCTTCTCATTTTCATTATTTGTCATTCCAATACACAAATATTTTAGACTTACCAGATATTTATCACAAATCCATCTGGGGTGAGCAAAATGTGGGTGTTAGGGCAACTTTGAATCCAGCCAATGTGAGCAGACACCACAGTCAGCTTTTCATCTGCACTCCTTTGTCGTCGTCGGCTTGGTTTTACATAATGTTATAAGTATAGAATACATAATTATGAATTTTCATTGATTCTGTTGAAGTGGGGCTTTGAAGCGAAGCAGGACAAAAAAACGTTATTCAAAGCACAACATTCTTGGCAAAGTGTGAGATTCGTGTCATTCTCCTACAGGTGGGAGTCATCAGCTGGGGAACCACGCAGATATGTGACTCCAAGACTGTTGTGAAAGATGATGATGAATGGCCTTCAGACGCCCGAGACTTTCACATCAGTGTGTTCTCTTTGATGCCCTGGCTCAGACAACATCTTGACAAGGATCTGGAGTTTCTGAAGGACACTTAGCAAGAGTTAAACACATTAAACAGATGAATGCATGGGTCTTTTTTTGTGATAATCCCTATCAGTAAGAGTACCTTGCAAGGTAAACAGATTGTGATGTCATTAGCCATGTTTCCATCCATGACTTTTTTGTTGCCAAAGAAGGTTTAGCGCTTAAGAATGTTTAGTGATATAGCTGATGGAAATGCCATTTGTCAATAAAATTCCTCAAATGTCTACACAATCTTTTTGCGTTCATTTTTTGCACATCAAATCCATATTGATGCTTCAAATTTTAAAAATAAATTGTTTGGAAACAGTTTTTGTCAAGAAAGGGGGCTATAATGTAATAAATGTGGTGTCACATGGCATACTCGCCCATACACGCAGCGTTGGCGTTCGTGATGTTGCTCCCGTAAAGCACCGATTCTCTGTAAATCAAAGGTGAACGAGGAAAATATTGTCTTCAAAATTTCAATTAGTGGGACTGAATTTCCAACACTGAAAAAAGAAAGGACACTTGTAATTAAAAATATTATAAGTACAATTTGTTAATAAAGAATTTTGTCTTGAACAATTAATAAAAATAAAGTGGTTGACTCCAAAAGCTCTAATAGAATTTTAGAAATGTTATGTGAGAATAAGCCTCAGTTAAGCTAATGCAGATCACTTATAAAAGGTTAAAATATCAATATGTTTGCATCTTTGCATCGATTTGATGTTCTTGAACTCTGAAACCAGAAGGAATAACCCTTTTGCTAGAAATAAAATACATTCAAAACACTTTTGCTTTGAATGCATTCTCTGCCGCTTCAGATTGCCACTAGCTTGACTGCATGATCAATGCGTTTAAAGACTGCAATATGCAAAGAGTGAACATTCCATTCTACCAGTCTTATATGGAGTCAAAAAAACTTTTGCATGAAGGACAAATGAGCTGCTCTGTGTCCAAACCTGCGCTTCATCAAATCAAGGCACTTCAACAACGTCTTCCTTTTTCTTATTTAAGAACATTATGTGAAAATGAGCAGTACTCGCGCATTTGGATTCTCTCATTACTCTGTACATCTAACAAATATTTGGGATGCAAAATATAGGCCTACGAATTTGCGATATATGCAAAATGATATATGGAAATGCCTGAAGGGCAGAATTTTTTGTGCTAAAAGAAAACTTAAAGCTACAGTTTGTAGAAACTGTCGCTAGAGGGCGCACGATCAAAACAACTACAATGGCGTAGCTTGATGACGCTGTGAAGGAGCCTGGAATGATGGGATCTGTTGTCTTCAACTCAACCGCTGATGCCCATCAATCAGACGGGAACGAGAAATTATGTTAGCGGATGAGGTGAAGTTTTATAAATGTTGCGAATAATTGTGGTCCATAAATAAGTGACTGCTCGAAACAAGCTAGTGGCTTACTAGACTCTATACTACTTCCACATTTGTCCACGACACTGTTGTCATGCGGTTATAGGGCAGTGAAGGCGGTAACAAAGGGTAACGCGGATATGACGCCATTGACAGGCGACTGCACAGCCCCGTTTCACTGTTTTGAAGGGCGATTTTCTTACAATTTACAAGTAGTTGGAAACATTTGAGATATTGTAAGTACTCAGCTGAACAAAATATATAACACTGGCCTAGTGTTTTTTGGATATTTTACTGCAAAATTGTTACAAACTGCACCTTTAAGCGACAAAACGTCATCACTCACACACCATTTTATCGGTAAAATGACAACTGGACAGAAACAACCTGATGACAGCTAATTTCACAAACATTTTTTGTGCATATTTGCTTTGTCGATATAAAAAACATGATTATTAATGATAGGACATTTTCTTGTCATTTCTGTGTGAAGATTTCCTGTAGCTCAGTGGTAAGAGCATTGCGCTAACAACGCAAGGTTGTGGGTTGGATCCCAGGGGATTGCAAATACCTATGTAAAATGTATAGGATAAAGCAATGTACTGTAAGTCGCTTTGGATAAAAGCGTCTGCCAAATGCCTAAATGTAAATGTAAGATCATCAGCATTATTCAAAATGTTTGCAAATATTGAGAACGAAATCCTCATTTTTTCACCTCAACCTGTAAAACCCAACAGAGGCTCAGCACAATGCTCACAAAACATTTTTCAAGTGGTTTATTTGTCAAATACATATACAGTATGTAGGTTCTCATCACTCTGTCACTCAAACACAACAAACAGTAAGCTATAGGAAAACAGTGACAGGTTGAAAGGATTGAACCATTTTCCTTTTGTTTAAGAAAAATGACTCCGAGACCTTGCCTGTTATTACTTCATTCAAGTCATTCTGCTCATGTATAACCATCACCGCTCTATTCAAAACAGTACCTGTCATCAAGCAATCGTCATCAATACTTGGACATAACCTACGATATTCCGAGCCACTTACACACGCAGATCACAAAGACCAGCTAAAATTTCTATAAAAAAAAACATGAAGAGAACACACAATAACAGAGCCGTTTTTAATGTTTGATTTATTAAGCAATTTAAAACCAGTGTATTGAAATTAATTTGTGCAAAATTATTTAAAGTCCTCTAGGAAATACAGAATGTAAAAACATTTCCCAATGTTAAAATCATTTTTCAATCTCTATCAGTTTATAAAAACAGAGCAATTCAAAATCTATTGTCAATTATGTGCTTACAATGTGTATGTGATGACATAATCCCAAATGACCCAACAGGCTTCCATTGTAGGGTATTTCTGCAGTTTTTTTTTTGGTCTGAGAGACAAGTCGAAATGCCATAGATGCTGTCCATGGAGTACATGTACTAAATCTGGATCATTCCTTTAATCTACATAACACAAACACACACCTGTGCAGTGGTGGACAAGTCAGATCTTCAGAAACCAGACAGCCAATCACAAAAACATTTATCAGGTTTTATTATGATAGCAGTAGAGGTAAAAGTTGCAATTCATTCAAGTTAAAACTCAGCATATCAAAAATCAGATTTGAACGAAAAAAGTGTCTAGGTTGTACTTTAGAAAGTGCTACCGGACCAAACTGTGGTCCAACTCTTGCCTTGGAGGCACGATGAGTTTAAGGGTGTGATCCACGGCCACTGCCGTAAGACCCCACACTCTATACTTGGGACTGTGAAACACGGGGAGTGTGTAGCCGTAACGGTCGCCGGTGCGGAAATGAGTGTAGCCTCGGTTTTGTGGTTGACATAAATGCTCAAGTGTCAGGGTAAAAATCTCCTCCACCTATAAAAACAACAACAAAAAAGGAAAGCATTACTAAATCCTGTACCCCATCTGTACAGCTACCAAAAACACATTTGGACTTCATTAAGGGTTCACAAACAAATTGCTTTTGGAAATGGACAAGCCAGAGTCCTGAACTAAGATGACCTGACTGGCCATTCAACACAAGCAAGATTTACTGAAAGGCTGCATGAGATCTGGATGGAGGAATGTTCCAGAATTCATCTTTAATGTTCTCTCAGTCCTATAAAAAACACGTAATAAATCAATTAAGTATATGCAACCGTTCCGAGTGGAAGGCGAAATGACCATTGGTCCGGTTTACACACTTGCGTACTCACTGGCAGGGGGTTGCCATTACGTTTGCAACAAATGCTTGTGATCAATCCGCACGTTGAACTGCTTAGGTGAAATGATGCCATTGTTACCGTTTATGCCTTAGAGCTAAAGCTTACAGTTGTGGTCGACACGAGTTCTGAGCAGGTGACCAATCACGGAAGCTTGCGGATATGGCAATGGGCGGGACATTTCTGACACATACTCTAAATGGGTAGCCAATCCCTGACTAGGTCAGCTTGAGCAATCAGAGCATATTGGAATGAGGGGTTTCATAGAGAACTAAACCGGGCATTCGATAGACATGCGACCTGACAAGAGCTGGGATGGTAGAGCTGAAAGAGGGAAGCGACCCGTCAAGTCCTCACTACGAAAATGTCAACTGCTCTTAAGATTATTCATGATAATATTAAACCTATTAGCTACTTTTTTTACTAACCCTAGTTGTGGTTCCTCGCCACTGTTTTGCACTGTTTGGCTGAAAGTGGGGGGGCTGCTGACATCAGTGTTTCGTATCTTTCACTTTAAAATGTAACATTCTGCTCGATTTATTTATTATTACATATATATAATATTTGACCTGTGTTTCTCTCTTTTATCTTAAATGTGTGCTTCTCTGAGACAACCACGCTGCGTGTGTCAGTGTGTGTATATTGTGCTCTTTGCGTGTGGAGTTGTGGTTAATGTGGGTGTGTATGAACCTGTGTGCGTGTCTGTATTCTGTGTGTGTTCAATTTTTTTGTTTTAATTTGTATAACTTTAATGTTTTGCTTATGGTCCATATGTTTCATGTACAGCTTTGCAACAATAAAATTGAAAAAGGGCTACATGAATAGTTGACTTGACATGGTGAAGACTGATTCTGCCATAATATGTGAAAAATAACGTGTTTTTTGAATAATCGAGTGTGAAAACTTATTAATAAAAATAACCATATTAAAACCCATTTTAAGCAATCTGTGGTCGTTTTAGAAGGGGCCAATTCAACACAGAAAACATTGTTCTAACACAGGGGTTCCCAAACTTTTCAGCTGTATACAAAGTATAAAGTATACAAACATTGCACGTAACTGCTCACATGTGCATTAGGTCTATACAAACGCACATAATGAAAACACAAAAGTACACAGTCCAACATAATATGACTTTATAATTATTTACTCATTATTGTACTTGTTGTTATACATAAATAACTATTACTACAGATGGTCAAATTGACCAAATCTGATTCGAGTGCTGATGGATGTCCTCTTTGAACGCAGGCCTCTTTTCGTACCTGAGGACGACGGCCTTTCTGTCTTCGGGGCTTCTCCGCCCTCCCGGTGTTGTCTTTGGTAGATATTAAAAAATATCCTAAACTTAAAGCATGAAAAATAATCTGCGTGCACATATGGGAATGTTTAACGTGGTGCTGTAAATTGACTTGCTGCACCTAACCTAATGTGGTTGCTGATGTGACGTAATCACCTCAGTGGTCACGATCGAGGGGGAGGAAATATCAAAGGCTGACGACTTTTCATTTGCAAGGTTTTATTTTTAACTTAACTACTGTTTTTATGTTTTATTACACTTATTTATTAAATTCGCTATTCCAAGTATTAAAAAAATATTTTATACATCTTGCGACCCCACCCTCGCGGCCTTGCGACCCCCCAGGGGGTCCCAATCCCCTACTTTGGGAACCCCTGTTCTAACACATCATGTAGCCAACAGAGAGTCCTGGCCTGAACCCCACTGAAAGCTGTTGGGATGTGTGGGAGAACACATCATCAACCCAAGATCTCAGTGAATATCTAAATGATGGCATTCTGGGTTGAATTGAATATTGATACAGGGTTGATACTATTCAAGGGTCAGACACACTCTCCCAATTTAAATCTAGATTGAAAACACATCTTTTCAGCCAAGCATTTGCATAATGCACACTATGCAATATCAAATCAATTGCAAACGATCATCTTCTGAAAAAATAACATTTATGAACAGCAGCCTCCCCCACCTCGGGATGCCCAGATGAAGGTCTCATGCCCATCCCTAACTAGAAATGATGCCAGCTTCAGTTGAACATCCCGTGCCATTCTCCTGCGAAAGCCTGCAAACTGACCGACCATCCCAGCTCAGGCCATTCCATCACCAACCAAGAGCAAAGACGGACTACATTTTGTCACATTATTGCTAAACAGTATTTACAATACTTAGTATTTAATGCTAAACTTACCTCACATGACAGCAGTTTGAAGTTTTAGCTGCCCTCAGGTTACATTGTGCTATTACTATTTTCCCTGCTTATAACAACGTGTCTACACTGGACATGACAGGCACGATGTGACATTACAACCTGCTTGTTCTGAATGGCCGCACCGTGCCACGTCCGGTGAGGACAAAATGTAAAACTATAATTGGTTCTAATGCGTTTCTAATGTCTTTTGTCGTGTCGCATCGCGTCGGTCGCGTCCGGTGTAGACACGGTGTAACATTTCTCTGTTGCAGTTAAGACCAAATTAGACCTAAACAGTTTCAACAAATGAAATGTCCTAAATCCCAACTAATAAGCTCTCCCTATTATTCATAAACATTAACTCAGTAACTTTTAATCAAAGTCACTGAGTGCAGCTGTGACACGTCAGAGGAGATCTGGCCCTCCCGACTGAGACTGGTTTCTCCCGAGGTTTTTTCTCCTTTTATTTATCATTGGAGTTTGGGTTCCTCACTACAGGGATGTGTTGGCTTGCTCACTGGAAGACTGCTAATATTAGATATTAGATTAGCTTAAAGGTTCGGTAAAGTCCGTTAACATCGCTTTATTAGAATGATCTTTGTGCTGTGTTTTCCCTTTTCTGTTTTTCTGTTTTCTTATTTTCTCCTGTAAAGCTGCTTTGGAACAATGCACGTTGTGAAAAGCACTGTATGAATAAAATTAATGATTGCTTTGATGTTGAGGAAACAATGCCATGACAAATGGGTGTCGTATTTAATGTACAGATGGTCCAGATAAATATAACATTGCACAGTGTGAAAGCAGTGTATGACAATGCACTGTGTAATAATGGACTGCATTTACCTCACATGGATTCGGATTAAATGACAGTGCTTCCAGTGCTCCAAGATTGGCTATTACAGGCGCAATCATCATTCCAGACTGCAAATGGACAAAAAACTGGTAAATATATGCATTTAACTGGAGAAGTACAACTATTTTCCTTTACAATAAAAAGAATAAGGTATTTTCAAACAATTACATTCTTGTTTGTTTCTTAACATGTACATCTTTTTTTTTTAAGAAACAGTGGCGTGAATATAAAATAACAAATATTTGTTTTAACTAACATATGACTGCAATTCAGTTAGGGCTGCACAATTATGGATCAAATGATAATCACGAATACTTTGCTTGAAATTTTCATGGTTAATAAAACGGTTATTTGGTCAGTTCGGAACTTTAATTTCATACGTTTTTTATTTCACTTCAGCATGTTTATTAGGCCTATACTTTACAGCCAATAAATATGTTATAATCTGCTGCCATCGAACTTCTTCAACACTGTATTTCAAAGCACGCAATCAATCATCTAAACACATCACCACAAAAATGGACATTTTGTGACCTTCGGAATGAAACCTTGCTGCTCCATTTTTTTATTCTTGTTCTTTTGTTTATAAATCATTGGTCACCCTTCATGTTTGTCTGTGGGTTTTGCGAAAATATTTGAACATATTGGAAATGCAGTGAAAAAAATTTGTGTTTTGTATTTCCTGTAAAGTGGCAGTTTAAAATTGACAAGCTTTGTGATGATTTTCCGACGTTATCAGGAGTTTTGTGCTTAATTTTAAAACATTAATATTACAACGATCATGCTCAATTAATTGTCGGAAGCATAGATCATTATCGCAATTAAAATATGATTAATTGTGCAGCCCTAAGTTCAGTGTTAAAGGGCCGCTATCCCAGAAAATTTGTTATTCACTATCGAAAGTACAGGGCGGGACGGCGAGAACTCTGCGTCCTGGGAAGAAGAACTTTTTTCGGACTGACAAACCAACATTCACTGGTCCGTATCTCTGGTCCGGAAAGACTTACAGAAATGAGGACTCGTTGGAAAGGTCTCCGCCGGGGCATTCAAAATCGCGAGTCAGTGCGACCCCTAAGTCGGGAGCTAGAGCTCCCGGTAGCCGGAAAGGTTGAAAAATCGAAACTCCGGTGGCCCAGCGCCCGGAAGACCAGGCTCTGGCCATTCGCCTTCTGCGGAATGTATCTCCGGCTCCCGGGGTCGCGGTGAGTCAACGCGGGTCAGTATAGAATGGGTTTCGCGAAAAATATTATTCTCAAGAATGGATCAGTACCAGCTGTTCACGATCAAGCTTCATCTCCGGAAGAAGTAAGTATTACACATCGTTTTTAAATCACCTTTCTTAAATAATGTGTTTAGTATGTTAGCGGCTGTTGTTTGCATGTTCGCGGCTAATCCTGAGACTTTACCTTGGTCCAAAGACAGCTGTTGTGTCGTGACGTTAGTGGTAAAACGCACCGCGCCCATCAGTTCAGAAGACTTGTGACCAACATAATTTCTGTAAAGCTTATTTATTACAACGAAAGAAAGTTATAGCAGTGTGTTTCTGGGTGAGTTCAGTGTTTTCTCGTATGTCCTAAGTGCGACAATACTTAGAGCGGATAGAAACAGAGTGCGCATTTGTAAGACAATGAGGTTACGCAGAAATTGCTACTCACAACGTAATAACACCTGGTTGCTGATCTGTACATACCTGTCTGTCATATACAAGTACTCCGAATGCATGTTTCTGCCTATATCCATGTTGATGTCTGTTAGTGTATGGTTTTGGTTGTAAAGGGCATTACAGACGTAATCGTGCTTTCTGCCATATTGCTTGTCTTGATGTCATCCAAAGCACATGTGTTAGCGCTCTACCTCCTATTTTGCATACGGGGAGGGGAGCAGAAGCTCATTTGCATTTAAAGAGACACACACAAAAACGGCGCGTTTTCCATTGCAGCCACAAATGGTCATGTTCCACATCTTGTAATGAAAGATATGTGGTGTATTTTGAGCTGAAACTTGAAAGACACATTCTGGGGATACCACTGACTATTTTTACATTGCAGAAAACACCTGGGATTGCGGCCCTTTAACTTCCATCAACACTGGCTATACAGTTCTCTACTGAGGAAACTTGGTTTATCCCAAGTTCTATCAATGATACCTTATCAGTTTAATAAGACATATTCAAAGAGTACAGATTATGTTCATGCTATCAAAATAAAAATCAGATTTCTGACTTATTATCACTAAACACAGTGTATTCATAATTTGTTACGGGTAAGAAAGATCTACATGATCTTTGAACGTTTTGCATCATTTATCATATGTGAGAAACAATATTTTTTAGTGCTGACTACTGAATATATTCAACAGTTACCAACTGATGAACATATTCAGAATGACTGTTCATCAGTTCATCAATATATACATTCCAAAAAATTACTATTTTAATAAAAAATTAAAAAAAAATCATACACAGTCCTGATTCACTTGCTGTTCATTTTTAACCTAAAGATGCTGGACCTAAAGGCATAGGGACAAGACTCCAATATGATTGGCCAGATTATACTTTTTGACTCTACTCATTGAATATCCATTCACCATTTAAGAACTTTTTTATGTTGTCAAATTTTGTCATTTTAGGGTTGTATCTTGTTATCTTGGCCTTTACATTTTTGTGGACAGAGCCTTCATAAGCTGACTGTGGAAGTGTTGGGATGTCCAGAAGTAAATATACGCTTTCTCTGTGAGCTTGTTTTTTTACAGTTTTTCTGGGCACTCCAGGGTGTTATTTAAGACATGCACTGACTGATAACCGATCAGATCCCATTTAAAGGTGCTCACTTATTTGCTGCCTACTCTATTGTCCTTGTGAGTAATTCCGTGCCTGCTTCAATATGTGTTCGTTTCATAGGCGCAATCTGCACACACAAAAATGATTTGCAGAAAAAATTGTTCGCAATCTGACCGTGTCACGTAGTGGTTTAAGAACGCCCCACACTTGATCTTCTGTAATGTGGATTCCCAGCTCCTCACGAGCTTCTCGAAGCGCCGTATCTACAACAGTTCTGTCCAAGGAATCTTTCTTGCCCCCTGCAAAACTGTACACAATTTTAGTTCATGAATTTCAAGGAAGGGCGACGCACAACATACACACTCTACTCTACTGTGAGAAATGAGCTTGAATGCTGGACGTGTGGGCGTACCTGACATCTCCCTTGTGTCTTCCCTTCAGCTTTGCAGATCTGAGAGTGAAGAGTAAGGCGGGCTGCCCGCTCACAACACACATACACACCAGCACTGCCGCCCAGCTCTTTTCTCCACGTTCATATAAAGCAGCGTTGGGTCGCATGGAGCGCTTGCATCGCGCCTCGTTTCCTGTGGACAAACACATGTCTGACGCGTTCCACCGGTGTGCATCTGTGTGCAGCCCGCGGCTTTGGACTGCAGTCGCTGATCGGGCTTCTCTTTCAAAATGTCCCACTGACAGCACCGCATCTGTGTTAGATATGCTCAGGACGTCGCCTTTGCTTTGTTTTTTATGTTTTGTTACGATCCTTAAAGGCAACATGCATTTCCAGTCTAGAACAGAAAGAGGTGCTAACAGGGATGTACACAAAAGCAGAAAAGTCTTTGCTTTGTTCGCTCTGCTAAGAGACCTAAAAACAATATCACCTAACAGAAAATGAGTGGGAACACATATCAGAATTGTTTTCGATGGATGTACAACCTTGAAAGTATCCGAAACAGCTGAGAGTCTCCTGGAAAGTGTAGAGAAGTTTTGAATAGACGTGGGTGAGGTTTTAAAGCACGTGTCTCTGCGAATATCATAAAGTTGCAATGAAGTGACTGTCCGTTCACACGCAGAGTCTCTCAGCGTACGCAGCAACAGCCTGTGCATCCGGAGCCGATTTACTGAATTCTTCATTTGAAAAGCTCTAAACATCCTGTGGAAAAAATGATCAGAGTCAGACTCATTCATCTTTCAGTCTGAAGCCTAAATACGGACCAGTTAAAAAACATGAACCATTCCTTCTCCCGAATATGACCAATTATGTGATAGTGTCTGATTAAACAGTTGTTAAAGGAGTAGTTCACCTTCAAAATGAAAATTCTGTCATCATTTACTCAACCTCTTGTCATTTCAAATTTTCTGCAGAACACAAAAGAAGATATTTAGAAAAATATTGGTAACAGAACAGCACAGCCCCCCATTCACTTATTTTGTAACCAATGCAAGTGAATGGGGGCCTGTTAACAACATTCTTCAAAATATCTTCTTTTGTGTTCTGCGTAAGAAATTCATACAGGTTTTAAATGACAGGCAGGCGAGTAAATGATGACAGAATTTTTATTTTAAAGGTGAACTACTCCTTTACGGTCAATTCTGAATCTGGTATAGTTAATACATTGGTAAATTCTATCTATTATGCCAGATTTTGATGATAACCACATAATAGCAAAACCAATTTCTCTAGCTCGATTACATGTGAGAGACTACAGCAACATACAGTGCATTTAGTGTTCCCTTGGATCAAACCCACGACCTTTGCGTTGATAGCGCAGTGCACTACCTAGTGAGCTACAGGAACACAAGGACAGACTACAGTTTGCTGTTACACTTTTACAATTCATAATGACATCTTGCCCGTCCTACATTTACTATTTGAAACCCGTAAAAATACTACTTGACAGTAAGATCAGTTTACACAGTCATTTAAAACCGCTCTGTAACAATTCATAACATAGCCTTTAGTAGAGCCAATAGAGCAAGTAACGATGACTGACAAGTGAATATTGATAACAGATAACTGTCAAAAAACTTCTGATTATGTGGACTGTGTGTTTTATATCCCACTGACATATGAACAAACATCTAAACTCGCGGCTAATATGAATCTGCGTGCAGTATCGCAACAACAGAAAACACAGTTCCCTCACCTTTACACGACAACACAAACCAGCCGAGAGCCGAATAAATAATAACAAGATGACACGAAAGACTTCTTCAGCCTCTTCTTCTGTGTGCTTCTGTGACTGATGAAAAGGCGCTGCTGCCACCTGCTGGACGAAACACATACACACTTTTGTGCACGTCTGTCTCTGAGACATTAGTTGAGGTTATATCCAAGTGCGCGCCTCGCCCTGCGCCCTGTGCCTGACCTCCACCCTAAATCAACCCTCATAGAGCCCAGGACTTGCCAAAATGTTCACACTTTACTCTTAGTTCTCACTCCGCTGGTATAAAACTCAAACTGATTTTCACAAGTTGAACAAGTACACACATAAAGGCTACGAACGTTTTGCTACATCCCTGTAAACGTATACAACTGTATACGGAGAAGAAGTATAAGGTTTCTGAGAAGTACACAAAAAGGTTCTTTTTAGTTTACCATATAGCACGTATTGAATACTTTTTTTGGAAGGGTACAGACAGTTATATCTTTGCGTGGTTGTAAAAGTTCGTCCTGTTCAATCGATTAATTCACTGAAAAGAACCGCTTCGCTTAGAACTGACTCATTGAAAAGAACCGATTCATGGGGCAATTCGTCTTGTTCTTTCACAAACGGGTGTTAGCTAAGACGACGTAATTTACTGGGTAAGTACACATGACTCGATCATCCATATGAACACTGACCACCGCTAATAATATCGTGTAAACAAACTGTTCAAAACATCTTTATTGTTTGATCACAGACTAAACCTTGGAATGAAGGTATTTTTGGTGCAAAGTTAGCCACGCATGTGTATCAGTACATTTGAAGTCAAATTTCGAAGTTGCAAACTTGTAGATTTTTTCTCTCTCCCGCAAACAAGGCAACACTTACACTTCTTGAATCCTTCAGTGCAAGTGCACAAATCCAATTCTACAAATCACCAACTGAGATACTCGAGCACTCACAGTTTTTGCTACAATTGCTGCAGTAAATATGGTGCAAATCACACACCTGCACCAAAAGACGTGCGTTCACAGACGAGTTTTGCACATCCGAGGCAAGAAGGGTTTTGTTTACACAGCCATTGAGTGTTTTTAAGCTAAATATGTTCCAGGCATTTCATGAAGACCCTAATAAATCATACCAACTTGTTGAAAGTGCTTGTCTGAGGGGACCTTTAACAATGGGATTTTGGTAATATTCAGCCAGTGAAAACAGATTATCCTTCCTGCACTGATCTAATTGTTCAAGGGTTGGATTCTTAGTAAAGTTCTGTAAATCAAAAGCTGCCATGTTTGTTTTACTACTAAACAAATCACTCATACACTAATACACCGCACCACAACGGCATACTAGCCTACCACCTCATATATAACAACGTTAGAGAGCTATCCATTAAAATATAACACAGAATCGATCCTGTTAAGGCGTTATTTGAATGTTTCAAATTAGATCTGGAGAATGTTGGTGTTACAAAAGAATCTGTGAGACATCTTTCCTTTGATGGTATTCATAAATGTTTTGGATTGACGTTCAGATTGTTTACAACTTTAATTCAAATTGAACTTAATGATGTCATCTTTATTTTTGTACAAGATACCATTGATTCTCAGCCGTTTAACTGTCATACGGGATGCCTGCGTTAGCTTCAATATTGTGCATGTTATTTCTCATCAAATCATGACAAACTATATATCATTGGAAAGGTCTTAGACTCTAGAATACAGATTTTTTGGGGTTTTTACAATAATTTATGTAGGAAGAGTAATTGTTTCTTTTTTATAAAGAGTGTGACTTTTTTATGACCTTTTACATGCCACAAACCCGCTGGTGGGTCCAAGTTATTTCTGTTGAAAATTCCGATCTAATCATGACAAACTATATATTGTTTGAAAGGTCCTAGACACTAGAATACATATTTCATCAGTTTTTTATCAAATAAAGTATGTAGGAAGTGAAATTGATTCGTAAATGACAAGAGTGTGTATCAAAAATGCGGAACACCTATACTTCAATACCTGACATGTAAATTCTTATCTCATCATGACAAACAATATATTGTTGGAAAGGTCTAAGACTCTAGAATACACAATTGATCAGTGTTTAGAAGAATAATTTATGTAGGAAGAGTAGTTGATACATACATTAGAATTGATTCACAATTTAGTTGAAGTGTAATATCTTTTCTAGCACAACTTTTTATTTTACTTGGTAAATATCACATTCATGTAAAAAAATGGGCTAAAGCTGAGCCAAATTATGAACAAATTGTAAGAGAAATTAAACTATATGGACAAACTTAATATAAATATAAAAGCAATATAAAAAGCAAAAAAGACTTGTCTTATTTTAATTAATGTACTTAATTTTTTACCCCAGACATAAATAGTTATTCTTTGCACATATATACACAAAGTTATATTTTATGTAATTGTTTTATATATTTTCTCAATTTTTGTTGTTGTTGTGAGTTGTATATGTAAAAATTTTGTACTCTTCACTATACTACTATAATAAAAAAGTCAGTTTGAAATCAAAGAGAAACAATAGGATTACTCGAGTACGTCTGGCCTGTCTGAATTTCTCCCAAGTCTGACGTAAGATTGCATTACATTACAAAAGTTTTCTGTTCACTTGACAGCGTGTCACTTTCGTAACCCTTCGGGTTTACCCCTGCGTCTGTGTGACACACTAGTGTACCTGGATTTGCGGTGAACAACATATAGCCCAGCGTGTTAGATGTGCCGTTGCGCTTAAGAAAATTCCAGTGTCTCACCAGTCAGACAGGTCTGTCTGCCTTCCTTGAATTCTTTTCTACCCGTGTCATTTTGTCCACGGAAAGCTTTTGGTTTTAAAGGTGTGAATCTACAACCATCCAAAGAACCCGCAGTACCAGTTTAGTTTAACCACACCCATTTTGGGTTTAAAAGGAAGTGTGACTGATACTATAAAGCCATCCTGTGTACCAAATACTCCTAATCTTTCTTTTTCCAGAAGTCTTCTGAAATCATGGCTACATCTGCCTGGGCTCCAGAGACATTTGCTTGTCCCATATGCTTGGAAACATTGAAAGATCCCGCTACGCTTCCCTGCGGACACAGCTACTGTCTTTTGTGCGTCCAGAGGCATTGGGATCAGACAGCATCTGCAGGCTTTTACGAGTGTCCTCAGTGCCGACAGCGGTTCGACCCAAGACCTGCTCTGGCCAGAAGCAACGTTCTTATGGAGGCTATGGAGAAACTGAGTCTGGGTGGGCATGAGAGTCCAGACACTTCTTTGAGTCAGTCGATCACTTGGTCGTCTCAGCTGCGCCCCTCTGACGCATCTCAGGGTGCGCTGTATCCCACTCTGCCCTCCAGCTCGCCCCGCTTGTGTCCGCTGCATCAGCAGCTGTTGGACTTGTACTGCTGTGATGAGAAAGAAGACATTTGTGAGGAGTGTAGCCTTCATGAACACAAAGGTCATCGGGTGGTCCGAGCAGATGAAGACCGAGAAAGGGTTCAGGTACGTTGGTGCTTTTATGAAACCTGCCATTGTTATGTCTGGGACATCTTTCGCTCCAGAATCCCAAAAAATGGATTTAGGTTTAAGGAAAAATAATTCATTAATAAGAAATACGTCATATGTGGAGTATAGGTTGAAATGCCTTTGTGGTTGTTTTGATATGTAGTAGCGTACATAACATTCGATTAGCTGAATAAAAAACTGTTCATGTCACCTATTTGAATGTGTTGTGTTTTCGTTTGCCCTTCCCCCATTTTCAATCGCAGTGTACCATTTGTAGGGTGTAATATTGTATGTACAGTATACCTCATTAATCTATTGATAATGATTTATTTGTCTTTGTGTTTCTACAGCAAGAGTTGAATGCTAAGATACAGAAGAGCATTGCCGACAGAGAGAGGATCATTCAGAGCCTTCTTCAAGTTTCTCAGATGCACAAGGTAAGATCAGTATTACAGTATTCAGTTCAGTAAATGGGAAGGATATCTACATGGCTTGAGAATGTGTGTTTACTGACTTATGACGTCACGTGTAGAGTTCCATTCAGAAGTTGATGATGGACAGTCAGACGTTCTTCACCGATGTCTTGAAGAGCATTGAGCTCAGCTGCTCTCAGGTGCTTGAACTCCTTGAGGCTCATAAGAATTCATCTTCTAGCCGCATAGACGCCCAAAGCTACACACTACAGCAAGAGATCGCCCAACTGCACATAAAACAAGAAGAGCTGCGGAGGCTGGACGCCACCCACGATCCTGCTAGCTTCTTCAATGCAAGTCCCTTAATTTTAGTCTCTAGACACACTTTGATGTAGGGCTGTACAACGATTACTCACGGCCAGAGCCTTTGAAAAACAGAGTTACGATGTCCGTTGGAAGACTGGAATGCAGAAGTACTCGTGTCATGGAGCGACCAATAGTTCCAAACACTGCACTGACGCATTTGCTGTTCAGTTGGTGAAATAACGGCATGTTTATACATTTTAACAAGTTGGCGAACAGATTCATAGATCTTACATTCATATTACTCCCCAGACAAAATGCTGCTATAAATGTAGTCAACGTAGTAATCAGTGTACACAATGTGCTTATATATTTAGCAAGATTTATGCAAATATAGTTGCTGTTGTCTGTTCCACTTAAATCCATTAAAATAGGTTTTGACAGCGCGGATTTGTTTGGAACTATTGAGCGCTCCATGAACCATGTGACCACATGGCAGCGAGATCGAGTGTCTTAACTCTGTTTTTCAACGGCTCTGGTCATGACTAATCAAGAATTAAAGTATTTGTTTACAAAGGCTAATATATCTGTATACTGTATAATAATTATGTGCGCATGTATATATTTAAGAAATATTTACATGTGGATATACATTTTTATATTTATAAATGATTTTCTTCAAATGATTTAAATGAAGAGATCTTATTTGTGTTTGATGGGAGGGAGCAACAGGCCACATGGTCGTAATCATATCCAACGATGTGTTGAAATCCTATTTGTAATGATAAACACGTGTACATTCTGCAGTCAATCGTTGCGGTGGATTCTTCAGCGCCGACCAACAGCAGCACGATGAAGATCTGGACTCCAGAGCCGGTAATATCTGGGGTCAGATCAGCTCTAGAGGTTTACAGACACGGACTGGATGATCTCACCAAAACCAGCCTTGCCAGTATCTTTCGAGTTGGTGAGTTGTGTTATGGCATGTGCTTTTCAGCAAAACCATGAATATTATTCAAACTCTCTCTTCACATAATTTTTTTCCAATGTTAAAGAAATGGAAAGTGCAATTTACTCCCATTTCTGTCTGAACACCATTGAACTACTTTGTGTTCCCTGGGAATCAGACCCATTGCCTTTCTGCTGCTAACCAATGCTCTACCAGTTAAGCTTCTGACACACTGATTTACGTAGCCATTTCACTTGACAAAAAGATGTAGTAGTGCCATAAAGATAAATAACGCTGTCTGTTGACAATCCTGTATCATCTTAGTGAATGATGTGGCTGCTGTGGCGCAAACAGCAACTGATGGAGATGTCCTTACCAGCAACTCACAGCTGTCTATACAAAACACAGGCAAGCTCTGCTTCTCCTCCTCAGCCTTGCTGCAGTGTGACTGTACTATACACTCAAAAGCCCAGATACTTAATATGCTTTCCTTTTAAACATGTTATCTGATTCCCTTTCCGCTATAGAAATAAAGTCTGACTCAACAAGACCGAAAGTCAGAGCTTCTTCTACTCGGCATTCACAAGAACAACACAAGAAGCAGAACTGTTCCTCTGCAAACACAGGTAAATGATTTTGGGTTGGGTTGGAGCAGTGGTTCTCAAACTGGGGGCCCCAAGATGGATCCAGGGGGGCCACACATTTTGTGGCATTTTATGAAATATAGAAATGTATCATATAATTTATGCAATCAAACATCAGAAAAATAAGACCACCAACCAAAAAATGAAAGGTGTTCCAGCATTGTATAACTCAATATGTTTTTAGTTTAATTAAAATTCTAAGTTTAAGATTAGAAGTCTTTATTTGGGGGGCTAGAAAGCGATGCACTCTTTACAAGGGGGGCCTTACAAAGAAAAGTTATAGAACCATTGGGTTAGAGATTCCTGCTGCCATAAATAAGAAATTCAGAAAAGGCAGATGAACAAACTGATCAATCAACTTTGCCAGTGCGACTTTAGCAGTGCCTAACAGATCGGTCAGGTGTTTATGTGCTGCACACACTCGGATTTTGGAGTTGTACATTTTTAGACCAATGTTGCAAATAAAACTTAACCACTGATTTATAACCGTGTTCTCTTTTGGAATACACAACAAAGTATTTTTTCATTTGCAATAAAACACACAGCGTCTCCATGTTTTGATGGTGACAACAACAACACTACAGCGAGAACAGTTACGCCTTCTTTCTTTGCGTATACATTTGGGCGGTGTTATTCAATGCTTCTTGCACAGATTTGTGGGGGCGTGTTTAAATGAGGCGTTTCAGGAAGGTGTGGATGAGCCTCCGCTTTTAAAGAGAACATCTCTTTTGGTTTGAGACTTTAGTTTTTGTAACTTGTAACACACCAAAGATACAAGAAAATGCGAAATTGCTTTATATGACCCCTTTAAAGGTCTGAAGAAGCGATCAGATGATGTTTGGTTTAGATTCTGCATATGGCAACTCTTAAAACTTTGTACTTTGTCATATCTCTGTTATTGTTATTATTATCATAGTTAAAACATGCTTTCTGTGTCTTTACAGTAGAAGGATCAGCTGTCTGTTGTGTGTTGAATCCAGCACCCAAAACCAGAGCGGAAATGCTTAAATGTGAGCTTAGGACACTTAGGCCCTTAATATGAATATATATATATTTACATATCTTTATATCAATCTTCATTTTTCATTCTTTTTTTTTTAGTCCGCATTGAGCCTAAACTTGATCCCAACAGTGCTTACCGTCAAATCCGTCTGTCTGATGCAAGTCGCAAGGCGACTCTATGTGCCGAGAACCAGAATTACCCAGAGAAGCCCGAGCGCTTCATGTTCTGGAGGCAGGTGATGTGTGTTGAGCCGTTGGCTGGAAGCCCCTACTACTGGGAAGTGGAGTGGACCGGGCAGAGGGTACAGTAACTGTACAATCTTAAACTACACAGTAGGATTCGTAACTGAATATTAAGGTGGTAACACTGACCCCTGTGACAGATGAATTCTCTCTTGAGCATCACACCAATCCATTGGCCTTTTTCAGGTGACTGTTGGTGTGGCGTACAGAGACATGGCGCGTTCTGCAGCTGATGACAGTGCTAGATTGGGACACAATACGCAGTCATGGAGCCTGTACTGGTCCGGTAAAGCTTTCTTTATGTGGCATGCTGGAAAAGAAACGGCACTGACAGGACCCAAAGCCAGACGCATCGGGGTTTACGTGGACCAGCAGGAAGGTTTACTGGCGTTCTACCGAGTCTCCCATAATCAGGCTCAGGAAATATGTTGCATTCACACACATTTCGACAGACCGCTTTTCCCCAGTTTCCGCTTCTGGTCTGGAGTCGGCTCTACCATCACCATCTGTGAGCTTGAATAGTGATATCAAAGTGAAGATGATCTCTGGAGAACCTCGGCAGACTGAGGAAATGATGGAGAAAATATGTCAGTGTAAGCGTGTGCACAGCTACAGTTAATAATGTTAAAGATACATAGCTGTCTTTCTGTTTCTGCCTGTACCAATACCAACAATAGCTACTCTTTGACAGGAATGTATAATAAAATACTACCTTGAAGCACATTCTGTGAAATGATTTGTAAACCTGGACCTAGTGTGATTATTCTGCCATTATTTCTCCTTTGTCTGCTACTGAAAAGTAGCTACTGTATGTATTTTGACTTAAAGGATTTCTTTTGTACAGCTGAAAGATTGAATTCTCTCTAGGAAAGTGTGAAACAATCTGCATTACACAAAAGACAAAAATAAATATGATTTAAAAAAGTACATTGTTTTGCTTAATACAGTGAGTGGCGTCCGATTCGCATCTTGGATATAAAACAATTTAAACAAATGATGTTATGTTCTTTTTGCAGTCGTAAAATTGATTTTTTTAATTCAGCTGATCACTGGAGGTGAATGTAATCCATTATAGTTGAGAAAATAATGCAGAGTATCTTTTTTTCAAATAATTGCATTACTACTAATCCCGTTTAGCGGTGTCTTCAAGTGAAGTCGCACTTAATACGCACACGAACACTTAAATAAGGTCCCGTTCACCAGTGGGAAACTGCTCTCGGAAGTTCGATAATCCCCACTTCAACCCGGATGTAACGTCTGGATTTAGTAACGTTAAAATAATTTAATAACATTACAACATTAATGTTACTAATTATTTAGTAGCATTAAAACACGACACGTTTCTGCTAACATTAAAAGAGCATTGTTCCTTAAATGATTTCCGGGTTGAAGTGGGAATTATCGCATTTTCGAGAGCACTTGAAGGCAGCATATACCGCCATCGGATGTGACGAAAAATGTGACGATTGCGGAAGTGCGCGGAGTAGATTGGGTTATGTCGATGATTAAAATAATGGCGAATAATCTTAAATATCTCAAATCCACATCAAACAACCGATAGCGGACGAAAGCGGCGTTACTCTGAGGTAAGACACGCGTGTCAGTATCTGAAAACATTCGTCGTTTAACGGTATTGATGTCCTTTAAGGTTTGTTAAACTTTGTATTTAACGTTAGTGTTCTTTTGCGGGATATCAATCTTGTGTTAAATAAAAGGTCTCATGTTTTTTAATTGGTTGTGAATGACTTTAGAAAGTCAGATGATTTGTTACTAGCAGAACGCCTTGTTTTATGTAACATTAGTCTTCCGGTTTGTTTGTTGTTATGGTTGGTGTCTTCCCTTTCCTGCCAGTCTTGTATTTCATGTTTCCGGACATGAAAGAAACATCGTAAGTGTGTTGTCCATGCTGGATATTACTGTGTTTGTGCAGTGGAAGAGTAAAGAGACGGTTGGACATGTTGTAACGTACAGTTGTGTTGTAAACATATAGTGTTTAACGTTACAAATTTCACGTTGCAGTCTAAACGGCATTTCCCTCAAAGATGAACATTTGAGGGTGTTATCCAAACGCCGCACCGCTAAAAGCGACATCAGGCTTAGAGTGACTTAGGCTGGCAGTTTCTACGTTTCCAAATTCTCACATTTTCTACATTTTGTCTTTTTCCCCAGAAATCTGAGGCTAATCTAATGTGGAGAGGGAGCTCTTCTGACTCTGCCTGGCTGACATGGCATCATCTGTCTGGATCAGCCTCTACCCTCTGCTGCTCCTCACTACATCTCCCCTGGGGGGCTGTTACTCGTCCTCCACGTCCACTTCCTCCTGTGGACCTGGCCGATCCTGGGCTGTGCGACTCAACGCAGTCACTGGAGGAGTGTCATTTGACAGACTTGCCCAAAATGTAGCCGAGGACGTCGGCTTGGTAAATCACGGTCAGATCGGGCAGCTCGAGGGGCATTACCTGCTGTGCCAGGGGCCGGACGGCACTGCGAATGTGGACTCGCGCATGACAGAGACGGCTCTGGATAGAAACGCTCATGTGGTCTGGCACTCGCAAGAACACATCCTCAGACGGTCTAAGAGAGCTGTGACCTTCAACGACCCCAAATATCCAAGCCAGTGGCACCTGGTGAGGGTTTTTGTTCATTAACGTGCTCAGTAAATGGCTTGAACATCTTTTAGCTGTTACAGTTCTGATCTCTCTGTATTTGCTTCTTCAGCACAATGATTTGAGACATGGTATGGACATCAATGTGACTGGTATCTGGGAACGCAATATCACAGGGGTTGGTGTCACAGTGGTGGTAGTGGATGATGGGGTCCAGCACACCCTGGTCGATATTCAGCCCAATTACGTGAGTAAATCACCTGTTAGTGTCTTTCATTTACATTTAGTGGATGCGTTTATCCGAAATAAGTTGCAAAAGATAGGGAATGATAAAACAATGCATTCTAAGTAGAAAGCAATGATATGAGAAGCGCAATTGCAAGTTCCCAAGTTTCAGCCATGCTAGACAACACAGGGTGGGAGAGAGGTTGAAAGAGAGGATTTTTTATGATGTTCCTGTTTTCACAGAAAAGACATCTCCCTCAATTTAAACCGGAAGCATTTCTTTAAAACAAAAAAGCCATAAATCTCCATCTGTTAAACAGTTCTCCTATGTGTGTGTCTAGAGTCCAGAGGGTAGTTATGATTTAAACTCCAATGATCCGGACCCCATGCCCCACCCTGATGGCCACAGTGACAACCATCACGGCACGCGCTGTGCAGGAGAGATCGCCGCCGTCTCCAATAACAGCTTCTGTGCTGTCGGGGTGGCATATGGCAGCAAAGTGGCAGGTATTGAACATTTACTGAAAAACGAAATAATGAAATCAGTTGTCATCGTCTGCTTTTTTTTCTTCATTCAGATGAAACATAATTTCACCAAAGAGCCGTTTTAGGCAAACATATTAATATAAGAGTTAAATCAAGTCATTTAAAAAAAAATGATCACAAAAATATTTGGAGAATCCCCAAAGTGTACTGTCTTGTGTAATGCAGACGTTTGGATTGTTTCAGGGATCAGAGTTTTGGATGGACCCCTCACAGACAGTATGGAGGCCGTGGCTTTTAACAAGCATTACCAAATAAATGATGTCTACAGCTGCAGGTACAGGGCTATTAAACCTGAAATGAATTCATTTGTAATCCTTGTTTGACTCAGCCTGACCGAGTTAACTTAACTCTTGTCATGCAGTTGGGGACCAGACGATGATGGCCGTACCATTGATGGACCTCATCCCTTGGGCAAGGTTCAGCTTTCTAGATTTCATTTGATTCACCTTCTTCTTGTTTGAACCTTTTGTGTTTTATTTTGGAAGACTAGTCATAGTAAATGTTAAGATAATGAATGATAAGTTGGGCATTGATGCAGACGCAAGGTGACATCATGTCTGTTTTGGCAACAGAAGGCATTTTTTAGATTTGTGATATTTATGCGAATGTGTCATTGTTTTGACAATGAGCATTTCTCTGAATGTCCACAGGCGGCACTGCAGCATGGAGTTATATAGCAGGCAGGAAAGGTTTTGGCAGCATCTTTGTTGTCGCCAGTGGCAACGGAGGACAGTATGATGACAACTGCAACTATGATGGCTATGCTAATTCCATCTACACAGTAACTATAGGTATTGAGCTGACCTTTCAAGAAACCTGTACAGAAGAAGTCCCAGTTATATTTCACCCCCGAAACGACTTTTAGATGTATAGAATTGTGATATTTTTCTCACAGTTGAGCATATTTCTTTATGAACCAAGTTAGGGAGGACCATTGTCATGTAATCCAACCAGTCAGCGCGATGATTTGTGTGCGCACAGACCAGCCTGTGTAAGGCTAGATGTACAGTTAAGGTAATGTTATGTTGAGTCAAAGTGCAAATGACGCGATCCAACCAAAAAACCTGAAAAGCAATGTTGACGCGCCGCTCATTCAGTTAGATGAGAGAAAGTCAGTCGAGACTCTTACTCCATGATCACCACCTTAAAACACCTGTCACATTTATAATCTGATCTCTATAGTTCCATTTGTACTCTGACTGCACGTGTATTTATTTGTTATACTTTAACATTTGTTTCAATAATGCATGCATACTGTACTGCATGACATAGCCTAGAACAGTGGTTCTCAAACTGGGGTACACATACCACTAGTGGTACTCGAAGAGATGACAGGAAATTTTAAACTGTATATTCATTTCCTGTTTTAAATATAATTTCAAGTGTTTAATGGATGATCGGTAAATACGGAATACATCTCAGCCTATGTGCAATTTATATAGTATGAATGAATGTTTATTTATCACTGGTCGATGTAACTCGGGCGTGACTGGCAGCTCAGACTCAGAGCGGGAGCAGACAAACGCTCTCTCTTCTGATTGAGCTGCCTGAAAATTAAGCTTCTTATATATTTCTGCACTTGAACCGCTGTTTAAAGCTGTTGTTAATGCTGTAATGCGCCTATTCGACATGCGTCTGCATCTACTCGAGGTTGAAGCAACGAAGCACGCACTGCGATTTAGTTTTGAGGCGCCACTTTGACAAAAGCCGCTGCAGTAAAGTGTCAGTTTAATAGAGAGCAAAAGGAGACAGACTTACTGTAGTACTGAAGTTTATCTTCTGTGTTAAATATTATTTCCTGATTGTTTGTCTTTAATATAGGTTTGTAGTCTTCTGCAAGTCCTCAAAAAGCTAATAAATCCCACAAGAGTCATTAACAGAGCCCTGTTTACAGTTCACTACAGAACAGTGTTTGTGTCCCCCTATTACTGCTGACTAACTTCAAAGAAAAAGGAAAAAACATGTTCTTTATTTTGAAGACAGCTTGTAAAATAAAAAAAGTGTTTGTAATATAAAATAAAACATTAGAATTGGAGGACGAGGTGTATCTAATCATAAGGCAAGTAAAAATGTTCAGCGCTACTATTCATTTGAGTGTTTATTCATGTTTTCTGTGGTCCATTAGGTGGCACTTGGAAAAACAAATTTTATTAAAGGGGGTTTTTGATCTGGTAAGTTTGCGAACCACTGGCCTAGAAGATAAATAATAACTGTTTAGAAACAAGATTCTCTTTTTAATTAATCTGTTGATATCTTTATTTTACATCTTAATTTAAAACATTGATAAAAACTGCTCATATTACTAGCATTTCCATTTGCTGATCCGTGAACCAAAATTGTGATCTGTTGCAGCACTATATACAGGATATATACTCATTCCGTGGCAACTCAATCAGAGGTCCCCGGCTCAAATTTTAAGGG
This sequence comes from Triplophysa siluroides, assembly GCA_006030095.1. Classification (NCBI taxonomy): domain Eukaryota; kingdom Metazoa; phylum Chordata; class Actinopteri; order Cypriniformes; family Nemacheilidae; genus Triplophysa; species Triplophysa siluroides. The sequence goes on from VCII01000018.1 coordinate 175,919, forward strand.
GGTGAAAAATGACATGAAAAATATGCCAGCATCAAAATTTTATTTTTAGACAGAGAGTGTATATCTATATCTGTTTTTAGAATCGGTAACAAATCCTTGATGCATTTTTAATTTATGCCATTGGTGGCAGTTCAAAATAAGGAAAAAGCACTTTGTGTTATTTTTACACAATTTGCATGCCTGTAACTGAAGAAATGTTAGAGATACCTTAATGTCTGTTTAGATTATTGTGCTTGACACACTTTTCTTTTGCGAGCATTCACTCACCCTTGTGTCATTTCAAACCTTTATGACTTTCTTCTGCAGAACACAAAAGAAGATATTTTGAAGAACGCTGCTAACCGGCACCCATTTACTTGCATTGGTTTTGTGTCCATACAATAGCTGTTCGGATACCAACTTTCTTCAAAATATCTTCTTTTGTTTTCTGCGGATGAAAGAAAGTCAAACTGGTTTAAAATGACAAGAGGGTGAGTCAATGATTACAGAATTTTGGGTGAATTTGCTCTTGAGAAATTACCCAAAAATGTGGGTAAGGGATGTTGTAAATTATGGCCAAGCACTGATGATGTGAGGAATTGCTCTGTTAGTTATTGTCTTCAAAACGGATCCCATTTTTGAGAGCCTAAACATGCTTGAAACTCATGAAAGTTTGCATATGTGTCAGAATTGACATCTGATATGGGTTTCAGAATGAAATGAGGCAAAATGGCTCTATAGCGCCACCTGCCAAATTTCAGCCCTCGCGCTACGTTTCACTTAAGTGTATGAAATTTGGTAGGCTCATGTAACATTCAATCAGCCACAAATAAGTCTCTTTTTCCTAAACCCAAAAGGAACTCTGCCATTTAAAAATGTATCTGCAATTGTTTTTTGTTTTTACCTTTTTCGGGCGCTCTACAACTAGAAATTTCGTTATATCAAGATCATATTTGGTCAGTCTGATCTACAGGCTAGGGTAACCACCCATCCCGCTTTGCGTTGTTCCGCACCGCATTTTCATCCCTTGTCCCTCACATCGCATATTGAGAAAATGTCCCTCATTGGGTTTAAGTTGTCACATTAAGAAAATACATTCTTTTAAAGGGGTGATTTTATTTTATTTTTTCTAGTTTTGCACGGATGTAATATAAATCATAGGGGTCCACATAATGTGTCTGTGAAGTTTCAGCTCAAAAAACACCACAGATCTTTTAATGTACCCTAACCCACTTTTGTGTGTGAGGAGAAACACGCTGTTTTGGTGTGTGTGTTTCTCTTTTAGTTCAAGTGAGCTGCTAGTCTCCGCCCCCTTTTCAGTTGAAAACGCAGGCAGGGGTGTGAGCCTGTGCTTCCAGCGACAAAACAATAAAGTAGGTTCACATAAAGCGAACGAGAAACAAGTCTCGTCTTTGAACACCAAACACATTGTTTTCGATAAGCACACCTGTTTCCCCCGGGGCCATTAGCGAAGCCCCTCCGGTCCCTGTTGGTGCGGTCACGACAGCTCTCGGCAGAGAGAACAGCGTCATGTGTTTGCAAACCATACTCACAGCTTTCTGAAGTGAAGATACTCAAGACAAATGCATCGCTATTTCTCTAAGTCACATTAACGTGACACAGGACAATCCCGTCGCATGTTTACAAACCACAGACATTTTTTTCTAATAGTGAACGGACAAACGTGTCACTGTGACATTTTATCTAGAAGTTTAAGTTGCCGCAGGTCCCTGGGAAAAATACCGTCCAATTTCTTTATTTGCAGGTTTGCCTCGTATCGTTCAGTGTGGATGATTTCCATTGAAAAATAAACAAATCCATTGCTTCTTGTCTCCCGTGAGGCTGGGAAACTGGCTCTGTGTTGGTCTGTGCAGCCAACAACAGAACAGTTTGTAAGCTTTGCTACTTTTGCCATGGTGCTGGAACTTCACACATGCGAAAACAAAAGTGGCGGCGGCGCAATGAGTGGACACGTTCAGAACAAGGGGCGGAAATATTATAATAAGAACGGCTGCTTACGTCATTAAGAGTGATTTCTGAAGCGCTGGTTTTCTCACAGGCTTGCACAGATAGGCTTACATAAAAAAAGTGAATGATTTGTCACATTTTCTGAGATGGCAGATGCACAAGAGACCCGATTTTAGCATTTAAGCATGGATAAGTCAGTTTTTCATGAAATCACCCCTTTAACAGAAAAGCACATGAGCTGCTTTTTGTGCCATTGTTTATTTAACAGCTCTGTGTAAAAGCAGCAATCCGATGAATACCGGTGTCCAACGACCTCATACAAACATTTTTTTTAGCCTGACTTTTATCCATTAGATGAGAAGACAGCAGTGAATTCTGTCCTCAAGAGGTTGCGAGGTCCATCAATCAAACTGTACATGGGGCGGCGATCGCTCCCATGTCAACTTGCCGTATAAGGCACTAAATTATTATAAAACTTTGTGGCTTTGAAACTGTGTTTATAGGTTGTGGTTAGCATAATAAAATAAAAATTATTTACAAATAATGAAATTAAGTATTTAAGGATGCCTTTTAAAAGGAGAAACTTTTTCTTTATTTGTAATTTTTTCATTACTACAACCTTAGGATGATAATACGTCCATGTCTGGTCTGTGCTTGGAATTTAAAGGGGCAGTTAACCTTAAATTATAACCGCTATTAAAGTCCTTGTGAACTGGAAGTTGCGGTCATTTTTCCTTCAGTATTCTGCCGCATTTACGAGTGAAACGGAATTTCAAATGAGAAAAATTGGTGGGCGTGGCTTGTTTTTACACTATAATTTGATGTAATGCATAAAAACAACGGTTTCCTCAATTGGAAATGGCAGCAGACTGACAGTTGAAGGGAGGAGTTAACAGAAGCCCCACCCAAGCCGTCTTACTTACATCATTTGAGTGATTGTCATTAGAGGGCTTTTTCCGGGCTTTAAGAGCTTTTTCCGATTTTAACTGAAGAGTGTGAGAGCACATTCATTTAAAAAAGAAAATGACCCACATTGATAGGCTATTTACAATAAACTCTGCCATATTTCATGAATAAATAGGAATTGTCATTTTTAATTCCAATGGGACTTTTAAGTTGTATTATGATAAATGCAACATTTTATGTTGTAGTTGGAATGGACTGTACCTGTCCCACATTTGGGTTGTTGGGTGGTGGTCACCCTACTCCAGGCCTTTGCCATGTTTATTTGCAACCCCTTTGAATTTTTGTTCAAAGGTGTGTCCATAGTGGCCCTAAATAAGCTTGATGTTTTCCCATGAAACATGAAGAGCTTGTTAAGAGGTTAGGGTTGTCCAAACTTGACACTGGCATCCCCAATGTGCCCCAAGATGTGAGCGCCTGATCAATGCTGCTTCCAGCTTTAATTTGAATTGCTTCTGGAGCTACACTGAGTCTTAATATGCCCTGTCATAGCTAAGCCTTGCCTTTTAGGGTAGTGTGGTAGGTCTCTTTACACAACTGTATTTGATAAACCAAGATTTACCTCACCTGCACAAGAATCTAAAAGGACATTAAGGTATCTCCACCAATTCTTGAGTTACAGGCATGCAAATTTTGTAAAAATAACACAAATTGTGTTTTTTGCTGTCATCATCGGTATAAAATGTATCAATGACCGCTAAAGTTAACAGATTTTACAAATAGATAAACCAATCTCTATGACAAATACAATTATGATGCCGACATCATTTTTCATGTCATTTTTTACCCCCTCTAATATGGCTCCAAATAATTCATGTACTATTCAATTGCATTTTATATTTTGCACTTTCATCACTACTGATGTTAGTCTTGCTTTAAAAATATAAACATTTGAGCTGGGCAAACGAGAATGTCATGGGACAGCTATATTTGGGTCAGTTTTGCTATATCCCTCCTCCATCACCTCACTCTCGACTGGTATGTGTCCCGGCATAGGAGGGGGGAGTACATGCTCAAATTCCAAGCTCGGGAGCCCTCTCCTCGGACAGCACACCAAATATGCATTTATTGTCTTATCTGATCACATGTTAACGCGAATTTGTGACATTAAAATAATGGAGGTAAAAAATTAAAATGCATTAATCATGTACTCAGAACCCCTATATGACCGTCATACAGGTTTGGAACAACATGAGGGTGAGAAAAGGATGAAAGAATTTTCATTTTTGGATCTCTTATGTTATTTAATAGGTTTAGTGGGAATTGCCGTTATTGTGGGATATTTGAGGTTTTCTTTTTTAGTTGACTAATTTGCTAGTTTGTATTAAAACCAACGTAAATGAAAGGATTTAACCCTATTACAACTGTTAAGAGTGGATGTTTTTTGTGGTTTTATTTCAGGAGCAGTGGATGAGAATGGCAGAAAGCCGTTCTATGCAGAAGAGTGCGCGTCCATGCTGGCTGTAACCTTCAGCAGCGGAAGCAGACAGCTACGCAGCATTGTAAGTGTCTCCATATACTATCTTACGTCTAATGATGATAGTAGTCTAATACTGCTAGCCATCATTATTATTGTCTGGATCACTGGAAACTAAAGGGCCGTTTACACTACCGATAACTGTAACTATACCTACATTTGCATCCACACCAGCGGACGATGACGTTATGTTTATTTTAAGCCTGCGCGCTGCAGTGTTCCCAGTGACTAAAATGAGTGTAGATGACCTGCTGATGCTTTTATTTTCATTCCTGATCCTCTTTGCTTTCAAATATGACAGCAAAGGCTGGATGGTCTCTCTGAAGGCTGAAGGCGAGATCGTGTCCGGGATGTAAAGCATATATTTTGCAAGCTTGCTTAGGCTCATAAACGTTACATATATAAAATCCTGCTGTAAACACGCCGCTTTCCGACCACTACAGTCTGTGGGCCCTACCATACACTCGGTGTGACACAAGTGTGTTTTGCTAGTTTCAGCCCGACGCATTTTTTCATTTTCATGTCCTGCGCCACATTGTTTAAATAACAAATGCATTTGCACCCATTTCTGCGCCCATGGGCAGGCTGGTCTGGAAACACGGTGTGCTGAGGCGCATTGTTGGCTCATTGCTATTTTTTTGTTATTTAAAGAGCGCGTTAGGAATATGCGCCTATATAGAATCAAAACACAGATTTCTGTGCCTCATACTCTGGACTTCATATATAATCATCCTTTTTTATACATACTCTCTGTTTTTAAAATAATGAACATATAATGTGTCCTAGAAGGCTCTCTGTAAATGGACTTAATCGGTTGATATATTCAACGCATTTTCTGCCCATATTTAATACAACTATAGTGAGCATTTAGTTGTAGCTGGAGGGAAAACAAGGTAAACAGTAAACACTATAACATCTTTCAAACAATGTTAGTGTGCGTGCTCATTTCACATACACTATTTAATGAATATATTGTTTTTTTTTTGTCCTCCACCGGTGTTTTTAGGCACAGATTTGGCACCGTTATCGATACCCAACCCTACTTATTACACACAAAGGGACGCGCAGCAGCACACAATAATGCCAAATATTACAAATAAATGGATTACAATGTGAAAGATTATTATTGTGGACATAAAGATAAAAATCTGGCTTGACCTGTAGATGGTTTGCTCACGCGCTTCTAGCTTTAGCACAAGCAGAAGCGTTTCCTTTCTGGAAAAGTGTCCAGTCTTTGCTCTTTTGCAACTTCCACCATGTAAATAGCGAATCCACCATGGCGCGGACCCAGCTGACTCCTAAATGGAATGGAAATTGAGACTCTGATTGGTTTACTGCATGTTTTAGCCAAAAAAACCCACCAATGACTCACTAATTAATAGTAATAATTTGTTACATTTATATAGCACTTTTCTGGACATTTAGTGACATTTAGAGTCCACCGAGGTGTTAAACGCCTGCGGCCGACGTGTTTTTTCAATTGTTTTCAACGGAAACACTGCGCTTTTTTTTTCGCACTCAGCACTGGTGCTATGCGTTTTACCCACGGTGTTCGACAGGGTGCCCAGAGTTGAAAAATGCTCAACTTTGGGCAGAACGCTGCGCCTGCAGCGGCGTTTTCAGCTGAGCTCCTTCCTTTTTCAGCCGCGTAAATGCGCCTCGGTGGACACAGCCCCTTAAAGCGCTTTACATGGAAGGGGGAATCTCCTCAACCACCACCAATGTGCAGCATCCACCTGGATGCACTAAGAGAATAGGGACAACCCTTTTAGACCATGCGCCTGGGGCACCGACCATTTTTCCTGTCGTTAAACTAGAAAAAGTGTTTTCGGACTCGCTCTTAGTGCACTTGCGCCGTGCACTTAAGACCATGCGCTTAGATCGTTAAAATCCAGCCCTTTAATTCAGACTTCAACCAATGTTTCCACAGCTGTAAAACTAGATTTCTGTTAGTGATCCCAATGATATCGTTCTCTTTATCGTTATAGTTGTGATGTGAACCCTGCTATTCTCCTAAATGAACAAGGATCTTTAAAACTTTCATTATAATGGGAACGGCTCTTGAGCAACACTAGTGAACTCTTGCTTATGGTTCCCCAATGTGGTTGATCAGCACAATTGTCTGTTATCAGTGTCGTAAATACTGTCACTGTATGATCTTCCCCGTGGGCAGCGCAAATGCACGTGATTTGTTGACTAAGCAGAAACCACTGTAACATCACGTCACTTCATAAACCGTGCATGTCCTAAAGCACTCCTTCGGCTCCCGCGGAGTATACCACTGGGCTATACTAATAGCTCAAACTAGATTCTGTGGTAGCAGCTGGTTGTTAGCCTTAAGCGCATAGCGTGCTAGCTACACAGCAGCTAACCACTTTATTGTGGTTTGGTAGTCATTGTATACAAGCATAACACTAAATGTGTGATGAGGCACGATCATGCTACGGAAGCTATTGAGACCAGGCAACATTATATTATCTCTAGTCTACCTTACGGTTATAAATTGTGAACCAGTAACGTTAGTGCACCAATAAACAACCTGAGCACAGCCTTATAACTAATAAGCTCAGAAGTAAGACAGTAAGAAAAAATTTTACATTTAAGACTTTCAAATCCAGTAGCAGGAAGGCTAACGTTAGGTCTCCATCCGTTTTGCAATCTGTGGCCTCTTGCAGCTCGCGTCACCGAGTGTAAGTCCGTCAGATATTGAGTTGTGTTCGGGCTCGTGTCTGATCATTCTCTCTCTTTTCCTCTTTGTTTTTTTTGCTGGCTCTGCCATGGTAATGGTTTAAAGACTTGCGTTGAACTAGATCGTTTCGTCTTATTGTTTACCGTTGGCTAACTTCACCCAGGCTACGAGTAAAGCTGATGGGCGGGGCTTGTGAACCTACCTGCACACCAAAGTTACAAGTGTGATTTCACCCGATAGAGGGCTGCTCGCAGGGAAGGTAGCAGCGGCAGGGAATTCGTCCAGTTAAGAGTTGTCCTACCACTAAAATCATTTTAGAGAGATTATTTTAAGGTCGAAAAACTCCCTAGTGCTGCTTTAAGAGCCTTGTCTAAACTCTTGTGCTGTGTACTGCTCTCCGTTTGTTGTGTCACTGATGCTTAAGAGTGGTCAAGCACTGATTTTTGATATATTCTGAGGAACTGTGAGCCAGTATAACCAGGGCGTATTGTTTTTATTCAGGTTACTTCAGACTGGTCGCTGCAGAGTGGCACAGGCTGCACAGATGGACACACGGGTACCTCTGCAGCGGCGCCGCTGGCTGCCGGTATGGTGGCACTTATGCTGCAGGTGCGACCGTGTCTGAGCTGGCGTGATGTTCAGCACATCATTACCTACACAGCAATACAGGTATCAGATGACTATGTCAGGATGGATATGTATTGGATTATTTGATGGCTTTTTTCACAAGGTCCAGGCCCGGTCCGTTTGTTTTTATGGCATGAAGAGTTTGACTTTGATGTGTGTGTTTACGTTGTGGTTGTCTTACCTGGTTCTACTGTGTGTTTTTTATATTTTCAGCATGACACACAGGCTGATTGGGGAACTAATGGAGCCGGGTTTCACCACAGTCACAAGTATGGCTTTGGGCTGCTTAACGCCTGGAGACTAGTTAATGCTGCCAAGGTGTGTGCTCATCGACCACTTCCTTAATGTGATGTATATCAGAGGTCCGTCATTGACCGATTTCTTTTACAAGTAACGGAAAATCTGAAGGCTATCCATCATTTTGATGGATTACAATGAAGGCAAATTATATTCCCTGTCTTGTCGAGTTGGTAGCATCCTTGGCATCTAATCATTTTCTTTCATCAGAACATGATCGTAAGTGGACTGAACTTGATTGTGAGCGGCCAAGGGTACTAGCCCTGCCCTGGCTTCGATCCCCATAGTTTCAAACTGAACCAAACATCTTTTCAGTCATATCACCCTGTAGCCCAAGACTGGTTGCCCACTGGAGCAAGCAGGGTTGAGCCTGGTCAGTACCTGGATGGGAGACCTCCTGGGAAAGCTAGGTTGCTGCTGGAAGAGGTGTTAGTGAAACCAGCAGGGGGTGCTCGCCCTGTGGTCTGTATGAGTACTAATGCCCCATTATAGTGATGGGGAGACTATACTGTAAAAAGCACCGTACTTTAGATGAGACGTTAAACTGAGTTCCTGACTCCCTGCGGTCATTAAAGATCCCATGGCACTTCTTCTGAAGAGTAGGTGTATATATTTCCGGTGTCCTGGCCAGTTTCTCTCCACTAGCCTTTGTCAAACATGGCCTCCTAATAATCCCCACCATCTGAACTGGCTCTATCTCTCTCTCTCCTCTCCACCGATAGCTGGTGTGTGGTGAGCGCACTGGTGCCGTTGTACTGTGGCTGCCGTCACATCATTCAAGTGGATGCTGCACACTGGTGGTGGTAAAGACCCCCTCATATGATTGTAAAGCGCTTTGGGTGTACAGTAGTGATGCGCGGATGGCGGTTAAATCCGCGGGCGCTGCGGATGATCCGCGGGTCGGGTGGGTCGGATAATAAAAAAATACATTTTGATTAATTGCGGGTGGGTCGCGGGTGCATGAGATCAAATATATATATTAACTACATTTCTCTAAAAATACGAATGAGTCTTAAATGCATTTTTCATCAGGCAGACACTGAAGACACTAATTTGCACTCATTTAAAAGAATTATGCGCGTGCCGGCGGAAGAGAGGGGGGTCCATTTCTTAAAGCAGAAATGGAGGCGAAACAGATCCGGGAGGGTGGGAGAATTAAAAAACAAAACAAAAGGAATGAAAGAAAGAAAGAAAAGTACCGTGTGGGAGCGTTTTAGTGAAGTGGTTAACGAGGATGAATCAAGTGCTGGTATGTGATATGCAACGACTGTGAGGCACTGAGTGTGTGTGTATGAAAGCCACAAGACCTCTTATATGGAACATCATGTGTGTGCTAAATCCAAAGATTAGTTTAAGCATTTGCAGACATAGACAGTGCTAGAAAATGTACCGTTATCCAGTCATTCTGTGTGTTTGTGTGTTGCAGTGACAGAAACGGCGATATTCAAAGTCTGAAGGGAGTAAAGCCTGTGTTTATTTTATTAAGAAAATGTAGACTCATCTGGCCAAAGACAAACTTTTTTTTTTAAAGCATTTTACGATCATCGTATTATTTTACCATCAGAGATTGGCAGATTAGTTCTAACGTCACTGAATCTGATAACATCATGTTCAAAACAAAGAATTAGAGTCATTAAAGTGACGATCGGGTGCGGATGTCTATATCAGAGAAAATTATACGTGCGGGCGGGTGGCGGGTGGATCAATTATTTAAAGCAGCGGTTGCGGGTGACATTTTAGCTCATCCGCGCATCTCTAGTGTACAGCAATACACAATAAAGCGCTATATGAATCCCTCATTCATTCATCTTTTTACACTTTTCCTAATAACACAGTGATCTCTAACGTAGTTTTGCGGCTTGTTTCTGGATCTGATTCTGCAAAGCATGCATCTGTCACTCACGCACACAAATAAGTTCTGCTGTGTTTCCAGACTTTTTCATTTAAAAAAAGCTCATAGCAACTAGCCACAGCATGGATGAGCATTAGCTTTCAGTGAATGGAAAAACGTCTCTCTTGCGTTTTCTCTGTCCAGCAGTTTACTTGTGAAAGAATGAATACAAAGCAGCTTTTTCCAAGCAACTGTCATATGAACATAAACATTTGTCTGTAATTGTTATTTTATGTCTGACAACAGAAACATAAAATGTGTAAACAACTTTTTGTACTTGTAAACGACAACAGCTTTTTTGGGCATTCAGTTGTTTTAGAATGTTCAGAGAGTAAATGCAAACACGACGCGATGACGGGTAATAACAGATTTTTTACAAGCCTGTCCGTCAAAGTCTAGCGCAACCTCTGACACATATATATATATACTGTATATTTATATATATATACGTGGGATGCATGTTGAATGAATTTGATGTGTATTATTTTCCTGGCAGGTTTGGGAGTTTGTGCCATTTTTGGTGTCCTACCAGAGCCCGGATTTAAAGGCAAATGCGGTCATCCCAGCCCATCCCAAATCTCTTACACTCACTTGGAATGGTAAGAGCGTAACGCAGATATATTTTTATAACAACAGATTGCATCAATTTCATTGTAAAAGTCACTGTAAAAGCTAACCTATGGAATCTCAATCCAAATGAGACGGTCCAGACAGAGACAGAAAAAATAATCCTCTTCAAAAATCAAGACAACATACTTTATTTGTAATGATCAAAAAGCAGATCAAATTAGGTAATTTTATTTACTTTGGTGAAATTTCTATATCTAAAGTCACATAAAGCCGAAGTGCAACTTCAGATTTACAGTCTTTTTATTGTAGTGTAAAAAAATCTTTCCATTCTCAGCTTGTAGAAGTTTCAACAAACATCATTATTGTGATCAGTATTTTCTTTAGTTGGGTTCTTGATTCTTGTGTTTTAACGTTAGGTTTTCATTGTCTGTTATAAGTGTGCTAAAATACAATTGTTGAGGCACAGCATCACAGGAACAGTTTAATTTGGCACAGTATCTTAGTGTTGTGAACCGAAACACTCGAATCAGTCATTTAGTATCATTTCATTTAGTATTATTTTACAGCTTGACACCCATCACAAAAAGTAACCTACTCCAAGAGGAAAGAGAATTAACTTAATGAAAGTCAAGAGTCCAACTAAAGCAAACATGTATGCTTCCTCAATGGTTTTGTTTGGGAGGAGAAAATATCTTCGGACTTGGTCATGACCAACTAGAACATTTGGCGAGTACAATGACCGAGTCCGAGTGCAAGACAAGTCCGAGACCACAGAAAAACGTCTTGAGACCGGACTCAAGTACTACAGCACTGGGGTCGAGTACCAAAATGTATAAAATACGACACCTAGTCTATCTACATTTCACAACTAAAACCTGTTTATGACACAGAACCTCTTAGGACATCAACAGATAAAAACGTTACTATTAATATTCCACTTGAGGGGGCGTCCTGTCCCGTCCCGTCAGATGATGCTATTGTGTATTGGCGATAGTCAAACAAATCAACAATTGCTGTTTCACTAGGCCCTTTTCACATGACGTCACGCATCTTCCGTTTTTTACAGCATCTTGCAGACAAATTTTCGCTTATGGCAAGATCAAAGCTAAATAAAGGATATAAATACTTTGTTGAACAGTAACTGTTTGACTATGAAGTTAAGTGTTTTGTTTTCTTTCTGTGTTAGCGAAGGTGCTAGGATAAGTACTTGAATAAGCTTTCTGTCACGGTAGTTAAGTTCCAGCGCGACGGCAAAACAGAAGTACTTCTTCTTGTTTGTTGCAAGACGGATGTGATGATACACTGCTTTGCGAGAAGTCGAAAGTTAAGTGACCTCATTGTGAAAAGGGCCTATTTGACGATAGTTGGCTTGTTTGCCCGTGAATGTTTAAAATTATTCTTACGCTGTTGTTATTATTGCAAATTCACATTACAATTTATTTGCCGCACCGTAGTTTCACAACGGCATAATTAGCACTGACACACATTGCGGTTTTTCCTCGTACGAGAGAGCTTCATGTATGCGGAGCGGCTCAGTCTTTTCCTTATAGGAAAGAGGTTGATATGCGCGAGAGTTGTTCCCATTTTCTTGCAGGCAAGTTATTAAAAAAACACGTTCGGTATTATTCCGCCAAGTGTTTCACATTATGTTCGGCTTTGGCCAAGAATTTTGTGTCGGTGCATCCCTACAAGCAGGCATTGATAAAGACATTGAGTTGCAGAAATAGTTGACTTTCTCTGCTTTAAGAAGGTTTCTGTGGAGAGTAGCAAAGTTGCAAGCTGGCGATGGAATTAGGTTGTGGTCACATTGGTATTTTCTAGCCCTGTTTGCCATTAAAGCGCCTTCTGTGTTTTTCTCCACAAATCCCACTAATACAATGGCGATGAATCCTGCAATTCCTGCCTGGATGTTGGTTTATCCACACTTTACAGTGCCAGTGCTAATATTTTACCATGTTGTCATTATCACAGTTAACTAAAAAGTAGAATTTCACTGGTATGCTTGAGTATATATTATACTTTAAAGAATATAGAAGTAAAGAATTTACTGAAGGCAAAATACATTCATGGCAGAATGTACCTGATTTTACTGTAAAATGACATCTGTGTTTGTATATTACACGTAATCCATTGCTATAAGACTCAGTATTATTGATTCATGTCTTAAGACTCTTTTCTGAAGAATGTTTTGAAACACCTACGAAGAAAATGAATGGCATACAATACTTCTTTAACCATATCAGGCATCTGATAAAGTGGGCAGTCTATTATTCATCGGTTCCAAAGCATGGGAGAGATATTAAATACAGCTCTGTCATGTGAAAGGCTCTGTTAAATGGATTCGCGTCTCAAGCAGTGGTCGTCTGTCCTTATATGGTGATGTGTTACAGTGTTTACACAGTGAAAGTGACATGTTGCTTCCCTCCTGTGTTCATCTCACAGCTTTCACAGTTTCTCTCCCTCCTCTGAACACTGATATACAAAGGCTGTTATGTTTCTGTTCTTATGCATGTACTGTGAGGTTTAGCTGCACATCTCTTCTTGGCAGTCTTTGTCATTTGAGTTGGATCTGATTTACACTGAAGAATAAAAAACATTCAGAGAGTTTCTGACAGTATTTCTGTAAAAGGGATATGTGTTGATCTGCTCAAAACGTTTTTGCAAAGGAGAAAACTGCCGTAGTGAAGTTTCTGACACAAAGTAAGTTGTTTGTTCAGCTTTCTCTAACAGATTCATGTTGATAAATCTCTTTCTCGTTCTGAGAGAAAATCACTTCCTTATAAGGATGAGAGAGTTGTGCTGGTAGCAAACCCTCAGTGACGTGTGGAAATACTGACATACTCTCGCCTCATGTCAGAAGCAGCATTTTTGGCTAAACCACTACTGAGGCAAGTCAGACTGGCAAGTTGTTTTAAACATCATTAGGGCTGTCACTATCAGATCTTCACTGCATGATTATGGCCCTAAAGAATCCACAACAATGATAGTGACTTTTTTTATAAATACAAAATCAGTCAAATGAATCTTACATGTTTGTTATGTTGTGTTTTCTATCTTCTGTTATTTGGACAATTTTGACAAACTCAAATAGAGTTCAGATAGCGGTAAACACTGCTGCATTCAGTCTTTCTGCCACTCAGTGGGCGTGACTCGCTTGCCTTTCGTGTGTGGTGACGTCACGTGCATACCGTTTATGTGAATACAAGATTTTTCTAGATTTGTTTTTAGGACATTTTAACTTATTAACATGAACTAAGATTAAAGTGATAGTTCACCCAAAAATGAAAATTCTTTTACTCACCCTCTTGTCATTTCAAACCTGTATGACTTTCTTAACATTTACATTTGGCAGACGCTTTTTATCCAAAGCGACTTACATTGCGTTGTACTACACGTTTGTTTTAATTGAAGTATGTGTCTTTCTAACGTAGAACACAAAATAAGTTTTTTTGAAGAAAGTTGGTAAACGAACAGCACTGCACGCCATTCACTTCTATTTTATGAACACAAACGCAATGCAAGTGAATGGGGTCCAGTTAACAACATTCAACTGTTGAACTTCTTTTGTATTCTGCGAAAGAAAGTCATACAGGTCGGGCACATTCTTCACTGAAGCTGAAATTCACCAATATGGGAAGGCCGGGCCATTTCTGACACGTGCTTTAAGGGCGGTATAGACGATTTGCTAAGCTGCTAACTTTGGCCTTCTAGCACTGAAATCATGATCCCACCCTCCATGCGAATCGCCGTCCAAAGCCCCGCCTCCTCCAAAACACATGAATGCGCACAAACCAGAAGCTCCTGGATCAATTCCAATTAAATAATGTCTCATTCACCAGTAAAAACATGTTACAGTACAAAGTAAATAACGTTACTACAATAGCGAAAACTGTTACCGTAAACAACAGCTTTAAAACAGGACATAGTTCCCGTTAGACGCTTGGTAACGTGTAGTGCATAAAGGTCCACAAACTACATAAGCAACATAATCAAAATCCATCAGAATCGAATCATAACATGTACCTAACTGTCCATAAGTGACCATTTACATTTAGAAGACGCTTTTATCGAAAGCGACTTACAAAGAGTTTAGGAGCAATAAGCGATATGTCATACATGGCATCATCTGGCATCACCTGGCATTACCATGGCATCATCTTTGAAAGCCTTGACTCCCGTTGCTCCCAGCGTGGAAAAACAACACTGATCATAATCATACTGGTCAACACTCCTGTTTTGGGCAGGATTTTCCCATTTTTCTCACCCATCTCCTGTTGAAACCTCCAGGGACAAAATCCCGAACAGACCGAGCGGGAAACCCCTGTGAAGTCAGGAACGGGAATGCATTCGCGAATGGAATTAGACGTTTTTAGTCGTGGCAGTTTTTAAGATGGCCTTCATTTTTGTTCGGCGTTTGTGACTGCCACTTGCAAACTTGCACACATTTAACAAGGGAAAAGATAGGTTCCAGGTGTTAACCTGCCATTCTCCTGCTGTTTCTGCAGTCTGCACAGGGTATGTGACCGCGCTGATGACGTATGGTGTCTGCGTGAACAGGGTGTGCAGTGGAATGCAAAATACATTGACTGAAAATGGACACATGACCTATCATTGCCCTCGCACTAGGACCGAATGTATCACTTTACTTATTGATTGCTATCAAGATGTTAAGAGACTTTCAACCAGCATGACAAAAAACATTTCTGGACAGGATTGCCAACTCAACCTTTAAGTGAGTAGCCGATAACATTAGACTGGGTAAGAGCAATTGGATCGTATCCGAAGGAGGGACATTTTAGAAATGGAAGATAATCCGGGCATTTTCATGAGAATGGGAACCGCGGTGACGATTCAAAAATATATTCAAAATAATGTTGAATATTTACTGAATTACACAGTCCTCTTTCAGCCGCACTTCAAATTCAGAATCAATATTAGACTTTTCATCCACCACTACTCTAAATCTGCAGGGTCACAGAGGCTGTTGAGATGCACCCAGTTTTACATGGCCAGTTAAACAGTTTTCACATTGTGGATAATAAAAAAATCTACAAAAACTAACCCTTCAGAACTCCTTAATAATGCAGTAAAATGCCATTCTGACCGACTAAAACACCTTAGAAACTGCTTAGCACCAAATAAAAAATAACCTTACCAACGGTCTGGGAATACTTTTTGGCCACTATTTAGTATCTTATTCAACTCCTGTAACTGTATTATATAAGACGTTTTCTAGTATATTTGTGTATAATGTAAAAAAATATATTTCTGTCTGCAAAATATCTTGACATTTTTGCTTTTATTCATTATTGTTTTTAGTCACTGCTCTTGACCTAAGGCAGTCAGGAATGCAAACCTTGGAGCACATATCTGTTACTGTAACATTAACCCACTCTCGCCGTGGCCATGTTGAGACAGTGTTGATATGCCCCAGTGGAATGACCTCACTGATTGGAGCCAAAAGAATACTGGATGTGTAAGTGTTATCTCTATTTAAATAACTTGATTTTAACTCAATTGTATTTAAATGTATAACACAATACATCTTATTGCTTTGTTATTATGCATTCATATGTACGGCCGTAGCTTTGTCATTACTATATTAATATTGCATATGAATTATTGTCATCTTTGTTAAGACCAGTTTATTGTTTCAATAGAGATACTACTGGATTAACTGACTGGACGTTTTCCACTGTGCGATGTTGGGGAGAAACAGCAGAGGGACAATACACTCTAAAGATCACAGACTACAGTGAGACACTCCAGTCTACAGATTACTGATAATGGAAGAACAATACAGTGTACAGATCACTGACTTAAAAAAATATGATACATTCCTTAAATCGTTGATTACATTAAAACAATACTACAGGTCTTATTTTCTCCTGTAAAGCTGCTTTAAGTTTATGATACGGCCTACAGGTCATGCACATACGGCCTATAGCTCGCGCACTACAGTAAAACGATACGGCCTACAGGTCATGCACATACGGCCTATAGCTCGCGCATTACAGTAAACGATACGGCCTACAGGTCATGCACATACGGCCTATAGCTCGCGCATTACAGTAAACGATACGGCCTACAGGTCATGCACATACGGCCTATAGCATTACAGTAACGATACGGCCTACAGTCATGCACATTATAGCTCGTGCATTACAGTAAACGATACGGCCTACAGGTCATGCACATACGGCCTATAGCTCGCGCATTACAGTAACGATACGGCCTACAGGTCATGCACATACGGCTATAGCTCGCGCATTACAGTAACGATACGGGTCATGCACATACGGCCTATAGCTCGCGCATTACAGTAAACGATACGGCCTACAGGTCATGCACATACGGCCTATAGCTCGCGCATTACAGTAAACGATACGAAATACAGGTTGCACACTACAGTAAAACTATACCGCCTACAGGTCACACATTACAGTAAACGATACGAACTACAGGTCTCGTACTACAGTAAACGATACGAACTACAGGTCTCGTACTACAGTAAACGATACGGCATACAGGTCGCGCACTACAGTAAACGATACGGCCTACAGGTCATGCACATACGGCCTATAGCTCGCGCATTACAGTAAACGATACGAAATACAGGTCATGAACTACACTAAAACAATACAGTCTATAGATTGTTCACTACACTGTGTAGTTCCTGTAGCTCTCTTGGTAGAACATCGTGGGTTTGATCCCAGGGAACACACATACTGATAAGACATGTATACATTAGATGCAATGCAAATCGCTTTGGAATAAAATGTCTGCCAAATGCGTAAATGCAAATGACTGCAGTAAAAACCATACTGTCTACCGATTGTTGTTGCAGTTAAACTATGCACTTCTTTCTTCTATCAACTCAAACAGCTAGCTAATGTATTTTACAGTCACACCTAACATAGCTGACAGGAGTGGTTACATTTTTGTTGGTTGCATCAGTGATTTTTCCTTGTCTTTTAGGAGAATCTACTCCATCATTGGGCACACTGAAATACTGGAAACTTACTCTGTACGGCTCTTCTATGTCTCATCAACAAGTGAAAGAGAGACAGAGGTGAGCTAATAAAAATACTAGTGCTCTACATTCAGGGATTTCAACCAGGAAACGTTGATTTTGACAGCAAATTTTGATCTAGTTGTAGTCATAGTCTTTTGGTGAAAATGCAATTTAGCTTTAGTCATATATTCGTCATCCACATTGTTTTAGTTTTAGTCAATGAAATATTAAAAACATTTAAGTCGACTAAATCTGCATTAAATTTAGTCTACTAAAATTGAACTGGTTAAACAAATTGATTTAAATGTTCCATGCAAAGATTAAACTGTTTTCACATAATTCACCTTAGAATGAATTTAAACCTGGTGATTACCGAAACATTCAGTAACTACTGGATATGCACTGTTGCAACACTGAGGATGATAATAAAAATAATCAGGTTTATATTTAAGCCATCATTTGATCCCGGTTTTAATTTGACAGTAATCCTAGATTGACTTTAATTCTATTGCTCCATTATTTTAAACTCTGATTTATCTCTCAGTTAGGGAATAACTTTAAACTCTCACTGAGGAGGTTTAAATAATAAAAAAAACATGTCTATTATAAAATGTGCAGGAAATGATCAGAAACAGACACATAAGCATCATTTCATGCTTCAGTGAAGCGTTTATTGTAAATAAAAATGAAAAAAAATAATAAATCACCTCAGCACAGAGTCAGGGCACTGCGGTTTGATAGGGTGGTCGACTGTGAAGCGTCAAGTTCCAGATGCTCTGCTCTTTTATCCAGTACATACAAGCACAACGTATGTGATTAAACGGAAACGGCTGTGTAAACTGAAACGAGTATTTTAGCGGCACCAGGGACACCGGTATTGTGGGCGCCCTGTCTAAATTGTGGTACGGTCCCGAACAGGCGCACCTCAGCTGGCGTTGCTGCTGCAAACACCCCCAGAACACGACTGAGGACGACCCCCAGAAACACAATCGCCTTCCGGGGCCATTTGCGTCGACGGCAGAGGTCCACCTGCTCGCACCTCATCTGTCATGTTTGTACGCTGTCATGGCCCTCAAAGCTTGTGAAATGTGTTTGTGGATGATCAGACTGATCAACGAATTATCCAGAGAAAGGTTTTAAATAGCACAATTACGTTTCTTTTACATGCACGAGCTGTTTATTTCCTTTTTACATGACAGTGCAACACGGTTGCTGTTTAGTTACACCGGCAAATCCATAATGGAGGACTTTAATCCTTGTTGGTGCAACCCACCCTCAGTCTGTACAGTACGACTCAATTCATCACTTCTCCAAACTGTACAGGGCTGGTTTTTTTGGCTTATGTTGCTGTTCGCGTTATGCACAGCTTGCGTTAACGGATTAGTCAACATTGGCATATAAAACCGTTTGTGTCTGCCTTTGAAATATGTTTCAGGGTAACTCGCACGCAGTCGTACTTCCGGTTTATTGGTTATTACCAGCGAGTGTGAAGGAATCTAAGACACTTTGAAACCCGCATGGAGAGGAACTCAAATGTAGAATAGCCTCGATACGTCTGTGCTTCCCATTCTCCCAGAGACTTCTACCGTTTAAATGAGATAAGCAGCACATGCAAGCAAGCTGATGTCTGCCGGGCGGGATAAGAATATTTGTACCTTGTTTTTATTGGTTTGCGAAAATAAAAGTGTGTTTTTGTTACAGTTTTCTTCATCGTGAATTCAATTTTATTTTGTTTTCTTATTGTTTTCATCAGTATAAACATGTCTTGTTTTTGGCATAGCTTTCATCCACAAAATGAACACTGCAAGCAAGTGTTCCTAGAGGCCTCCAACAGTCAACTCTTTGTTCTTAGACATCGTACTTTTTAGAGTTTCATGAATTTTGTCAAGCAGTTGGGTGAATGCTTCTAGTACATAAAAGACAGAAGGACCGAGTACTTGTGGACTTGGTTATAGACTTAATTGAAGATGCTCGTGTAGCATAGCCTTCTTCTAGATCTTAATCCCAAAGTACTGTCTGTGTGAGCAGACCTTTATACCTTTATTGACATGAAGTCTACATGAATTAAATGACTTTCATAATGTTTGAAGAAATGAATATTGCATTTACTGACCTTCGTCTCTAAGCAGATCCTTATGCTTATAAAATGGAATGTTTATTTTTTTGAATAAATACTACTCTAGGCATTGTGTACATTTACTAGTACAGTAGGTGTTTTGAGCAATGCACAGAGGCTTAACTTGTATTCTTCATTTGACAGAGTTGTGGAAGACGCTATGAGTGGTCAGTATCTGAACAGCGGTTTTGCTCTTCCCTGCCCACCTGGCATAGATGTACCAGCTGAGATCGTGAGTCCATTTACCTCAAACAGTCTTAAGGTACGTTCCACTGCAAAACAAACACTCACACATTAACACATGCTTTGTATCTAAAGAGGAAATGGTTTTGTTTGTATACGGTTGTGTTAAAACAAGCATATAAGGTGACGGTTCACCCCAGAAATAAAATGAGCTGTTTATTCACCATCCGAGATGTAGGTGACAGTTTTTATTGAGTAGAACAATGTGTTAATAATAACACCTCCTTTTTGTGAGCTTCAGCCATTTAAGCGAACATAATCATTTAGGGGAACATAATAAGGGACCCGTGGCTACAGGAGGGTTGTTCCATAACGTTGAGCCGGCAATGGCAAAAGCTTGATCACCACGTTTCAGTCTAGACCTCCGGTTCGATTTTTGTCATTCAAATTAAAGAGGAAAGTACAACTTGGCGTCATCAGCAAGTGGACAGAGATTCCATATCTGAAAACCTGAACCCAGAGGCAATATATATATAACATATAAAGAGTCTGAGCTAGAATGGAACCCTGAGGAACACCACGAGTCAAGGGAGCAGTGAAAGAGGTGTTTTTCCTTATATAGAGCCTTGGACAATTCATTGTTGCAAAGCAGCTTAACAGGCAATTAGGCAGTTACTGTAGTAAAGACAATTAAATGTATTATAATACATGGTAATATTGCTATTTTACTCAATACAATGTTGATGAAACTTTTTCAAATTGTATTTGGATTGTCAATTTAATTACATTTTAATAGCGCTTTTACAATTTAAAAAAGCAATTGAATGCACACGCATTTTATACATGTACAATCTCTCATGGTATTATTGCACGTCTTACAGATGAACTTAACTTACTTTAGATATATCATCAAAAGGTTGCAGTTAGCATTCCTGGGAAAAAACATTATATGTCTTTATGGTTTTAGTTCAGACGTTAAAAGCAATGTTCAAGTATGGAGCCCTTAACCTGATGTCAGCAGGCTCTCAGTGAGCAACCACACATGAGCAAACAGTGGCAAGGAACCGAAACTTCAATGATGTATGTAAATCGAGAAGAAACCTTTTGAGAACCAGAGTCAACCAGGAGAGCCAGTTTTCCGCTGGCTTGTTAACACAACACTGCTGCAGCTTGACAGGCTAAACTTGTATAAGCTAACGAAGCTTTAGATAAAACAATTAACCTTGAAAAAGGGACAAATAGAAAATAGCAAAAGAGGATAAACAAACACAACATGTTTAAGTATATATCTAATAGCTTGCTGTGATGAGGACTTGTCTGGCCATCCTCTCATCCCTTCAGACCAGTCTGATTACGAGCCAGATCCAGCTACCTCGGGGAGAATGAAAAGACAGACGTACTGGGAGTAGAACATCATTTCATACTATTTGATGAAACAAGTATATCAGTTTGAATGGGAAGTGTTCCTGGTTCCGGTTGATCTAACTATTGCAACCTAAAAATCCTGCAAGTGTCAGTTCTGGTCCTTGATTCTGTTTGGCTGGGCCGAGGTATAAAATACCCCGATTTATAACGGCTGACCGCATTCAGTGGTGGAGAGAACTGGAAATTTGTATTTAAGTACAAGTACTGTTACATTGGTGAAATTGTACTCAATTACGAGTAAAAGTACTGGAGTTAAAAAGGTAATTGAGTAGAAGTAAAAATGACTCTTCTCAAAAACTACTCCGAGTACTAGTTACTCATTACTTTTTAGGTGGTGTTATTTAATGAATTAAGAATAATTATTAATAATCAAATTTGGAGACTTATATGGAAAATAGCTACTAATAACAAAACACATCTTTACCTTACTGATAAAGCTTATAACTGGATACAACTCAGACAAAATAACCATTCAATGTGTGGTTCTGTCTGTCTGTCTATCGTGAGCTCAGTTTTCCATTTAAAACCATTTATGCACTTCCAACACTTTTCAATCATGTGTACTAGGCCCCACAATAAAGAAATTAATATATAAGAGCCCCAAATACACAAACATTTGTAACCTAAATTGCATTGGAATAGCATTAACAGTCATATCTGTACAGGAGCCGGCTGATCAATTACTCAACCTCAAGCCATCCAAGATGTATGGGACATTATTTCTTAGGTAGAACAATAAAGATTTTTACGAGTTGTGGTCCATGGTTTTTCATAAAATAGTCCACATGTTCATGTCTTTAAAAGTCCAAAATACATATAGAGGCAACATAAAAGTAATCCCTGCGGCTACTTTCGATGTAATGACGTCTTATTTAAGCGAATCGATAGAACTGTGCAAGAAACTAGACATTATTTACAACATCATAACTGGTAATGCACAGTTTGCGAAATGTGTCGCATGCGTTCCCTACTCACTTATAAGGGCAGAGCACTTGATGTAGAGACTTTGGAGAGAGATGGACACTTTTATCTCATGATATGGCCGTTTGGATGAAACTTAGCCATCGGAGTGATACAGGAACTCAATATTTCTTAATATCTCGGTCGAGCCTTCGTATTGTGTCTCTTTCCCGCAGTGACTTTCAAGTGCGCAAAACTGCCGTTTGATACGCGCCCTGTCTGCCGCACACGTTCGTCCTCCTCCATGATTAAACTAAATTGGCGGCAGATGTCTTGAAATCTGTGTGACGCAAGTTTTCTATGTGCGATTTGAGTGGACGGAGTCACGTGACGGGATTGATTATTCTCCTTAGCCAATCACATGAAAATTAAAGATATAAAGTATTAACGACAATGTGGGGGAAAATAGTGCAGTAAAAGTACCGATACAGCACTAAAAATGTGCTCAAGTAAAAGTACACTGTTTTTAAACTACTTAAAAAAGTACAATTCCTGAAAAAATCTACTCAATTACAGTTATTTGAGTATTTGTAATTCGTTACTTTACACCACTGGTGCATTACACATAATGCAGCAGGTCGCATTAGCGAATAAGTTAACATTGGCATATGAAAACATTTGTGCTTGCCAAAATTTGAAAGTGTATACCATGGTTAATTGGCAACCAGGGCAGTGTTGACAGACTGGGTGGACGTGGTCGCACTTGTTTTGTACTTGTAAGAGCTCTGGCTGCTGCACTTTGGACCAACGGAAGTTTTTATATCAGGCCTGCAGGGCAGTGGTGTAGCCGTATGCTTACTCTTTCCACAGCGCTGTTTGCGTATAACGACTTCTAAAGATCTATATTAGCGTATACCCACTTGTTCTCCTGCTTAACGTCTCCAAGCTGCTTTTGTGGTTGCTTTCCCTTTACCCGTATCGCGTTCACAATTCATTCATACAATTGGTGCATTTCTTAAGAAAATTCACAAAATTTCTTGCGGCCACGCCTCCGACAACCACGCCGAGCGCATCATCTTCAGTGTTGGCAACTCGCCTGTGCTCTTGCACAGAAACTCTGAAAATGGGACAAAGAAGAACAATTAGTTCCAGTAAATGCCTGTGGTCATATTCCATCGCTGTTTTTCAAACCTTTATAGGTATTTTTATGATAATAAAGTTAATTTATAGTAATGACGATAGAAGAGTGTTGCTTTTTCAAATACACGTTATAAACAACTAAATCTCGTAGTGATTTTAGATCGAGCAGTACTTCCTACTGATCAAACAGCCGTAGTTCACGGAAGAGCTGTGCATAAAACATCAAATTAATTTCAGAATCGATTAAGACATGTTTAATTAGCGTGAATCGCTATATATCGCCCAGCCCTAGGGCATGGCAATAGTCAAATCTTAATGTCATGAAGACATGAATCAGCTTTTCTGTATCTGCCATTTACAGCATGTGGCATAGTTTGGATGTATTTTACAGTGATAAAACACAGTTTTACAAATGCTTGAGACGAAGCTTACAAAAGGCACATTACTATCAACTATAACACCTAATTTCTTAGCTGATGATTAGAGTTGGGAATTATTATATTGCTTTTAGGAGAGCAGTCTCTGTGTTATGATATTGTTTAAAACCTGATTGGATATTTCACGGATGCTATTTTCTTCTAAGAGGGAACATACCTGCGAGAATACTTCCTTTTCAAGCATTTTTAAAATAAAAGGTAGGTTTGAGAGAGGTTTTAGGGACATTTCCTAATAACAGAGACAAATAAATAATATGAAGAATAGGATCTATGATTTCTTTTGATTTTTATTTAGTTCACTAGTCAGTAAAGGAACTAGCATACATGTTGTTGATTTAGATGATTTATTAATTTTGGCACAATTCTTCCTTGCTTACTGTACTGAATGAAAACCAAAAGTTGTATTACAGTCTGCATACTATTAAAACAAAATCACTAATCATCCTAAATACCATGGTTACTTTCACTGGATTATATTATGATGCTCTTATTAGTCATCATGATTTACTGACACTGGGCTGTTTATTGTTTTATTATGTTCGAAGAATCTTCACAATATTAGTAAAAATGGTTCATAAAATGCATTTATTGTCAGTACAGGAAACTTCAAAATTTAGCAGTAATACCATAACATGCAAAAATTTCAACATGCTTTCCTGTGGCTCAGTGGTAAGAGCATTGCGCTAACAACGCAAGGTTGTGGGTTCGATCCCAGGGGATTGCAAATACCTATGTAAAATGTATAGGATACAGCTATGTAAGTCGCTTTGGATAAAAGCGTCTGCCAAATGCCTAAATGTAAATGTAAATGTAAAAATTTATGTATATGTTAACTATGGTTGGATGCATCAGGGACGTGTGCACAGACATTTTGAGGGGCATGTGCTCAAGTGGAAAAAAGGACACTTCTCATATTTGTTTACATTTTTTCCAAACAAAAAGTTAAATATATTAAAATAACTATTTTTTTAATCCCTCACACTCGCCCAATTGTTTCATGTTGTTTCATTTTCCGACTAGAATTCACAAATTTTATCACAAGAACAGGCAACAACAACGGAAATTAAGCCACAATCTGTATGTTTTCTATGCCAAAGTTTAAAGTATATATTTAGGATAAATGACTGCACAAAGGAAAATTACATATTTTCACTTATAATTTGTTTATTTTGCACAAGCCAATAAACTGTTTTACTTATGTTGGTGTTATTGGGACACCAACAAAGACCTTGACAATAAACTGAAAAAGGCAGTTGGTGCTAATTTGTTATTTTACAGGACAAAAACCTGCAAAAATAATTAAAACACACTGCAAAAAAACATTGTCAAAATACAGCAGCGTAACTAATTATTATTATTATGAATATTATTATTGTTGCTACTGTACCACGCACGTGTGCGCACTAATGGTGACAAGAACTTTGTTTCACATTTGAGGGAGGGTGGTTTAGATCTATCAGCATACACAACATACAAAACGGATAGTTATTAGATGAGGAGTCTGACATCAAACATATCAAGTTATTGTTTAAGGCGGGACACTTAATTGACTGTTCAATTTTGAGATGTTGGTCTATTTTTCTTTCATGTCTTCTTTTGCTCTAATGGAAAGGACATTTCCAAAATACACATTAAGGTGTTTGTTTTAAGCCTTCTATACCCTCGTCTGTTTGCTTCTGTAGATTTCTTCTAAATTATCCAAAACAAGCTGCATATATGTAAACATAACATTTCAAGGGAAAAGACTCTTGATGTAAGTCATCTTAAAGAGTACCTAACATGAGATCATGAAAATGCCATTTCATGCAGTCTGTTATGTTGGTGACGAAGGTGAATAAATATCAAAGTTATTTGCTTGTAAAAATGGGAGTCGACTCTGAATCACACAAACGAGTCGTGGACTAGTACACCCGCGTATCTACGTCACTATACATAGTCCCCGCCTATGTTTTGCTGAGACTGCCGTGAAAACGTTATTTCTCCTCCCCAAACACTGTCGCTCGTTCGTGATGCGTGTGTGTCATGTCTAGAGCCGGTGTTCTACGGTGTGACACTAAGTCCGTCTTATTTCAACTACCAAAGGAAGAACGTCTGAGGGAAAAATGGTTACAATTCATGTTTCAAACGATACCAAAGGAGTATAACCCCAGGGTTTAACAGTGAGCGCGTCATTTCACCGAAGATTGCTTTAATAATCTTTGCGCGTTCACTGCAGGATATGTGAAACGACTATCCCTGAAAGAGGGGCAATACCAACTCTATTTGGACATGTTAGCTCCACCGAATCACAACCTGTAAGTGTGACTATTCATTTTTGTCTGAACTTCAAGAAATATTTTTGTACCTTATGTCTGTGTTTAGCTAATGCATATAACGCTAACATTAGCATGTGCCGTTATTTCTGGGGAGTTGCAGTTTATTTATCTTGCTATTAACTTTGTATTTTGACACATTTGCCGCACGTGCACCTATATAGATATATTTGGGTTTCATATACATCATTTTTCATGACGTCGTCTTTCTGAAATGCTCTATGTACCATGACAACGCACACGACGAAATAATAGTATTACTAACGTATTAACAGTATTTTAAGAAAAAAATAATATTTTATTTCATTGATGAGCAAAAGCATAACATGCGTGTTGTCACACTGGGAGTTTGTATGACAAGAGTTGTCACTTGCCACTGACAAACATCCTGCTCCAGTCGTGGTGGAGTTTGTTGTGGATTAGCGTCTTCTGATGCTTCCTCGTCAGACTCGGGCTCAAATTGGTACGGTAAAATCGCCGCCATCTCTAGCTACACAGATAATATACATGACATCCAACCACATGTAAACCGTAATCCTGTAATGATGGTAGTGGGGTTCCATTTGCGACAAATGATGAACGCGTTTGACCAATAACAACAGACAACACCATCTGACCAATCACATGACACAAGGTTAGCGGGTAGGCGGGGCCTAGACGGATGAATCGCGGAACGAATCATTTGAGAGTCAGTCAAGAAATAAGGTACGAATAACTGCCTATTATTACGAGATTATAGTGTTTAAACACATTGTATGTACATAAACTTGTTGTTGGACACTCCATAAACCAAAGTAGGGCCTAAAAAAAACATATGTTAGGTACTTTTTAACGAATAACTGGTGGTATGCTTTAGTTATTTTGTTTATCCTATTCATCTGAATTGCCTGACAAATGTATGCAAGTTATTATATTTTAATGACTTAATGCCTGGTTTACATATCAATGAGGCGATTCTGATGACGTTATTCATTTGACTTTATTCAGCTGATACGAAAGTTACACCGTAGAATGAAGGTGTGAGTGTTTAGTGCTGACTAAATTAACTTTACAGCAGCATACATTTGTTTAGGCTGTAGATTAGGTGAGTGCTTAAGTCAAGAGGTGAGTCTTTAGTCTAGGTTTAAACTATTCAAGTATGACTGTTGCCACATCCACACTAGAGGGTTTTCGTTTGAAAACGCATATTTTTCTCTCCATTTTGGCCTTCCGTCCACATTAAAACGGCGTTTTTATCAACGAAGACGGAGCTTTTTAAAACCGCTCTCGAAAGTGGATACATTTAAAAACGCCCTTTACGCGTTGCAGTGTGGATAGTGAAAACGGGGGGTTTAAGAAAATATGACGTAATTGTAGTCACGTGATGCAGTCATGTGATCCTTTTAGACAAGATGGTGGACACTACAGTATTTGATTTGTTTACTCTCGGTTTTAACAGCATTGTTACAGATTAATATTAGTTTGTACGTACTACAGATTTCTTTTCTTCAGAGGACACGGAATGGCTACTCACAATTGTTGTTTGACGGTGGAACTCGCGGACGAAAAATAAAAGCGCTAGGCGGAAATGACGTACATTTGAAGCGTCCTAGGTTTTGCAGATGCGCAGTACAGGGACGTTAGCATTTTCACATGTTTCAGTGTGGATGAGAAACATTTTAAAAATGATTGAAAACGTTAGTGTGGACGCGGAGCTTTTTTAGACGAAAATGCCGTTTTTAAATTTATCCGGATTAGTGTAGACGCAATCTTAAACATGGCTGGGGAGGCTATTCCAGAGTTTAGGAGCAAAAAGATTGACCACCTTTGGAAGGCTTTGATTTTCTGGGAACTAGTAACAGAACAGAGTTTAGTGATC
The DNA here is from genome assembly GCA_006030095.1 of Triplophysa siluroides. Classification (NCBI taxonomy): domain Eukaryota; kingdom Metazoa; phylum Chordata; class Actinopteri; order Cypriniformes; family Nemacheilidae; genus Triplophysa; species Triplophysa siluroides. The sequence continues at coordinate 203,766 of VCII01000018.1, forward strand.
TGACTATATGGGCTAAACCATTTAATGCTTTATAAGTTATTAGCAGGATTTTGAAGTCTATTCGGAACTTAATAGGCATCCAGTGAAGAGACGATAGAATCTGGCTTAAATGGTCATACGTTTTTCTACGGTGTGACAATAGTATATTTGCAGCTACTAAGCCAGCAGGCAGAGACGAAGTGATGATAGGTGTCATGACGTTTTTAAGAACCTTGAGATCGAATAATAAAGGGGTAAGATAATACATCTAATAAGCAATTTAAGGCTTGAAGTAACAAAAATAAGAGCAAGAGATTTGAAACATTATGACACCAGCTAGACCTGTGGCTTCACGTAGAGCACAACAAAGTGGACGTTTGAACGGGTTCAACTGAATTACAGCTTTCTTCCAGAATTGGTTTGTGGGTCTTTGATTCGAATGGCTCATGTCGCATACATCATTCATAGTTCACATGAAAATTACATGGAATATAACAGAAACTTTTTTTTTTGTGATTTGCAGTCACTGCTTCTTCTGGGCTGTTTTGCTCTCTTCTGGTCACTGTATTACACTCTCGAAGTGATCCTTACCCATGTGGACTGGCGTGGATGTAAAGCGGCCGTGAGGGGCAGAAACAGAGGACCGCAAGCTCGTTCTTCAGGCCTGGAGGACAGTGAAGTGGTGGAAATTCAGCCTGAGATGGACATGGAGTCTAAAGTTCCTCTCATAGCAGGAGATGAGAAGACATAGCACTCAGGAACATCTTCTGTTCTTCTCACTTTTCTTTGAGGTTATCTCTGTTGGCACTTTGCTTTCATTTGAGCATGCAGGCAAATGCTCTGTTTTGGGTTGCCTTATTTTTTTTTGCTGATATGGTCTACGTGTGCCTGATTCACAGTATTTAAGACAGCAAGTGCAAATGAACTTGGACAGTCAGATCTTTTGATCAGAATGTGTGTGTATGTGTGTGTGAGAGATTCTTGTGGGGAAGTGTGTGTGGGTGCTGTATGAGTGAGTTCAAGAGTTCAATATTCCTTTACAGTCTTTTCCTTCGATTGTGATACATTGACTTGTCATTTTTGGGTCAGTTTTGGGTATAAATGCCTCCAACACTTGAATTTTAAAAATCTGAAAGAGATTGTTTAAAACCGAGCTCTGTTTAACTATAGACATTAAACTGGTACTAGGCTGTTTTTATTGAGGTACGGTGTTCTGGTCAATCCATGAAATTGATCTAAAGGGAATTTATTGAATGTGATTTGAATAAAAAAACAGGAAATGCTTATCTACTCATTATTCCAAACCTTAGAAAAGTCTTTACACAGGTCCTTGCACGTGGTGTTATTGAAATCCATGCATTACCTGGCTAATATTTGTCCAAAAACTTGATATTACTGTTGAAAGAAAAACACTCTTAATCTGATATTTGGGGTATTTTTATACAACAAATTCCAATCCCACAAAACAAATGAATTTCTTATTGAGTAGTTTGACCCATACATGGACAGTAGACACTCCTTGTCAATCATTTATTACACTGCCATTATGATATTTGGACTGAATGGTCAGGGCTGAAGGTCAGCATGTGGAGATTCATGGGTTCATGATTTGTCGAGGTCTACCATAGCCTGTCATGCCAGACTGAGACGCCCCTTTATTGGATCCCATTTGCAGACCTATGACGTTTTTCCCTTCTTTTATCTGGTCTTCAGTGAAGTCTCTACGGTTCTCCTGAGCTTTCCTGCAGAAAAGCACATGGTCAATAAAATAAAACGATGCACACTGTCATGTCATCTCACAGAAGTGTGGCATCTGCTCTACTCACTTGAAGAACCAGTTGGGATCACCACGGAAGGTACCTTCATCTTTCGTTACTGCGATGCTGCCCAGAGCCATGAGTGTTCTTTGCACGGCGGCCAAGTCCTTTCCTGGCAAACAATTATTCAAAGATCTTACTCATCGTTTGTCCGAATGTTCATATAACTTATAATGTCGCAGTAACACTGGACTTTAAGAATACACAATTTCTGTATCACTTTATTTTACAGTCCTCATTCCCATGTACATACTGTACACTTATTATAGTACATATTTTAACTGGGTGATAACTAGGTACTAAACCTGAACCTAACCTTATCCCATGTAGTTACTTTAAATGACCCAGTACTTTTTTAGTAACGTACACAATAGGTTCACGTACTGTAAAATAAAGTGCAACCAAAATCTCGCAAAGCCCTGCAATTATATGGACAACAACCAGAAAGAAATCGTTGATTAAACAACAATTGAGGTTTCTGTATTTAGACATCATGGATTCCGACATTGTCATTGTTGTTTTCGTTTCTTGTAAAGCTGCATTGTGCGAAAATACAAAAACATTTCAATGGAGAAGAACAACAGGGTCCAAGGGGAAATTTGAAGGGGCAAAGACATCTGATGTGTGTGGATTGTGATAAGCATGCAGACTTTTTTGCGGTTTGTTTGCATACATACCCTCCCACAGATCGACAGTCTGGAACATGTCTGTTTTAATGACGCCGTACTGCTCAGCAGCATTGAGGAACTGAGACACCTGCTCCATCTGTTTGAAAGCCATACTGGAGCTCTGGATCTTCTTCACCGGCTTGTCCTTACACAGACTGTTGATGAGCTCGCACAAAATCTGACAGCACATACACAAGAGTTACACTTTTTACATCATTCAGAATGATATACTGTACGTGCAGACAACATGCATTTGACAGACACTTCGAGTGCATTCAGATTATTCATTTGAACGTCTGTTTTCTTCCTGGGAATCAAACTTCGGTCATCGTCTACTCACCCCCAGGTTGTTTCAAACCTGTATACACTGCTTTGTTCCAATGAACCCAAAAAGAGATATTTGGAAGAATGTCAGCAATTATCAGTGCTGGGACATCATCCACTACCATAGTAGGGAAAACATAAAGATTGTTTTTGTTCTGAACACAAAATGGGATATTTTTGTGTGGGGAAAACAAACAGGGGCACCTTTGACTCCCATGGAATTACTCAAGGTTGAGCAAATGATGACAGAAGTTACATTTTTGGGTGGACTATCCCTTTAACGATGGAAAAAATGGTGGACAAGCCCGGCGCATTGTCTAATAGGGTTGCTTTTATGAAATTCACCTCTGAGAGTTTTGCTTTGTTATACTCACACATCCATCTTTAAGCCAGGCCTGGAAGCCCGGTTTTCCTGCCTCTGGCTTGCCCGCCTCAGAGCCGCACTGAGCCACAATCCACTCCACCAGACGGCCCTCCAGCTCAGAGTCGTATTTCTGTTCGATTTTGTCCTGCACTTGGCGGCTCATTCCATAAGATGGACCTTTGTTTGCCATACCTGGAGCCTGCTTGAAGGAAAAGAGGGGAGATGTGTTTGTGTGTTCAAGTCTCATGATCTTCTGCACAGAAGTCTGAACGTGGGAAACTTCATATCGTGATATCATAAATGACTCAATGCAGGTATACGGTCGACACTTGTTGTATGTAGTACACAATGTAGTAAGTTTTGGACACGTTTTAGATTTTGGCCACAATGGCTACAAGCTCTTGCCTCCTTACATTTTGTGATTCATTGGTCAAAATAAAGAAAAAAGATAATCCAAATGATTGAAATGTGCCCTGGTATTTCACACTGTTGCTAAGATTTTATAATGTTACACACTAAAGGTTACGATGGGAACGGTACATTTCTGTTTGGATAAAAGCGTCTGCTTAATGACAAAATGTAAATGTATGTGACACCCAAAGGTTGCTCTAGTTATCACCGTCAGTCATCAATGTTTAACGTATAAACCAAACTGTGGTTTTAGGGGATTGGCTCTGTATGTGGTTGTCACGCTCAAAACATTACAGTGTGCACACGGTCTGCCATTTCACTATTCTCTAGTAACAAACATTTTCCTCATGAGATTGCGACCTCCCTTTGTCTCGTGAAATCCTCTTCTCCTAGAAACAAATATTATCAAGTAATAAAACAGAATCAAAAATGTCAACAGCCAATGGAGATTTTACAAGCAGCCACAAGTACAAGCCTCAAAAATACAATACAATGTGTGTAATATAGACACAAACATCCGTTTGATCAATCGTGCATGTACAGTTAAGATGTTGAGCAGTGAAGCATGATTCCACGTGTACACAGTTCAGCTCAATGGTCAAATGTATTACTATTAATGTTATTTTCTTAATCATTACTTGAGCTGAACTGTCACACAAAAGGTAATAAGGACACACATTCTCCATGTTCATGTAATCCTTGAGCGATATAGAGCTCCAAACTTTCCATTCCACCCTGGACTATTTCATTATTCATATGCTTTTTCATGGTGGTCTGAAAGCTACGTTTCATGGTACAACATCTCTTTTGTTTGTTATTGGAAATAATGGGAGTGGTCCTAAAGAATTGCCATGAGAGTTTGGTAAGCAACTGTTTACATAAACGGAGTTTGTCTGACAGGATTAGATGAACATTCGTGTAGAGCTGACATTCAGTAGAAGTTTGTGACCAGATCCTCCTCAGCCAAACGCAAAGCCCACCCGCACACACACAAACTGAGCAGAAGCATCACCTGGGATGCCATTCTGCAGTTTAGTAGAGCACCTCTGAAGTTCCAACCTTAAAGAATGAGTAAAAAGTCAATCACCTTGCACATTTCCCCCAAAAATAAAAATGCCATCATCATTTATTCATCCCTGTTTTGTTCAAAACCTGTATGACTGAAAATACTTGGGTTCAATAGTGTTGGTTAACAAGGTTCTTCAACATATCTACCAATGCGTGCTATACAGAGATCTATACAGAGATTCACACCATCACACCTCATGTACTCCCAGCATTTAAAATGAGAATGACTAGCAATAAAAAAGACCTTAAAATGATAGTTCACCCACAAATGAAAAGTCTGCCATCATTTGCTCACCCTCATGTCATTTTATAAATTACTTTTATATATTTGGAAAAATGTTAGAAATTTTCAGTTCCTGAACATCGTAGACTACCATTGAAGTTCTCCTACTGTGGTAGTCAAAGGTTGGTTTTCCTCCATTCTTCAAAATATCTAATTTTGTGTTCAACAGAACTGTGGTAGTGGATGATGTCCCAGTACTGAAAATTGCTGACATTCTTCCAAGTATCTTTCTCAAAGAAATGTATACAGGTTTGAATCAACCTGAGGGTGAGTAAATGATGACCGAATTTTCCTTTTTGGGTGAACTATCCCTTTAAACTGAATATTAAAAACATTTCTGATTTGTGAGAGTGTTTCCTGCAGGTTATTCAAAGGGCATATTAGTAATCGAAAGACGAAAAGATCATTAAAGGTGAAACTTACTCTCGTAATGATTAAACAATGATGTCCTCCGTGCAGTCACCTGGGCTCCAGAGCTGTGAGTATTGTGAGTGTGCAAATATGTGTGTGTGCCTTCGTCTAGATACAAGTGCTTTATGTTCGCCAGAGTCCTCCCTAATCCTGCATCCTTTACCATCAGAGAGATAGAAAAAGGCATTCGTTGAGAAAGAGAGAAAGCTGCCGAGAAAAGGAAACTGGAACCATAAAAGGGCATGGTCTTTTCCTGAACCCACCCACCCTCCTCTCCGAACCTCTTCTAGTGACTGCCTTACAACTTTACTGGTGAAGCAAAGCCTTATTTGGGAAGAGGCTTGGAGGAGGACGGGAACTGAGCCAAGAACCTTTAGTTTGGTCAGGGACCAGAATTCTCCAAATACCACATGACTGCATCAGCGGAGCTTGGAGAGGAACGGTGAGAAAGCCTGCTGTGCTGGAAGATATGCGCGGTGGGGCTGGAGGAATGGCTAGAGGCCTGCGAGTTAAGACAAGGACAAAAATGGAAGCGTGTGATGTACTGTATAGGTTTAGATCATCAGAGGCACAGAGCTGAAGATGAAATAAATATTAAAGCACCTATATGTCATCAGGACAGTATGTCAGGTATTTGACATCAGAGCTAATGGCGGGTTTGAGATGAGATGGCCCGAAGGATTTAATGCAGCTGTTAACATGGCCTTGTATGAACAAAATGCTCCTATAGTGTACACACACTGGGAATTGTATTGGCCTTTAAATGATTCATTTGTTTATATAGATTTATTTTTAATCTCAGTCCCACACTAAATGCGTTCGGTGTACTACTACGGTGAAGTAGAGGTCTCGTACGGGTTCGGGTCCATAATTTAAATGGTCAGCCGGTTCAGGCTCCCAATCTATAACTTGGGGTTTCAGGTCTGCTTGTAATACCAAGGATATTAATGTTAACAAGATGCGCCACTGCCGTTACAATGAATGGCGAAGGAAGTCCCGCCTCCTAGTAAAACGAGCAAATCGTCAATCAATGAAGACTGACGATTTTCTGGGGCGGGGCTCTAGTGAGGCGCTTGACAGCCTGTGCGCAGGCTCAGTAGATAAGCTTAGCAAACCAAAGTTATCATCCAGTTCGTGTCATGGTTTATTATTGATCGGAAATACGCTGTTTAATTCTGCCAATTTTTGCCAAAGATTTTTGAAATATCTGCCTTCCCCCATTCAAGTAGATAGGACTGTGGACTTGCCATGATGTAAATAGATGCCCAGAGGGGACGCAAACATAGCCGCCGAGTGGCACGACTTCTGTAAACGGACTTTGGTAATACCCAAGTTTTTTTATTTGAAAACGACTATTAAATAAACGGTAGATACCCTGATTGTGCAAGATTTCTGTGCGTAACAAATTTCTAGGATGACGAATACGGAAAAAGAATTGCAAACATTTTATTTAAAGCAATTAAAAATATTTAACGCAATTGACACAGCATCCGTTTTTTTCACACGTTTTGTCATTCCTCTGTCTAGCAAAACATTCTCTAATCATGCTCTTATTCATGTCATGGCCTTTAAACCAATTAAGCACAATTTGAAAGGGTTGAGTTGATGCGTCCAGTATAGATAGACAGCTTCTAGCTGTGGAAGGCAACGTAACACAACGCGACAGCGGTCCCGTCTGGTGTACACATGGGCTAAAGGCTGCGTCAGTGAATCTCAGTCAGAATCTGTCAGACAGTGCCCCATTAAGTTCTGTTTCGTGCTTGAATGAAGAAAAACAGGTAATATTACGCCAGAATTTAAGCCTATTTTGTCTAGTATATTCATAAGCGTCTTCAACAATTCAAATAAAGTCTCAACCCTCACGTTGTGTTCGGGATATGTTTTACCCAACAATACTAATGTTATTGGATTGGACTGCAATTTGGAGAATTTGCTCACAACCTTTCACAAAAGAATGTACTCTTTTGTGTTTTGTTTTCCCCCACATTGTTACACTTGTGGTGTTCCCGGGTCAAAATGACCTGCCTACCAAAGAGAGCTCATAAATCACACGTTACGCAGTTTTATGACCACATAGGCTATTGAAAACAAGTTGAAAAAAAAGATTGAATCCAATATTTGGTGATAATATAGCATATTGAGTTCATTTTAAGCTCTCTTTGGTAGGCAGGTCATTTTGACCCGGGAACACCACAAGTGTTATTCTGTGCCATTTTTTACGCAAAGCATTTCGGAACAAACTTCCTGGTTAAACAAATGAATCTAGATTAAAGTAGGCTAGTGTGAACAACGGTGCAATTTTTGTTCATATTTTATTTAATATTGTCAAAATGATTCACAAAAAATCTTTTTTCTGTCAAAGACTGAGATGCCTAAACTCAGATTAAAGGTTGAGTTGGCGATCCTGTCCAGAAACGTTTTTTTGTGATGCTGGTAGTAAGTCTCTTAACATTCTGATAGGAATCAATAAGTAAAGCGAAACTTTAGTCTTTTTATAATTATATATCTTCAGTGAAAGGCGTAGGACCAAAAACATTGGACCAATTACTGCCCTCGGTCCAATGGCGGACAGAGAGCAGGTACCTGGAGATGTTCCTTATTGTACTAATGTAATTCACTTTGTACTTTAATGTTTTCTCACCGGTGAATGTGACCTGACTTCACTGGAGCCGATCCAACAGCTTCTGGTCTTTGCGCGCGCTCATGTGTTTTGGAGGAGGCGTGGCTTAGGATGGTGAGAGGGAGGAATCGTATGATTGCACAAACGTTTGCATTTTCCAAATGATCTACTCTGCCTTTAAGTAGGCCTACGATTAATCCGTTTGAAAAAGAAACACGAAACCAGTCCTTAATGAAAGAAAACAAGTTGACAAAGAGATGGAATCCAATATTTGGTGATAATATTGCATAACAAGTGATTTATAAGCTATCTTCGGTAGCCGGGTCATTTTGAGCCGGAAACACAAGTGTTGTTGGGTTTTGAACACAGCACAAAGGGGTTAAATGAATTCATAAAGTTGTGAAAATGTGGAACGCATCAGATCTGCGAAGAGCGGCAGCTTTGAAAGATCCAGTGTATCGCCTCAGAACGTGCAGCGTTATTTCATTACTTTACTCCTTACTTGTGAAGCATTACCCCAACACTGATAACATCACTGAACAATAATAAGTCTTCTCATATATCAATCTGCTTAAGTTCAACACTTAGCCCTGGTTTCACAGACAAGGCTTAAGACTAGTCCCAGACTAAAATGAATTGAGAGCTGTCTTAACTGAAAAACAAAACTAATCCTCTCTCTTTCTCTCAACAGGTGGTGGTCTAGCTTTTGTTTAAACCAGTAACTTTGTACTGGCACCTACTGTATTATGGCTCCTGTATGACATATCGCTTATTGCTCCCTTAACCTGTAAGTCGCATTGGATAAAAGCGTCTGCTAAATGTAAAATAACTTGCCCACATATCTTAAAATATATCAGTGCCATTGTTTTGTTACACGATGCACATCCGTAATGTTTTTTTCTACAGCATTTCAATAAAAATAAAAGCAACTTTATCAGCCTATATTAACTCAGGCATGGTCCTGGTTTAAGCTAAATCTTGTCTATGAAACCGGCCTTTATCTCCTTATCCTGTCAGAGAACCCAGCATTTTTATAAAGGATTTCAGAAATAAGACTGCATATACATTCCCAGTACTCATACATAGTGGTTTTAAAACCTAATTTACTTTGTTTTAAAGCAATTGGTTTCCTTAAATAGTTTGAGTTCCCTGAACGTCAGTCGAGTTTCAGAGTGATTCTTCAAAGACGGACAGGTCATCATTTTGTTTGCATGTAGTATGAATGGATATAGCTTATCCTCTAGCTACTAACTGTCTCTTATCTCAGTGTCTATTTTCATCGCTGTACGTATCGTAGTACTTGGAAGGGGCACACGCAGTTGGATATTCACCTCAAAAGGGTTTGCAGTGCGCTACTGATCTGCAGCCTTCAGCGATGGGTGGATGCTTCATGTTCATGAATGAGCGTCGGTCATTGCACATTGTCTTGTCTTGTTTCGTGGAGTTTTTTTTTTTGTAGAGACGTAAAAAATGCTTTTCGACCTCATGACCTTATATAAACGAGACAAGAAGATGAAGATACCTTTATTTATTCATGAAGCCCTACGCTGTGTTTTAATGCTATGTGTAGTACGTTTCAAACCCAGACTTCCAGGTTCACACTTGTACAGATTTAATGACACAATTCTAAAGTTGAAGAATATCTATTCAAACGTATAAAGGGTCTTCTGTTACATGACTTCAACTGCTTTGCAACAATGCAAAAGTGTGAAAAGCTCTAAAGAGACAAAACAGATATGAATTGACTGTTGGCTTAAGTTTCAAAAAAGCACTTTCCAAGTGTAATAAAGATATTCTTGAGTGAAGGATTTCTTTCTTATTCCTCAGTGGACGGATAAACCAGGTATCCACTGAAAGCATTGTTGCCCTGGGCGTCTCCACACAGCTGTCTGCCTGAGAGCAGCTCAACATAAACCTGACAGCCACGCCGGAGCTGGAGAAGCACAGTCTGAGTACTGCTGTCTTCCGAATCCTCACGGTTGTCTTCCCAGGACGAAGCGATCACCTGGCCGTTCATTACCAGCTGCGCCTTCTGGTAAAGCCGGTCTGCATCGCCGACTCTGGAATAAGCGGTGAAGGAGAAAGAGTAGAGACCAGCGTGCGGGGCTGTGAATGTACCTGTGAAAATCAAGCGGAGGTTGAGCTCTCTGTGTTTGCGCTTTTGTGCGAGGCTGATCCTGCAGGGATGAGAATCTGTCTTATCAAAAAAGGTCATCCCCAGATGTCCCGATCCTGCATCCAGGTACTGCACACTTTACATTTCACACTTTGTGTCGCACTTAGAAAACGAATGATCTAACAGCCCCGAAGCATATTCCAGTATTGTCAGCCATCTCGTTGAAATTAAAAATGACCCTAGGTTTTACTATTGTAAAAGTAAAGTAATGGTTAAGGGCCGTACACACTATTGAGGAGAACGATAACAACGACTGTAAAGATGACATAAAATAGTGTTTAATTCAAGAGAATATCAGAGTTTACACTAAAACCATAACGATCAAGGTACAGAGGAGGGGATTACTTTCATAAGTAATAACTGCCAAACGGCTATTGCTGATGTCCTCTTTAATAATGTCCAGGAGGCCTTGAAAGGAATTCTGACTAATACCAAGTTTGAATAAAGTGTGCTTCGATATGACTCTGTTTTCTTATCTTTGAAGAATCTCTTGTAACCAAAATGATCGCTATCATCATTAGGGATGCACGATATATTATTGTCCATAATTGGTATCGGCCAATAAACGGTACATTTTAAATCAGGCCAATATATGAAAGCAGATCAATTATAAATCATTTTCTCCGGTTGAACCCCTTCACTTGCCGACTGCTCTTAGTTCAAATCCAGTACAGAACGGGCTTTCTGTCATCATCATTAACTTACTGCTATTAGCCAAACTTTGTTGATGTAGGTACAGTATGTAGATAATTATGAATGTGTAGACTATAGGAACAAAAGCATGTTGTTTTTTTCCAAGCAACATGCAAAGCTCAAATAGTTTATTATGTTGATTAAGTATATTGTAGAAATTCCTGCTGTCTTTGATGAAGACAGTGAACACACTTTCACTCATTCTCGTGGTGCCGTCATTATTGTTTCCAGTCATGTGGCAGAATATATTCGTATTACTGTTTGCTAGAAAAGAAAGCAGGAGATCCAAAAGATGGTTTCTTATGGAATGGGAGGAATTGTTGGTTGATTGGTTGAATCAAGTGTGCCATAAGGTCCTTAGAAACAGAGAGGAATTTGGAAACGCAGCTCACCCAATGCCGGATTGTATCCACTGCCTTGATTGAGCGAGACGGACTGGTAAGAGATCGACATGTTGTTGGTGAAGGGCCCGAGACACCCGGCCATCGGCAGCATTGTAGCAGTGAAGGCTATTCCAGATCCAGCTGTAGGGTGGGAGAGAGAAAAAGGAGAAATGTTTCAAGTCATTGGGTTTGAAAGTGCTAAACAAAGAGTGACCAATAGTAAGGTATACCTGTGACTTCCTGTATTTGGTTGTTAAGGCGAGAAAGTCCGTCCCACAAACCGACCATGCGCATGAATGTGGCCTCCTCCAGGTCAAAAAGGGGCTTCGCCGCACAACAGCACCCCTGCTGTCTCGTGAACGCACATTCACAGTCCCATCCACCACAGGGCAGGCTCCCCGCCCAACTCACTGTCGTTGTCACAAATGCGCCATTTAAGACTTTTTATATTTCTGTGATTACACATTTTCGAAACACAAATAGCAGCAGCACAACTATGCCCTCAACAGCTTTATTTGCATGAAAAAATGATCTAAACAAAATTCTGATGAATAAATGAAGGAACAAAATAAAGATAAAGTGATTCACCAGCAGTTTCGCGCAGGAGATGGAGGGCGCTTGACGCCTCTGCGCCCGAGCTCAGACAGAGAATCACCAAAACACACAGAGGTGCTGCTGTAAGAGTCTTCATCTTCACAATGCAGAAGACGACTGTTCTGAAAAAATTCAACACGAGTACTCTGTGTCTGGACCCCAAAATGCTCAATTAAACCACAGTGATTATAAACATGGCACTTAACAGTTAGAATTTGGGGAGGGTTTGTGGAATTTAGGTCACTAATCAAAGCAAATGTAAGAAACGCAGGTCACTAAAAGGAAGACGTCCTCACTCCCATTGATGCAAGATACACTTCTTAAACCATTCCTGAATTTTTTTTTTGCCACAATATCCAGTTTGTTCCCCTGTTGCATACAAACATATTAATAACGGCTTAACTTCCTAAAGTATCGAATGAAACTGCTCAATGGGGTTTTTTTGTGTAAAGCTGAAACATTGTGCATTGTAAAACATGTTAATATAAACTGTATATATACATATATATATATAAACTATTTCAAAAACTATACAGTATAGAACTATTACGTCAGTGAACAAATAGTGAAAAAGTAAGCCCTGACAAAACATACATCACATTCTAATACAAACATGGGTTCTGCACATCTACAATCTGCATATTTGAAATTCAATGCATGCTAAGCACTGTTTTACATAATTTGTGTTTTGATTCCTTACCGTGATGAAGATATCAGCTCAGGAAGAGAAAGGTTGAGCGAGTCAAAGACCGTCAGTATACTATAGACAGTACACTGTGGACCCTTCCCTGCTGCTGTCGCCTTATGCAGTGGGTGGGGATGGTTATAGAATGACCCATGCAGCCTCTACAGCATCTGATTATAGCGAAATAAAACAGAACGCGACAACACCCTTCTTGTCCCCTATGAGCATTTCATTTGTCCCATTGGTGTGAATACATGAAAAGGTTGTTCTGTTTCAAATCCCCAACAGACTACAGGTGATGCTATCATAACACGGCTGTAGTGACTGTTGCTCGCTGTTTCTTGTCTGTTATTTTCATCTGTGAAGAGTGCTGCCAAATCAGGGATATATCAGGACTAGATTTTGTCCTCATTCTCCGAAACGGGTGTAGCCCGGAGACACATGGTATTGAAAAAGGCGTTTTCAGTGATGCTGCATAGTCTCATGTGTCACTCCAGTTTAAATCAGATTGGAGTGATAAAAAGGCAAAGAATCACTCTTTTTAAATGCAAGGTTATAGAGAAACATGAGAGAGTCATTGATGTTGTGTAAAATGAAACTCATGAAACTGTGTCAGCCACAAAGAAAAGAACTGAAGCGTCCTAAAAAGATAATAGTGACTAGCGATTCTACTAAAAGCGAAGTTTAAGGAAACTATAGAATAACACAAATGTTGTGACTAAAAAAAGAAAATGATTCCAAACTTGTTTCGATTCCTTTAAATTCAAGTTTATATAGCTCTTTTTAAGCAGCTGCAAAGGACCATCCTAATAAAAGTTAATCTAAGATAAGCAGTCTCCCCGGTGAACGGTTGTAAGGAGCCAAAACTCCAATGATGAATAAATAGAGAAAAGAACTCTCAGCCGTAAGGGCCAGTTCTCGTCTGACGCATTACAGCTGCAGTTCTGAAAAGGTTTTCTTAATAAATAAATGATATAGTAAGACTTAAAAACATGTATTTAAATGCTCATAAACATATTTCACATCGAAGTCGATTTATTTTATAGTGCTTTTACTATTTGCATTGCATCAAGGCAGCTGTACAGGAAAACCAAAGGCATTGAATACAGTGCATTATGGTATTATTCACCCCAGTCTCAAGGCAGTTTGAGGCATTGGCACGAAATTTGGAATCTATTTCTTAGTGTACATGGACACAAATGAATAGATTGCAGTTTGTGACAGTTTCATAAATTCACGTGAGACATACTTTAAAATACATACTTTAGATACGGTATATTTGATATATATATCTCATGAAACCAAAGTCAGTTTAGGGAAGTCGTGCCTCTCGGTGGCCATGTTTGCAATGCGCCTCCGGGTAGTTATTACGTGATTCAAGCAATACGTGAATTGGGAATACTGAAATTCGTTCAATCGCCGTCCAAAATCCCAATTAAACCACATATTTAGGAACAGCATTTAAAACTTACATGAACTTTACCATAACATTTGCTTCATATGCTTAAATTGCGCTGCAATTCACCTTTTTCGAGGTTGCTTCCGTTTCAAGCAGTCAACCCCGCACTAGAGAGAATCATCCGTCTTTGTCAATTGACGTTTGGCTGTTTTTACAGGAAGGCGGGACCTCCTATGCCATCATATTGAGCGTTGCACTCCATCCCCATTCATGGTAATGGCAGTGACACATCTTGATAATATCTTTGATTAAATTTACAAATGACCATTTAAACTTGTGAGTGCTTTTTTCATTACTGCTTTTTTGGTGTGAAGAATTAGCACCATGGAATGGGTTAATAAATTGCATGCAACAAAAAAAAGTTTGAATGTCATAGTTGGAAGTAATATTAGGTTATTCTGAAAAGAACTGGGGCCCGTTCTTCGTACATCGCTTACTACATCCAAGATCAAATGAAACATCCGAGATGACCTAATCCCGCAAATCATGATCTGGATAATCTTCGAACGCACCATTGTGTACGATTAGAATATCTGGATTAAATTGTCTGGGATCAATGCAGCATATATGGATAGAAGAACTAGTGATCAGCAGCGCTGCTATTGGCTGGTTGTTACGTCAAAAGACATAGTCACTACCGATTCTTCCCAACTGCGTGAAGATTATGACACATTTTAAAACCTTGTTAGGAACACTTCAAACGATGCACAGAAAGATTACTTTCAGAGATATTTATAACATTTTAAAGTTACTTTAGAGTTAGTTGTAAACTGAAGTTGTATATTTTGATAAATTTACTTTTAATTATTTGTTTGAATAAATTCTCTTTTTTAGTGTTTTTTTTGCAATGAGATGGTGTTTTAACCAACAAAATAAAGTGTTTTATACCCATCAGTGTTCACTACATAGGATACTGAGGAAAGTGTCTGAAGACTTTCCATTTCAATAACATTTCTTAACTGGATAAACTCAGTAGCAGCAGCAGGAGGAAAATATGATTTTATTGTGCTATGTTATTGCTTTTAATGTATTGTGAATTATTGATTTCTCTCCACAAAAGACACAAGACGCGTAAACTTTTTAAAGTCTTTAAAGGTTGAATACATGCAAAAAAAGCCCAAACTTCAATGCATTGACCTTATAAAGAAACAACCTAGAGATTTAGTTTTAGTAAGATTGGAGATTTTAAAACGATGTATTGTTTACTGACCTAACATTTCTTATTGCTGGTAAAAGATGAAACTTGTGCCTCCCTATAATCCATGAAGATAAAAACTAAGATGCGCGTGGGCATAAGCATGTCTGTGATGGTTTTGCTTTTAGAATAATAAAGAAAATGGTATTCCAAAAGTTACGTCTCATGAAGCTCAGTCTAGTGGTTTAAGTGTAGTGGTTAGGACATCATCATCAGGCTGCACCTCCATCACAGGTCTCTTCTCTTTTCTGATGTGTACAGGCCCTGTCAGGTTCGCTCCTTAGACTTATTATACACTGAAATCCTTCATTCCTATCAGTTGCCCAAAGGTCATTTCATGATCCTGTCCTGACCTGAGCTGCAGTGTCACAGGTTTGGCTCAGGGAATGGTGTCTTCAAACAGTCCCATCATGTGACAGAAGATTGTTGACTCGTGCAGATTCAGGTCATTTTGTTTCAGTGCTGGTGATACTGTAGGTTCACTTTAGGTCACAAACCATCTAAACGATTTAACCAGTCAGCTTCCTTATCCATTCAATTCCATTTTGTTTAAAATGATTACTAATAATATAAAAATTATTATTTCCTGCAAATATTATCATTGATTTTCAGAAAATAATCTGAGGTCTCGTGACATTTGTCAAGACTGAAAGACACATACAATGCTCATTGACATGATCATGACTACATAATCTTTACAATATTTTATATTCATTCATTCATTTATTTTGGTCCTCACCTAAGATAAATAAAAAATGTTCTATATATATTATATTATATTACAATAAATATTGTTCTAAAAGCAAAACATTGCGTTAATTACGTGTTAACTTCGCAAAGCACTTTTATTTTATCCTGTACTTTGCGCAACAAGATGGTTTTGTATGAATGAAGCCGACTTGGCTGCGTCATGGCCGCGATCTGTTCCTGTTTATAAGAAGTAAGCCTGCTCCTGAGCAGGTTTAAGCTAACGGACCTGTTGCTAAGACAACAAGTCCAGGATGAGCGTCGAAGAACCGAACAACCCAAGATCATGTGAAATCGTCAACAATCAAATTCAGCTAACTGAGTTAGCGAGGTACGAAGAACGGGCCCAGGACTAATCAATTCAAATTAATATTAAATTAAAGGAAAGGTGTGAACCAAAGCAAAAATGTATCGCTGTGTAGGTTAGATAATGTAGTCAAGAATCCAGAGAGAATAAGAGCACAGAATCGAAATGTTTTATTCAATAATTAAAATAGAACTTTGGAAGTTCCTTGCAATAGAAACAATGGCTGTAGCTTTCAAAAAGATCTCGTGTTAGTTTGTCCAATGCTGAGTGGTGTGGAAAGAAACATAGAATCTCAAATGAAACTTACAATCACAGTATACTGTGCAAACCCGCAAGTCAAGAAATAGCAAACTACACCTTTAAGTTTTTATTGTTGCAGTAGCTCCTAAGGGCTGCATTGTGTACTTTTCAATGCATCACACATTACATACTGAATACTATGCACTTTTAGAAACAACACGGGTTGTTTCTATTTTAATCAGTTGCATAGAGCAGGAAGCCAGTGAAAGTATTGTAATGGTTGTTGTCATCACACAAGAAGCAACCGGCTGGCAGAGCAACGTCCACTGCGTCCCCTGCATGCAGCTGCACTGCTAGCACAGCGCTAACACTGTCCTCCTGATCTTGACGGTTGTTTTCACTCAGTGCTGCCAGCGTTCGTCCATTCAGCCGGAGTCGTGCACAGGCGGAGAGTCTTGCTCCCGGGGCACCAGCGTCACTGTACACGGTCAGTGCCAGGTTGTAGACACCAGAACGTGGAGCGACAAAGGTGCCAGTGCTGGTGCTGTAGCCATCTCCCACGTTAATGAATACACTCCCATACTTCACTATGGCTTCTTCGCGATACGGTCCCACGCAGAGGCGTACATCGGTGAGGGCCACGGAGAAGGCGCTGCGACTGGCTGTGCAGGCAAAAATGGAAAATAACTCAAATTAAAACGAAAAAAAAATGCTCAACTAGACTCGAAGTGCATGAAATGCAACACTCTAAAAGTGGTTGAGCTAAAACAAAACATGTTGCATTCTGTCAAGTGAACGCATCTCTGTGTTATTTCTGGGACAACACAATGAATCAGTACATACTCTGTTTTTGTAGCGTAAAGGCAATAGCTGTAAATAGCTGTATTGTAAATAATGTCGCTACTATGAGACACGAAAGAAGATCTCTTCAGAAATGTCTCTGTGTCCATACTACAGGGACAATGGGATCCCGTGTTGTTTGGTTCTTCAAATTTTCTTCTATTGTGTTTTGGAATGACATGAGGGTGAGTACATGATAAAAGAATTTCATTTTGTTGCGTTAACTATTTTCGCTAAACCCTAATAAAAGGAGTTTGAAAACTGCTTTACACTTACCACGGATATTGTTTAAAACGCCTTGAGCTCTCTCCACGCCCCTCTGCAGCTCATTTAGACTCATGTTGAAGAACGTCTCCATCCTCCACATCATCTGCTGCATCAGACAGCAGCCACAGGACGCCTCATCCGTCAGACACACTGTAAAGACCATGTGAGAAGCAACATCATCCCTCACTTTCTTGATCACAACAACAAAAACTACCAAACAAAAAAGGTAAAGTCACCGTTCTCGTTGGTATCATTCTGACTAGGTTCTCCGCGACCATGCCAAGAAAACGTCCTGTCCTGTGCCAGTGCACAACCCAGGAAGCTCAACATCACAAGGGCTGAAATGTGAAAGTTTGACCAGTTCTACGCATTAAAATGTCATAGCATTCACGTGGATGTAGTTCATTTTAATACCAGTACTCACCCCTCATTCCTATTGATGTCTGTTGACTGTACTCTTTCACCAAGATGCGTTAGCGTTCAGCTCACCTTCAATGGTCTTGACTATAAAGGCGAGAAAAGCCACACCTTCCCTCAATGGTCTGGGCAGGGCCTTTTGTGGGCTTTTTTATCACTCAAAACATTGCTGTATGTGGGACAGGTATTGTTTTTCAGTTGATCATGTCATCCCATAGTCGTTTTCTCCAGGGTACCTCTGATACAGCACACATTTCTATGTGGATACTGAGAGCTGTGTATTAAAATACCAGACATCTTAGTTTGAATGATAAATACTCTTATCATTCAATGATTATCGTATCATATAGATACTCTTACGAGCGAGTGCGTGTGAGGTAGATGGTATTGGTTTTGAATCACATTATTATTTAATCCGCTGTCCCCTGCTCTCCCCTAATCCACAGCGGTGCTTCAATTTGATTCAACCCATTCACAACGTTTAGTTTAATAACTCAATTCAATAAGTTTTAAAGGACTTTACTTGGCTTTATGTATAGTTCATGTTTAAAAAATGATTACACTCATATCAGTTGAATTTGAACAATAGTATTACCTTTCGATCTAGTGGGAACCTAGACTTGAACTTATCAAGCATATAGCGTTAGTTCTGGCAGGTCACGTGAGTGTGAAAATGTAGGTTTGTCCTTGTCCCACACTGTTTTATGCATTATATCCTGCTTATTATGTTCCTCACTTATAAGTGTCACTGAGAGTTACGACTTGAAGTGTTTGTACCCAATATCACTCTGTTCCAGATGTTAAGAACAAGGAACTAACGTAGTGCTTACCTTAGCAGAAAAATCTAACTATTAGGTCTTGTGATTTTCCATGTGCCTTACGAGGAAGTCATTTATTCTCATATATTGGACCTGTCCTTAAGAAATATTGGACTTTGAGTGAACTGCATTTCTGTGTCTGTGTCAGTCTTGGTCAGGCCTGAAACTTTGCGTGTTCCATCGACTAGACTCAACCTTCTACCTAGACAAAAAGTAATAATATTACAGTGAGTCAAGCTTGCATCAACTGATCCATATCTACCTATAGAAATATGATGCTACAGAGCCTAAATTTCGTCTTTCCATCTGGAGGAATTACATGAATCACATGTGGGGATTTCAAGATTTTGGGCAGGGAGAATTAATATTGACACACATGTTACTTTAAACATCATTTATTAAATCGTATTGGATATTGATTTAAAACTTCATGAGAACTTTAACTAGGCCTATAAATTAAAACTATATAATAGTGTCTTTTGTTTCTTGTAACTTTTCTCTTTCCTCATTTCCGCACCATTTATTAACATCGACAACATTTAATGTTAAAACTTGATAACCAACTTTGTAAGAACTTTAACTATATTTTAAACTATTTTAATGTATTTCACTGTTTTGAAAGGACAATGAAGCATACACTATGAATCACAGGAGACTTGCTTCAGCATTGTGAACTCCTGATGAGCTTCCTGCCCCTTCACATTGGATGAGAAGTGTTTCAGCAGATTGTCTAGTTGACTTCACCAGGGGTGTCAAACTCATTTTAGGGTGAGGGCCAGATGGGAAGAAATGTGACACTGTGTGGGTCGAATCACATGTACCAAATGACAAATTAATTAGCAAAAAAAAACTAGAAAGACATACTTTTCTGTAAAAACTGCATTTAAAGGGGTCATATGAAGCAATTTCGTGTTTTCCTGTATCTTTGTTGTTTTACAAGTTGTTCATGCATATATCAGACACCTGAAATTGCAGAAATTATAGTCTCAAACCAAAAGAGATGTTCTCTTTAAAAGCGGAGGCTCATCCACACCTTCCTGAAACGCCCCATTTAAACACGCCCCCACAAATCTACGTCAGAGTGTGAGAAGCTACGAATAACGAAGCTTTGAAGGCGTAACTATTTTCGCTGTAGTTTTGATGTTGTCACCGCCATATCGTGAAGACGCGGAGTGTTTTATTGCAAAATAAAACCTACTTTGTTGGGTTTTCCAAACGAGGACATAAGAGAACGAGCGACCGGACCGTCACTGAGAGAGGACCAGGCCCGGACACGTGTTAAGTTGATTTATGTTTATGTTGCCGGCAGTCGTCCGTGAGGGGCTGCGGCCTGTTTATTTACTTTGTTATTATTTGATTAAATGTTTTAAATGTTTGCCGGTTCCCGCCTCCTTCCTTCCTTTTAATGAACCTCATTACATTGGTGCCGAAAACCCGGGAGGAAGGAGAGACATGCTGTCGGAGAGTCCTTGCCGCCGAGTGGCCTCGCGGTGCCGGAGAGTTCGGGCAGCGCGGACGAAGGGCGTCCGCCAGTGGCTGCCCGAAGCGGTGGTTCTGGAGAAGAGGAGGGGCCATTGTGGGCCGCCGGAGCTTCGGTGGGACGGCGACCTTTGCTGCCGCGCCCCTGGGTCGAGGTGGGGTGGCTATCGTCCAAGCGGGAGCCGACTTCCCGCAAAAGGAGGAGCGTCCGCCGGCCGCCAGGGGGCGGACGGTTGAGCCGTCCACCGAGCGCCCAGGGCCACAATGGCTCCTCCTCTTCTCCAGAACCACCGCTTCGGGCAGCCACTGGCGGACGCCCTTCGTCCGCGCTGCCCGAACTCTCCGGCACCGCGAGGCCACTCGGCGGCAAGGACTCTCCGACAGCATGTCTCTCCTTCCTCCCGGGTTTTCGGCACCAATGTAATGAGGTTCATTAAAAGGAAGGAAGGAGGCGGGAACCGGCAAACATTTAAAACATTTAATCAAATAATAACAAAGTAAATAAACTCTCGTTATGGCTCTCGTTATCTTGAACTCTTCTTCCAAGGACTTGAGTGGCAGTTGCAGTTTGTTGCGGTGTCCATAGAGTGCGATGCTATTTAGACTTTTTGGAAGCCCCAGCCATTTTCTGAGGTGCCTGCTGACTTTCCTCTCTAAGGTTTCCACAGTCTAAATTGCCACTTCATAGACAAGGAGTGGCCACAGGATCCTGGGAAGAATTCCATGCTGGTATAGCCAAGCTTTGAACTTCCCTAGCAATCCAGACCGGTCCACTGACTTCAGCCATCCATCCAGCTCAGTGCAGGCTGACTGGATGGATGCTGCGTCCCTCAGGGTGCTGTCAAACACCTTGCCTAAGCTCTTAACAGGCTTCTCAGTGATGGTTGGGATTGTTACCCCTGCGACAATGAACCGGGACTTGTCATCTACTTTTCCTCGTCTCAGCACCATTGATCTAGACTTGGCTGGTTTAAAACGCATCCGTGCCCACTCCATTAGCTTTTCGAGGCCCTTTAGAATCCACCAGCAGCCATGGACTGACTCAGTGGTGACTGTGACATCCATAAATGCACTTATTGAGCATTGAGCGTGGCTGACGTTGAGCTGACTTTGTCTTGGGCCCTCTGCACTCTGGTTCAGCAGACTTTGTGAGCATGTTCATGGCCAGGGAGAAAATAATTACGGAACTGGTACAGCCCGTAATGAAACCAATCTCGATCTTGTGCCAGCCTGATGTCACTGCTCCTAAAGAGGTTCTCATCCTGAAGTTGTTGTAATAATCAGCGATGAGGTCTCTGACCCTCGTGGGGACGTGATGTTTGGTCAGAGTAAGTTGCACAATCTTGTGTGGTATTGAGCCATATGCATTTGCCAGATCGATCCACAACACTGACAGATTGCCCTTGTTCTCTCTGGCCTCTCTGATGAGCTGCGTCACCACACCTGTGTGTTCCAAGCATCCAGTAATTCCTGCGATTCCCCCCTTCTGAACTGATGTGTCGATAAACTTATTCTTTGAGAGGAAGGTACACAGCCAGTTAGAGACAGCACTGAAGAAGATTTTGGCTTCAACACACAACAGGGAGATAATGCGGAACTGGTCTATCTTCTTGGAGTTCTCCTCTTTTGGAATCCAGACCCCTTCAGCAACTCTCCACTGTTCAGGAATCGTGCCCCTCCTCCAGATGACTCGCAGGATCTTCCACAGGCGCAGCAGGAGTTTGGGATAGTTCTTATACACTTTGTACGACGTGCCGCTTGGTCCTGGAGCAGAGCTTGCTCGCGCTTTCCAGACAACCTCTCGAACCTCCTTCAGCTGCAGCTCTGCCATGTTGAACTGCACATTTGGCCCTGTAGGATCTATCAGAGTGCTGCACTCTCCCAACTCCTGTTCACTCGCTGGGTCACTGTATGTTTCCTTTAGGTGGTGATCAATCTCCTCCTTAGTGCAGATCAGATGGCCGCTGCGTTTCTGTCCTAGCAGCTCCTTAGTGAACTTAAATGGGTTGGCAATAAATGCAGCTCGCTTCCGGGCTTTTTCGCGACGGCGCCTCCGGTGCCACTCTGCCCGTCGGAGGATCCTGATCTTCTTTCGTAGGATGCCAATTAGCTGTGCCAGCCCAGTGCACTCCTCCTCTCCTGCATGCTTGTATTGTCGCTTCAGGGTCTTCATCTCCTGCCTGATGTTATGGATTCTCTCCTCTCACGTTGGCCACTTGATCCGCCTCCTCTCAGACTTGGTGCTGGAAGGAGTCATTTGCAACACTTGGAGGTTCCGGGCACTGTGGGGTAACTCCGGGCCTGGCTCCTCCTGCGTCTCACCAGGTTGAAAACCTGTGCGTTGTGTTGGTCCTGTCCCCACCAGACACTTCATCTTACCTTGGTGGATCTTTAGGCCTCGCTCGTTCTTACAGATCTTGCCACATGTACACTGCTTGCTAATATTCGTTTGTCCATTGCCTTGGTCCAGCACCGTTACATCCGTACGGTTGGGGTGCTCATCCCCCCCCCCTCTCGGGCACCCCTGGGGGTATTTTTTCCTTAGGTTCATCAAAGCTTTTTATGGGAGTCTCCCTCACAGAAGACACAGATTGGGTTGCCAGCCCGCACTGCCCCGGTTACCGTGTCTCTGAGCTGTCACTGACTCTCCAGTCGTCACCACACTTTCGTGGTTGCCAACCAGTCTTTCCTGGTCGTCACTGATTGAATCAGATTAAAGCCGATCTTACTAAAATAGATATTATACCTCAAAGTGACGTTATCACCGATCACCATCTTATAACATGTACACTGCGCACTGCAGAAATCAGCCGTAAATCTCGTTATCAACAGGGTAGAACAATTACCTCGACTACTAAAGATAGTTTTGCATAGAGCTTGCCAGATCTGACTTCTTTAATAACCTTACCAATAAATACAGAATTGCTCTATGACATGACCAGCAACTTGGCCACTATTTTCGCTAATACATTAGAAGCTGTCGAACCTATGAAGTCAAAAAAGATTAATGAGAAAAAAATAGCACCATGGTACCATGGTACAATAGCACCACTCGCGCCCTAAACAGAGAAACACATAAACTGGAGCACGAATGGAAACAAACCCAATTAGAGGTCTTTAAAATTGCATGGAAAGAGAGTGCAGATTGTTATAAAAAGGCACTAAAAGCAACAAAGCCTGAGCACCTCCGAAACCTCATAGAAACTAACAAAAACAATCAAAGGTTTTATTTAGTACAGTTGCTAAATTAACATATAAACAGACATCACCTGACTTGGCTATTATGCCACACCTTGGTATCAATGATTTCATGGAATTTTTTATGAAAACATAAGAGACAACATAGTTTAAACTCAACCTCCAAGTCTGTCCTATGAATTAGTACCAACCATCGCCCCAAAAGAAAAGCTACAGTGTTTCTCACCTATAAAACAGCAAGATTTAATTAAATTTATAACTACAACATGCTTTTTAGACCCCATACCACTAAATTATTAAAAGAGTTACTACCTGTTGCAATTAAGCACATTTATAACATTATCAACTGTCAATTAATCTAATCAAGTCCCAGGACCCTTTAAACGGTAACTCCGGAAAAAAAAGACAATTCTGCCATCAATACTCACCCTAAGTAGTTTAACATCTGTATGACCTCAATTTTTCTAAAAAACGCAAATTAAGGTAGTTTTGGAAGCTTTCTGACTTCTCCTTAGATTGCAACGCAACCTCAACCCTTCTCCCTCATTTACTGCGATGCACGCTATCAATCACATGACGTGTTACAAGGAGGCAGACCAAACATTAACAGTCAGCTTACTTTGTGGATTTGGAGCGGGAAAAAAAATGGACGCCAGTGTGGGAAATCCTGGTGGCGACAATGCAATAATATTAGTACCTGAAAAAAAAGGATGGTATATTTTTTTCAGGAAAACTTTTTTGGGTGTTTAAACCTGACAACGAAACCTGGCTTTGGCATTGTCGCAGCAACACAAGGTAACACCACTAATCTCCACAACCACCTCAAACATAACCACAAAATAAAGTATCCCTGCTTTCCAATTATCCTACTTATACTAGCCATAATAGTAGGTAGTGTTTTTGTGTTGGAATAGTAGGTACTTTTGAGTGCATGGCAAAATAGATTGCACAAACTGGAACATACTAACAGGAAGCGGAAGTGGCCGTTGTTCCCTAGAAAACATTGTGGCCAATACCTGTCACACATCAAAATACAGCTCTTCTTTCCATTAAGGTATTTAATCATTCATTCATTATTTCGTATGTAATGTTGACCGTATACTATATATTTGTTAATTTAGTGACGCATCGGTTATATAATTTATTAATGCAGTGGAGCATTACTAAACTCTGCCTACTCGCGGTGAATTGTGGGTAATATCAGCCGCCAGAGTGTGCATCGTTCTGCACTTCCAAATTTCTACCGGAAGCAGTAGACCATCCAGGAATCTTTGGAATACTATTTTCAACATACTACGATTTGGGACATACTAATTCTACTAGACAAGGGAGTTACACCTAAAAATTCCGGCCGCCAGACGACACAAACTTCCATAACTCAGATGTTACATGGTGCATCGCCATACCCTTTAAGTTCCATCGCTTATCAGCTAGCTAAAGACAAGGCTCCAATCAACACAGTTGAAACATATGGATTCAAGGCAATGAAAAAGACTAATGAATGCTACTCTCTGCCCTTTCGCAACTATTTTTCATCTGTTATATTGCCAAATCTATACACCCAGTGCCGAACGACAGTCGAGAAAGAACTGCTAGATTTGCAGAACTTCGCCGCAACAGCAGACCTATGCAGACCTGCCAACCTTGGAATATTTTTTTGAGTACCATCAGCCGAAGAGACAGAACACAGGTTTTTAACATATACTTCTTTCACAACCAATAAGTTATATCACATTTTTGAATATAACTTTTCTTATTGAAGTATTTAAATTTAGGAAACATTGTGTATATTGTGTGTGTGTGTGTGTGTAAATAATCTTCAGTGAGATACCCTTGATGTGTATCAATGACATTTACTTGCACTGGCACTTGCTCTTGACTGCTTTGTTTCATAGGTCGCTGATTTGGAGAGTGCTGTTATACATATCATAAAAAAGTACAGCTTTTACAGCACCAAAACAAGTATTATTTATCTAATAAAGATAGAATAATATGGCTCTTTTTATTGTTTGTTTAAAAGCAAAGGGAATGTTTTCTCATTTAATAAATGTTCATATATTCAATAAAGAAAATATTATGGGGTGTACCTGAAGCCTACTTATTGTGATTATCACAAATGATTTATGCCAGCTGGCAACATTATCAAAAAATGCAGGTGGGAAAAGAATGAATATACACACATCCTAAAATGGGCAGAATCACAAATGTGTTCTGTTTAATAAAAAATACAGGCCTTCCTAAAGCCACAATTTTACCTGAGGCTCCCTGATGGCTGACATCAAATATCATAATGCAAAATGCATGATTCAGCTGTTTTGATGGGCGGAGACACTGCCATTGCTGCTGATACACTTTTAGGAACTGCTGTGGGGCATGGGCTCGTTTCTTTTTTAGGTGGTCTGCTGCTTTCTCCCTCCCTGTCTGTGTCCTCATCTGATGTCATTTTTTGCCGCGACTCATGCACACACGCACAAACAAACACCTCTTGGTAACTTTCTATGCTGCTCACATGCACTTTTCCAGCCTACCATAATCTACTTTAATAATGATATACTTGATTAAATTAGTAATCTCAAAAGTTTGCATATGACGTTCTATTTTATTGACAATTATCGAGAGCTCGATTTTGCAGAGCGCATTCAATCGGCTCCGCTGTCAGGAGAATTCCCTTTACTGAAAGCGAACGGCGCCAGGACGCTTTTTTATGTGACCAAAACTTGATGCTCTCTCGCAGAAATAAGTGCACGTTATTGAGTGAGAAGCCACCAGCGCAATCGCCCCCCTATGGTACTTGGTAAAATCATAGTAACTTTTGTGAGCGCTCATTTATAAATCATAAATACTGTGAGCGCATCTTGCGGGCAATTGCACATTATCAAATGAGCCCGCAAGATCATCGACAGCATAGGATTAAGCCAATTCAATATTTCAACTTTCCACATCCACCGATCAGTTTACCTCAGAGCTCAGAAGACGTCTTCGTTTAAAACAATGCGTCAGAACGTGTGGGTGGAAGGGATCACGCGAGATTGTGCGGTTCTGCCGATTTGCTGACTCTTGTTATTGATTGATAGGCCATAGGACGTGTCAATCATCGCTGCATTCTATTTGTGGGAAGAACTCAGTGCTATGATTGGACATATTCTTCTTTGCTATGCTTGTTTTGAGTACTGCACGCAGCAGAGGCGACATCAGGTTTTTGCGTAGTTTAGAGTGACGAATCGTACCAGCGTACTTTGAGGTCAAAATGCGTACCTGCTACGCAAAATGCGTACAGGTTGGCAGGTCTGCCTATGGTCAAGCCGAACTATGGAGCCGCATTTAATTAATATGCTCTGCTGGGTGGCAGCGACCTGACATGTCCCCACACCACAACAAAATTGCAACTGCAATTACCCTGGAGGTATGAGGCGAACGTGCTAACCACTAAGCCACCGTGCCCCCCTTGTTAATATTATATGTAACATTATTATGACCCAATTTAGGAATTGAAAGTCTGCATAAAATATTACCAGTGTTTCTCTTATTCCATCCATCCATCCATCCATCCGTTTGGTGTGCGTTAGTGTGTGTGTCAGTGCATGTATGATATTTAATGTATTCCTTATAGTTAACTGTTTTCATGTTCAGCTGCTTTGCAACAAAGACAATTGTAAAAAGCACTATACACATAAAAGTTGATTTTATTTAAAGATAATATTTAACAAAACTTTTCAGTAGGACTACATTCTGAAACCTCTACAACATTTCCATCTCTCCAGCACATACGGATATTGGTCCAGCACAGAGCTTGCAAGTATCCGATTCTATACATAGAATAGCTGCGTTAAGTTTGTTTAAAGTCATTTTTATTGGTGTTCAGAAATGCATTATTTGCCATGCTCTCCCTCTCTCTCTCACTGTATCTCTCTTTCTCTCTCTCTCTCCGCACTCCCTAGCGCGTTTGTGTTTCATGTATTTCTTTGTATTTATGTGATCGTCATTATGTTTACCATGTAGAGTAGAGTTTAATAAACAACCATATATAGTGACTTGTGATGGGTTTTCTGTGCTCACGCTCACATACTTGGTCCCTTTAACTGTGTTTCGATCTAGGCTACCTTTGCTCTAAATCCTGTTTGGTAAAGTCACGTTACTTATGGCCATGAGATAAAGTGTATAATATCATTGATGGATTCGCTGGACGAATGCATACAAGTATTGTTATACTTCATATTACTAATCAGAGACAATGTAGAATATGTATATTTAATAACGATTATTATACGTTTTTTCCTTTGAGCTAAACTAATTCCTTGACTGAAATTGATGTTTTAAATAACTCATTTCTTGGATGTGATCTTGATAGATCTGGTGGAGAACATATTTGGTGAGCTAAGATCATCTTTATTTTATCAAGCATGTTTCTGTAACAAAAAGAACATTCCATTGGCATAATCATTCTTCACAATGGGACGTGTGGATGAGCCTGTTATTTCTGAAATTAACTGAGAAAACACATCACAAAATCTCAAAGCTGTTGTATTCCTTTTAATTCTTTACTTTTAGCAAAAGCATATAGCCCTACAAGGTAAAAACATACATGAAAATAAAAAGCTCTGAATGTGCTGTACTTGAAGAAAAATGAAAGCTTTGTTTTTAAGTGTTGTTTACTTGTACAAAACACATGTTACGGTGTTAAAGCAACCTGTCTCTCATAACTTCTGTTGTTTGGCTTGTCTAAAAATTGAGCAGCTACTCATTGAGTATGCCATTTCGGATTCAGCCTGTTTATTCCCCTGCTGCACTCTGTCCTCAGGGATAAGGGACAGTGGAAACCCCTTGGACATTTAACCCTGAGCATTCCTGGACGCCAATGGCAACTTTAAAAAGACACCCTTTTCTGCAGGTACAGTTGTGCTCAAAAATGTACACACCCCTTGCAAAATCTGCAAAAAGCTGAAACTTTTGGAGGACCTGGTGATTGTTTTGAAGATCAGTAAACAGTCTAATGTCTCATGACCAACAAGTAACCCTTAAACAACTATGACTAAACATAAAGGGGTGGTTTCCCGGACAGGGATTAGTTTAAGCCAGGACTAGGCCTTAGTTAAATTAGGACATTTAAGCAGTTTTTACAATCATGCTTTACAAAAAAGCTTTACTGGTGTGCATTTGGAGAGGAAACAAGAGCACTTATGTATTTAAAAACATATCACTTTAAGCTATTTTCAGTTTTGACAGCTCTAACATTTATTTTAGTCTCTCTAGGACTAGTCTTATACCCTGTCCAGGAAACCGCCCCAAAAACTCTGATTGATTGTTTAGGTAACATCAGACAGTATTAAGAATCAGGGGGATGTAAATGTTTGGACTGGGCTATTTTTAGAAATTCTGTTGTTATTCTTTAGTGTGAACTTTATGTTAACATCTCTTTAGTGAAATAACTTGCTCAGGGCAGGACTAAATGAAAAATAAGCCTTAATTTAAAAAAATCCTCTTTCCAAAGCAAGGGGTGTGTAAACTTTTGAGCAAAACTGTATACTCTAACAAAAGATTATATTTCTAGCTTT
Organism: Triplophysa siluroides; assembly: GCA_006030095.1. Lineage (NCBI taxonomy): Eukaryota > Metazoa > Chordata > Actinopteri > Cypriniformes > Nemacheilidae > Triplophysa > Triplophysa siluroides. The sequence continues at coordinate 232,761 of VCII01000018.1, forward strand.
GTAACAGAACATACTTTCTAACAATTGGGTAGTTAAGCATTGTAGAACAATAATATAGCCAGCCATCCAAAGGAACAGGCCAAGAACGGAAGCGAACACTCTATGTTAATGATAAAGTTATTAATGTTCCGTATTTCCCTCTTTTTTATCTTTGCAGGTAAACACTCGTGTAGTAGAATATCTGGCTCCTATGGAGTCATTTCTGTTCATCGTATCTCTACTTCAGATGTTTAGCTTCAGAAGTCCAAGGGGCCGGATGGCGTTGACCCTAGTCCTTAATTCAGCTGCTTTGCCAACATCCCTTGATACTATGAGTTTACTGCCGCCCCCCAAACATACAGCAATATATGATGATCTTTACTCAATGTCCTAATGATTTTCACCATTAAAGAAAAATCGATCATTTCGACCCATACAATGTTTTGTTGGCCATTACTACAATAATTACTGCATGCTACTTATGACTTATGGTTTTGTGGTCCAGGCTCACACTTTATCTAGGGATAAACCTGCTGCAATAAACCCACTGAAATAATCGTTGATTCGTCAATTAATAGTTGTTATAATCATTAGATTATTGAAACATCAAAATAATTGTTCGTTGCAGCCCTATTAAAAGATCATTAACGGGTAAACAAGAAGGTGAGGGAGAGATGTGACAATGATAGGTGAGCATACAGCAAGCTGTCAAAATAATAATGATGGTGAAAAGCCATGCCTTCTGCATACATATGTAATGAGGTGGCACTTTGGTCTGTCAAGAATCTTGAGCCTCCCTAGCTCTCCTCCAGGTGCGTTAGAGACGGTAATGGGAGACTAAGTTTCTACTATCCTGACCACAGAACCGCTTCCATGTAGCCCTCGGTCTCTTTTGTTCTAAAGTGTTTCTTGTAAAGCTATACAAAGTGAAGAGCATCACATAAGTGAAATGAGACTTCAATTTTATTTTGATGTGCTAAGACACAGACACTGCAATTAATAAAAAAATGACTTAAAATAGACAAAAAAAACATTGAATACATACAGAATAAAGTGCCTGCCAGGGTAAAATTTGTCAAAAACAAGTGTCATCTGTTTAAAAGAACTTCATCCATTTTGTTTAGCCCTCAGCTTTTCCAGCGTCTTCTGTAAAAGAAAAAAGTTCACAAATCTTACTCTGTGACAGGGGCTTATCTTGCTCCTGGAGAAGCAAAACAGTCCTGCAGTTCAACCATAAAGAAACATGATGGAATCGTTTGCTATCTTGGCTGTATGATGATAGATCATCCAGAATCTAAATATATATATATATATATATTTACATATTTATATTTAGCTGGGTAGATCACTTATTAATTGTAATCGGTTACGGATTACGAGTTACATGATAACATTTGTAGTCCGTAATATAATCTCTTAGATGACACAATTTTTTAACGTTTGTAACGGATTACATTTAGATTACTTTTGATTTAAATCCTATCTGAGGTCACATATATTGAAGGAGGATAATTTTGTACTATTTTGACAGATACAAGAGGAAAAACTATATTACATTTTTATCACTAACAAGAGCCTCAACATCTCTTTAAACTATAGTACGGACAAAATGCTAACACTGAAATAACGTGCTGTTAGTGTTTACCGATAGTAACACTGAATAATTTACCCATGAGTTTCCTTAAAAATGAATGATGGTGTCTATTAGGGGTGTGACAAGATCTCGACAGATTATAACGTGATTTAAAAAAAGTTTTTTGATGGAGTTTGATGGTGAAATTAGTGTTGAAGATAACCTGCCACTCTTAAGTCATATTGTAATGCTTAAAAATAGACATCAAATGACATTCATTTAAAGCCTGCCTCAGACTACAGGAGTTTAAAAACCCTGTTCTGTTCTGTTCCCAGGCGTGTGTAAACAGCATTACAAGAGAAAAAATTATACACCGGCAAACTGCGGTGTACGGAGCGATTTCCCCCTTCCCCTGGAATGCGATCACAGCAGGAACACGCCATTACGAAAGGACTTTCATAGTAAATTACTTTACAAATGATTTATACTAACGCTATTGTACTAAAGTAAAGCACATTGTTTGTGTAAATGTATGTGAACCTTTGCAGATTGTGACCATGCCTGTAAAAAGCCAGCTGAAGTCATTTTTTCTACATTAAATTACATTCGACATAGTGTTAAGAACATTCTGTAAAAATACAATCCCTGGGTGTTACTCTTAAACTTCAAAAAGGACTAACTATCATGAAACTACCGCAATATATCCTCTTTTTTTATGTCGTTCGATAGCTTTATGTGAGGGATAAACCAATATAGCATAATTAAAAATCTCCGACCTCCGCATGTGCTGTCATCTGTCAACCGCCATTCAGCATGCGTGTGTACGGTGACGGTCAGGACGTCACTCTTTCCAAAATGTTCCAATCTTTTCATTATTCTTCATAAATCGCAAGATAATGGTCTTTGGTTTTGTTTAAAATGTATTTTGCTAGAGACTGTTCTCGCTGAGTGTAATTTAACTTTACTGAAGCACTGGAAGCGGTCTGAATGTAGCGAGTATTTTAATGCACTATAATTCTTAAAACCTCTGATTAAACTGTAAACTGTTGGATGGATGCAAATGCATGTGTTAGACATGTAACATCATGTGTTCTAACTGTTATTAACTTGGGGAGCAAAAATCCCCGCGACTTCAGAAGGAGAAGGTGCTTTAAGCGCATCATTTTGCGTTCGGGTTGCACGTAACTGTAAATAGCCTGGATGCGAATGCATTAAGTGCATCATTCTGTGTTCAGGATACGCACGAGCGCTTTTATGCTACTCTGCATTTGAGACTTATACGGTGATAATGTATAATGCACGGTTTTGTGCAATGAACAGAGATAGATAGTATTTTTACTTTTACCCAAGGACATTATATGTACATTATATTACATGTATATTATCATGGTCTTGTATTTCATGAACACATTCAAATTAAATTAAATTAACCTTTTATACAGTACTTAAGTTTCATAAAAAATACAGTCTTTCAACTCTTCAAATTAAAAATACTTTTTCAAATTAAATAGTGATTTTAATGTAAACAAGGAAGAAAATGTTAAAACTACAACATGTATTTATGAATGTAGTGGAGTCAAAAGTATGATATGCTTTATAATGCACGAAAATACTACAATTTATTATTTCTTGGAAAAAAGATTAATAAAGTAATTTGTTGACTAATAAAAAAAAGAATAGTTGCTAGCTTAGTCAACAATAAAAATCATAGTTGCAGCCCTAGTTGCTTAATGGTGTCTACATTCCGCTGGGAACGCGATGGCAACGGATGGCGCACTCACGAGACAATGCTGTACTTATAAAATCCAACTGTTTTTATAAAACCGAAGTCAAAATGTTAGACTAACATAACCTGACTATAATAATAGCAAATGGCTGTACAACGGTAAAATAGTGAGTTTGGCTTTAGTCTTTCTCTGCGATTTGATTGGACGTATAAAAACAGCCGTTGTATTTTAAAAAGGAACTGAAAGCAGACTGACAGTTGAAGGGGAGGAGTTAACAGATGCTCCGCCCAAGCTGTCTAACATCTATCCTGTAGTGACTATCCATCTTAAACGACAGAAGTGCATTTTCATATCTTAACTGAAGATTATGAGGGCACACCAAATTGATAAACTATTTACAAAAAACGCTGCAATATTTTTGATTTCATGTAAATATGCGAGTCAGTCTATGAAAACCCAGCTAAAGTCATTTTTGTGATTCACCGTTTTCTACATAGAATGTTCTTTACATCGTGTAGGATGATTTTGTGACGTATGCATGACATCTTTAACATCGACTGAGTAAGGCTCTTCTCACCCTCTGAAACTCCTTGGCCTTCTCTCGGTTTTTGGCATGAGCCTTCTGGCGGCTGTGGAGCTCCTTCTTGTGCTTGACTTCTTCTAACTGACTGTACAATCTGGAAACAAAAGACAAGTCAAAGGCTTACACTTTCAAATCCAGAACCTTTATCTGACGGCCCAGTCTTGTGTATTTAAAAGTGCCTTGGATGTCATTACATGAGTCAAAGGACATACTGTAGAGTTTGTTCCAACGTTTTGAAATTTCCCTTCAATTTTATGCTCAATCGTTTGCCTCGACCAGTGTTTCTTGTATGACTTGCCGTTTTTCCCAAACAAATCAATGTATCTTGCAATCTAGGGTGGAGTCAGTTTGTACATTACTTAATTTAACATTAACATAGACAAATATCATGCAATTTAGTGAAGTGGCAGGTTTTGAGCAGCATCTAGAGTTGTAGCTGGGTACCATCGATGTGTGTCAAAGCAACTTTCAGTTATTTAGTAAAGCTAAATAGAACAGGCTACACAGGACAGACTTAACCTGTTTATGCAACTGTATGCAATTCCAGTACTGTTCAATTGTGTACTAGGCCCCAGTATGCAGGAATTCATAAAAGAGACGGGGGAAATACTGAATGCAAAAAAACATCGCATAATGCATAAGTGCACGATTTGGGACTCATCTTACGTAGATGTTTCCAACGTAGAACAGTAAAGATATTTATCTGGCTGCATTACTGACACTACCTGATCCTACAAGTTATCTGTTATAATGTCGTCGTGAATAATGTTTGGTTTCCTGTACATCTTGTGATTTGTGTTGCCAGTGTGTCTGCTTTTTTGAACTTTCCAAGACATATTATTGTGTTTTAGCAGAAATTGTGGTATTTGGTCATTCATACAATGTCGCCTACATCTTGGATGACCCGAGGAAAGTTCATCAACAGCAACTTTTAATGTACAATGTGCATTTATTATCTTAATTTGTGCTCAAGTATAATAACAGACTTCAAAAGTATGTGAAAACACTGCACACGTAGTTGTGATTCATTACTCCTACCCCTGCTAAATACCGTAATTGTATCATATAGATAAATAGATCTATAAAAATCACAATATCAGCTGGTTTGGTTATGTTTCAAATCGGTATACTAGCCATTAGTTGGGAAAAGAGAAACGGTAGGAAGGTGAAATAAGCTTCAGACCGCACTTTTATCAGTGTTTGAAATTGTATTGTAAAAGGAAATATTAACGATACTGATGTACCTTTGTGAAACTGAAAATGTTCAGGATAGCTTTACCTTTGAGTGCGCTGGTACATCTCCACCTCCTCCAAACATCTCTGTTCAGGGGTGCAAATCTTGATCTCACTCACAGTCTTTAATCTACACACTGCTGACAGTGTATGAAAGGAAACTTGAAATCAATCAGGCTGGGGGTAAAAAAATCTAAATGATCTCTGATTTCATTGCCATTTCATGTGTTTTTCTTACCCGTTTCCAATTTCTGGACGCTGTGGTCTGGTGATAAAGTGGGTTTGGGCACATTTTGAACGGTTCCCGACATTTTCCTCACCTCTGCCCTTTTAGCCTTGACACCCGCAGCCCTAAGAGCTGAGCGTTGGGCGAGATGATGTCGTCGCATTAGTAACGCCTCCTGCTGTCGAGGAGATGAAGACTGAAACTCCAGCATCACTACTGCAACACAATTCAACATTCGCATTAAACAACCCCTATCGATATTAACACTTGTTCTGCTCGAAAATCTCCACCACAGATAATGCCATGATATAAGAAACTTAGCCTGAGACTGACTGACACGACCAGTGTGAAGCTGTAGCAAATGTGTTTCATACACAAAAACATACACTGCTCTTTCAAAACATACAAGAACGGGACTGACAAGCACCATTGTTGTTGGATTTGATCAAGCAGCTGTTTTGACCTTGTATTTATCGTTAAAAGAAAAACTTCATCTAGTCTCTAGTCTTCGGTACAGAAGTACAGAAGAATTGTTCAACTATGCAAATGCAGACCAGGTGAACCCACAGAGTGTAAGTTTTGAATAACCTTTATGAGAGAAGGATGATTCTGGACGCTCTGATGGACTGCTGCCCTCCACTCTGCCCTAAAACACAGGATTGAGTAACTTCACAAATCACAGAAATATAACCGTTTTTCACATATAAATATTTATTTGCTGTTATTGTTTGAGATGTTGTGCTATGTACATTTAAACGTCTATGTCCAGAGCATGAGATTTGTAATCTAGATCAGAGCTTCCCAAACTTTAGACAGGAAAAAGGCCTCCAACTACATATCCAATATTTGATCGGGTTAAGAAAAGCTTAATATTAACTGGGAAAATATTTATTAAATGACCAGATAATCAGAAATATCTATATTGTATGCATTTACAACGCTAATTTTGTATAATTTTGAAATATTGGTCATCTTGAGGCCCCCTTGTGGGCCACAGCCCCCTGTTGAGAACCACTGCTCTGGTACATATACTACAGTATATCATATTCATTTGTAAACTGTTGTAGCATACTGCATAGTAAATAGCCTCACAGTCCACCATTTGGGAAGCGCTGATCTAGACATTCTTTCGACCCAATCCCTTACTGGGAACTATTTTACGAGGCGCTATTTCATATGAATTTGTACGAAGTGAATAGGAAAAAAATCAACAGTGATGTCCCACCTCTAAACCCAACTGCAATGTGCACCAAAGGAAATCCTACAGAAATGTACGAATTAATATGAATAAGCTACCTCTTAAAATTGTCCCCTCTGCCCCTCCTCACCTCACGGAGATCAGATTCCTCCCGCATTTCCTTCTCTTCTAACGACTCATTTCCAGGTTTAGCTTCAGACACACTCTCTGTCTGTTCCTCTAATCCAGTGATGTCAGGATCTTGTAACGTTGACTCTGGTAAACTGACGAATGAGATGGTCGATTCTTCAAGAATGCCCTTTACGTCGCCCAACTCCTGAGAACAACAACCGATGCATGGGTTAATGTCTGGTGAACACCAGCTTCCGTAGCCGCGTACAAAAACGCGCCCTAATAGTAGCAAAACACACGAGCGAGACCTCACCTGGACTCTATCCAATAACCTGTCCAGTGTGTTTTCTACAGCCGAGTGAGACGTGAGGTCACACTTTTCATCCTGTGCACAGGGGGAGGATCGCATGCGGCTCACATCTGAAGCAGTGGGCGGAGCCACTATATCCGTTTCACAGAGGGAATCACGGGTAAGTGAGAGCTGCTCCATTGAAACGTGCAGGTCTGACTTGGACTGAATCAGCGTGTCTGCTCTGAGCAGATGGCGCGATGTGTCAAAAGCGAACGATGGAAGAGAAGCGTCCGTTGGCTCCAGGTAGTCAGAAGCAGAGGTATCAGGTGGGCAGGTGCTTATATTCGTCCGAGACGTTTCCGTTACGAGAGCGAAGCAAGCAGGCAGCGAACACTCCAGACTCTCATTGTGTGTGACCTCAGTGGGCAGAGAAAGAAAGCAATCCGAAGTATCGTCTACAAAACAACCGACATAAAGAGACGTGAATAGGAACATTTGCTATTGTTAAGTAATAATATCTATTCACAGGCGCAGTTCTCTTGCGTTCTCTCACCGTTTGATGCCTCGGAGCGCTGTAGGCCAGCTGAACTGATCTCTGACAGGCCCACGTCCGAACCGAGACTCGAATCTCCTCCGCCTACTGACAGAGACAAAGTAAGGGAAAGACGAGTGAGGGCAACGCAGCGACACCACTGTCCGGTCTATGCTTCACACATGTCTGTTGAAGGGTCATTTCCATTGACCTACCAGCAGGGGCGTTACTTTCGTCGAGTACCTGAGATGAAGCGATATCTGACGCTCGGCCAATCAGCTGGCTTAAAACCGACTCGCAACCTTCAGAGGGCCCACGGGTGGCCGTTTGATCTACGACGCTTGAAGTCGTATTGCTTTCATCCGCCTGAGGGGAGTCGGAGTTACGGGACATTTCACTCGGAAGACTTTGAGCGCCAATGGACTTCTGCAGCATGCTCGTGACTGAAGTCGCCTGTGATTGGCTAAAACCAGAGGCTTGCACCTGGTCTTTTGAAATGAAGGATTGTTCCCCAGACAGCCGACCTCGATCAGACCATAACTGACTGGAGAAGCGTTCGCTGATTCGGTTTACCGCCTCGTTCCATCCCTGAAAGCATGAGCAAATGGGTTACCATGGAGACAGGCAATGAATTACCAATGCAAAGCTTGCACGCATGTTAAAGTACCTGCGTTCGGCTACTCTGTTCATTTCTCGCTAGATCTCTAGATGAAGATGATGAGGAGGAAGAGTCGATGTCTGGATGAGGCTGCAAAGGTAAGAAGTCACCTGAAATAATAATGATGAAAGTGCTGAAATGGACATCTCAACAGAGAATGAGACACATGGGGTGTTATGGATGCGGACTATATGATTGTATCATCTTTAGTTTACCAGTAAATTCAACACTGGTTGCTATTAATTAAAAAACGTTTTGAGAAAACGACCTCACCTGTGAGCTCAGCGTTAGATAGATCTACAGCAGAGCTCCGGCGCTCACACATGTCTTCATCGTGTGATAGATCCTGCTGGAGGACACTGGACCAAGACACAGAACTGATGTTGACCCCTGCATCCACACAGACCACAGGTGAGTGGGCATGCGTGCGCATGATCTCTGCTAACTTAGTATGGCACCCACCTGTGTGCACACTGCCAGTTCTCAATGAAGCGTCCAGATCTTTTGTGTATTTATCTATGATCTGCTGTATCGAAGCTCTCATTGCCGGTGACTGACAGGAAGTGGATTTGAGTGATGGTTTGAACACCCAGTTCTCATTTCCAACCGGCTCAATGTGTGAGTCTGAGAACAAAGAGAGAGAGGGTCGCTTTGGTTAAACGACAGTCCTGTGATGAAGGGTCTGGTCATTAAAAAACAAATCTTCTTTACTGTTCTTCTGAAGAAACATTTGAGTGACACAAAGAACTTTACAAAGAAATGTGCAGCATTTGAGAACTCAAAAAAAGGCAAGTTGTTCATTTCAAATTTGTCTCAAAATCCTATCGTGAGATCAGTAGCTTGAATCGCGAGCTGAGTGAATCGTTACATCCCTAGAAGTAACACTTACGACAAGATACGAAAGGGACTATAAATGCATTAAAGTACCTGTAATAGTGCAGTTGGGTTCATGTTCACTAGTGGAGAAGCTGCCTGTTGAGACTGTAGTGGATGAGAGACATTCTCCATCCACAGATGATCGATCAGGTGTCGCATTCACACCAAACTGACAGGAAATAAACAGAAAACTCATGAACCAATGTTATTTATGAAGTATCATCATCACCTGAGCTCAGTTCAAGTGTAGATGCCTTCATTTATCTGCATGCTAGTTTAGCATAGACTTCAGGAACTAAACATTTTCATCATTGCTCAGGCATCGCACGCAAACACACACACACTAACGGCACGCACGCAAACACTATCATCACCATCATCATCACCTGAGCTCAGTTCAAGTGTAGAGACCTTCATTTATCTGCATGCTAGTTTAGCATTGACTTCAGAAACTAAACATTTTCATCATTGCTCAGGCGCACGCACGCAAACACACACACACACACACACACACTATCATCACCATCATCATCACCTGAGCTCAGTTCAAGTGTAGATGCCTTCATTTATCTGCATGCTAGTTTAGCATAGACTTCAGGAACTAAACATTTTCATCATTGCTCAGGCACACACACACACACAAACACACACACAAACACACACTCACGCACGCAAACACACACACACACACTATCACCACCATCATCATCACCTGAGCTCAGTTCAAGTGTAGAGACCTTCATTTATCTGCATGCTAGTTTAGCATAGACTTCAGGAACTAAACATTTTCATCATTGCTCAGGCACACACACACACGCACCACTCACGCAGACACTCACACACACACACACACACACTATCATCACCATCATCATCACCTGAGCTCAGTTCAAGTGTAGAGACCTTCATTTATCTGCATGCTAGTTTAGCATTGACTTCAGAAACTAAACATTTTCATCATTGCTCAGGCGCACACACACAAACACACACTCACGCACGCAAACACACACACACACACACACACACTATCATCACCATCATCATCACCTGAGCTCAGTTCAAGTGTAGATGCCTTCATTTATCTGCATGCTAGTTTAGCATAGACTTCAGGAACTAAACATTTTCATCATTGCTCAGGCACACACACACACACACGCACGCACGCAAACACACACACACACACACACACACGCACACACACACACACTACCATCATCATCACCTGAGCTCAGTTCAAGTGTAGAGACCTTCATTTATCTGCATGCTAGTTTAGCATAGACTTCAGGAACTAAACATTTTCATCATTGCTCAGGCACACACACACAAACACACACTCACGCACACACACACACACACTATCATCACCATCATCATCACCTGAGCTCAGTTCAAGTGTAGAGACCTTCATTTATCTGCATGCTAGTTTAGCATAGACTTCAGGAACTAAACATTTTCATCATTGCTCAGGCACACACACACACACACGCACGCAACACACACACACACACAAACACACACTCACGCACACACACTAACACACGCACGCAAACACACACACACTACCATCATCATCATCACCTGAGCTCAGTTCAAGTGTAGAGACCTTCATTTATCTGCATGCTAGTTTAGCATAGACTTAAGGAACTAAACATTTTCATCATTGCTCAGGCACACACACACACACACACACACACACTATCATCACATCATCATCACCTGAGCTCAGTTCAAGTGTAGATGCCTTCATTTATCTGCATGCTAGTTTAGCATAGACTTAAGGAACTAAACATTTTCATCATTGCTCAGGCACACACACACACACACACAAACAAACACGCACGCACACACTATCACCATCATCATTGCCTAAGCTCAGTTCAAGGGAAGAGACCTTCATTTTTATGCATGCTAGTTTAACATGCACTTCAAGCACTAAACACTCATCATCGCTCAGGAACACACACACAAACACACGCACACGCACGCACACACGCACAATCAAAGGTGTTGCTAGTGGCATCACCCTCAGATTTGGCTAGATTTCATCATTGATCCATCACCAGTGGATCTCAAAAGAGCTTTACACCATCTGTAGGCTAGACAGGTCAGTTGGGGTTCAAGTAGTCTTACCTCTGGCTGCTGGTTAATGCAGGAAATGCTGGAATCACCTGGGTTGGTCAACAGGACAAAAAGAAAAAAAGTTGCTAACACAAAGCATAGATGCAGTAACATTTAATGCTGTCAAATTACAATCCACAATAATAATGACACCAAAATACAACCCATCATAATAACGACACATCACAAAAGTGTTTTGCAATAGAAAATGTCTTCTTATTCCATCATGCGGTGGATAAAAGGCAATGCGTTACCTAAACATGCCGTGTTATTTCATTCACTGTTAGATGTATGTCAGTGTATTGCACACAGATTACGATGTATCTGCTGCTAACAGATGTGTCTCTTACTTGTGTTTGAGTGGATGAGAAGAGCTTCTCTCCAGGACATTCGGCTGAGTCTGCCCGTGACCTGTGACCTCTCACTCACACTGCCATCAGAAACAACAGCAGGCAGAGACGCACTGCACGACTCGCTGACCTCTGCAAGAGCCAATCACATAACAGAGAGAGATCTTAAAACCGCAGCTTGTGCTCTACACAAAAACCATGGGAAAGAAACACTTTAAAGTAAGACCGTTTTATCACAGGAAAAACTGTGACATGCTTTTTCAACCAGTGATGAGTTTGGGTCAGATCTTCTGGAAACTGTATGGTGTGATGTCTGTGATATGTGCTTGGCAGCAATCACTATTGGGGTTTGATGTTCATTCAAAAAATTGTCCACAAAAAGGTTTTATTTATCAAATGTGGAGCTCTGAGCGTCACAAGATGACCTGCTTCACGGCATTAGTTATGATCTTGTTGTGTACCTGCATCAAGGCTGATGTTGACAGGAGTGTCCACCTCCTGTATGGCACTGAGTTCATGCGCCTCCATCTGCTGTAAGAAAGCCAGACGGGCAGATGGACGGGACACGGGTGGCTTCACTTTCCCACGATTGACTGGGACCTGCTGCTCATATCCGCATTCTACAAGGTTAAAAAAAATATCAGCAGAGTAAGCTCGTGTCTGACTGTGAACGTCCTGACTCCTGTGTAATGAATCCTGTACCGTTTGAGACAGGCAGCGGAAGAGAAGGTCTCTGGCGGGGGGGTTCGGCGTGGCTGCTGGACTCCTCAATGGCTTTTAGCAGTGTGTTCATAAGAGTGAGCTCATCTGCACAGCTCATCCCGCGACCCTTAAACAAGAAACAAATAACTGTTAGAATCACTGTTTCATCCGACGCGCACACACCTCGACTGCAGTTCACTTCCAGTCCTGTTCAGCTAGTGTCTAATATTAGAACTATTTATTTTATTTATGTAAATATTAATGTAAATATTGTTTTATTGTGTAATAAGTGTATTAAATAAAAGATTTGTTGAATGGGTCCTTCAGTTTGGTCGCATTTAAAGAAACCATAGGGTACATTCATATCTAGCGTGGTATCAGAGTCTAAATTCAAAATATTGGAGAGACGAGTTTGGCCAAGTAATGATTCTTTTCTGAATCCTTTGCTTGTTGTTGCTTGCGAATGTGTACCGGAAGTTAAGGGCAGTCCACGAACACGCGCAGTAACGTTTGTTTATGTTGTCGCTTTGAAACCATGTATATTTCTAAAAAAAATTTGTTTACTTTGCTTTAGTCTGGGTTCACATTTGACTTGATAAGTTGACAATGGCGCTTTTTTAGTAAAAAAAAAACTTGCAGCGTTGTGGCTAGCAGTAGATAGCATTCGTGCACGAAGACAGCTTAGAGAGACAGGCTTCATAGGCAGCATAAAATTCCATTTGAATTATAAACAGACTGTGTCTTTGCAATAACCAATCACATATTTAAAAACTACAGTACTGAAATGCAATCAGAAGTTGTTGAAAGTAAAAATTTTACTTGCATTTATACAAAACTATGCTCCAACAGGCGTGTCGGCCGCCATTTTGTTATTTCGAGCTTGAGCCTTCTCGACCAATCATGTTCCTCGCATTTTGTTATGGAAACGACAGGTCTCTGTCATCGGCTAGCTGTGAAAAAGGTGCTTGACGTACAGCTTTTTTTTTCAGGAAAGTTTTTTGAAAACGGGTTTAAAACAGACGCTAGCAGCTTCAAGAAAGTGTGAACACGGCCTTATTACATATTTTGCCATTAAAAGTTGCAGGAATTTGTGTGGAAAAGACTAAAACATTACTTTCTTATTTTAATCTACTTCCTGTGAAATCAAAAACTTGCAGCAAATACTAGTAAATGTTTATTATAAAATCAAATAAAAAATATAAAAACAATTCCACTTTTTAGTTTTTCGATTTCACAGCTTGCAAACAAATGCAATTGTCTTGCTGTGCTGCTTACATGTTCTCTGGCTGGCTCCGCCCCCTTCTCAGTCTGTGCTGGTGTCTGGACTGCGTTGGGAGCATTGAAGGACGGCATTGATGCGTCACAGACCTCTGCATGTGCGGCTCGATGCTGCCGGTTGCGCAGAAGCTCTAGAACAACAGAGGGAGGAGGAAGAGGAACCTGCTCACGTTCAGAAACACAGACTTCTACGCGAGCATCAAGAGCCGTCTCTTCAGGACTCCTGTCTTCAGACCACCGTACAGACACTCCAGACTGGAGGACTGATGGGTTAATGATAACATCAAATGACGCAGGTTCCGCTGGGTTGATCAAAGCCTGCTGAAAACAAACACAATCAAAACATTAACATCTGAGACATGCATATGTATGCATTTGCTATTAAATAACACAAATGAAAGCATTTTTTAGGCGGTAAATCTCAAAATGCCTCTAATTAATGACTAACCTGTGAATGAGTCTGCATAGCATCTCTTTCGAGGGATGACAGGTGAACAGGTGTCCTGATGTAGGGAGGATGTAGAGGGCAAACTGAAGACGGCTGTAGTGTTTGTGCTGCTGTGCCGATACCGATGGCATGACGTAATTTCAGAGTATGTTGATACTCCTCTAATCGGCGTCGGGCGTCCTCAACACACTTTTTATGACGCCTGTTTCAAAATCAAAAACATATTTATCTTAACAATATCACATAGTGCCAAAAAAACTTGAGGGTAACGTCTTTTTTCAAAATAAGAGCGACTTGACGTCTACATATTGCACAGCTGCGCACCAACTGAAATGATGCTTGAGAGGTTCTTCAATTCACATTATCAAACTGAATTCAGTAAGTTTATCTTCATTTGTATTAATTACAGACCACAAAGACGTCCCGTACAAACCTGTTCTGTTCCAGGAGACGCTGTTGGTACTGATGGAGTCTCAGAGTATGTGTATCCCCTGCTGTAACCTTCATCAAACAACAAAGAAAAGCAAGTTCAGATGACAGGACTGAAATATCACACTCATGCCTGACGGTTTTAGCGGTTATGCACACCTCTGGAGCCGGATCATGAAGAGGTCTGACCTCTTCAATCCCAGAATGCACCTGTGCAGCATCTTCCAGCATCTGTCTCTCGTGCTGAGCCTCTTTTAAGTGCCACTCGAGCTCTCGTCGTTTCTCTTCCAGTTCTTCCAGTAATACCAGTTGCTCCTGCTGTTGTCTCAAGAGCACCGCCTCCTGTGATAACACAGAAATAGTTCAAATAAAACTCAGATAACCAAACAACATGACCTCACTTTGACTGTACATACAATGGAGGTATAAAGGCAGTTTCCGGTCTGTCGCATTCGCATGCGTATGAATGAAAGTCAATGGAGGGCGGCGTGTGGAAAAAAGCAAGCCGCACCACTTTCTCTAGGCAAATGAACCGCGCGCAGCACTCTGAAATGTTGAACTATTTCCATCTCGACTACGTGCACCTGCCTGCGTGCATCTGCATTTAAAATAACGGACTTGCACACGCAAAAGACACGAAATGTGAATCGCCCATTAAGCTGTGTTTGTGAGCTCACGCACATCTGTTGGCTGGACAATGCATTCACTCTTCTTGCTCTCTCCTGACACGGGCGTCACATCCTCAGCCAGGGGGATCATTCCTGCTACTACGGGTTCATCGCTGACCTCAGAAACTGAGAAGACAACGAAGAGAGAAATCCACTTGATTCTCAAAAACGTTTGTTTTGAAAGAGTTTTGACAGTGAGGGAAACGGGACGTACCCGCCTCGCTTTCAGTCATGCCGCCTGCATCCTCTCCATCCTGGCTGCCTAAAGTTCCTGTTTCGATATGGGAAACATCAGTAACATCATCACCTTCAGCTGACATCGCTTCCACAGCAGTGCTCTGTCCCTGCCGGGCCCGATCTCTTCCATCTCTGATGCGGTCAAGCAGTCGTCTCAGAGCTCGTCTATCAGGGTCTCCTGAAGGTCCAGATGATTCTGCAGGAAGAAGAAAGCGTTGTTCAGCTCCAGATATGACATTTCTCTCAACGCAGGTCACGTCATAAGAAGTGCTCTCAGACCGGTCGCTCACCCGGTCTCTCGGTGACTGTATAATGCTCCTCCCTGTCAGGGTCAAGGGTCACATCCAGGTCCTCATTAGGACTACCAGCAGATGGCTGAGGAAGAGGTTCAGGCACCAGCTGAAGCACCAGGTCACCTCGGACCTCTAAAGAAATGGGGACAAAGCGTTTAGCCTAACTAGTGTCATCAAATGAGTTTCAGAAATTATCAAAATTGTCAATAAACAAAATAAAAGCTTTTTCTGAACAAGTGTAAGCTGTACTAATCGTACTTGTACCATAAACCTACCATAGTGCATCACAAACTGCCATTTCTTTATAAAATGATACAGATCTTTGCGTTGTATTGTTGTTAATTAAATCAGGTAAGTTGCAAACACATTTAAGTCCCAGCGGAATAAAATATTACAATGCTTATTTTTTCATGTAATATTGCAGCGTTTATTGTAAATAGTTTATCAATCTCTTTTTAAAATTCACAATCTTCAGTTAAAATCTGAAAATGTCGTGTAGTGACGAAAGATAGACGGCCTAGGCGGGGCATCTGTTAACTCCTCCCCTTCAACTGTCAGTATGCTCCAGTTCCATTTCAAAATTCAACGGCTGTTTTTATACATCCAATCAAATTGCAGTGAAAAAACATTTCGTTTCACTCGGACATGTCAGAATACGGAAGTAAAGACGATCTTGTAGTCGTCTTGAGAAAGACGATTCTCAAGTAGGAATTTGTTCCGGGCGTTATCTGATCTTTCTTTAAGGACCACTGGACCATAGTGCAGCTTCTGCCACGACAGATCCCAAACATTGGAGAAACTAGACGTTCATGTTGGCATTTGCAGTCAGGTGGTAGCCTGCTTTAGGGTCCCATGTATTCTATCATTCCCACTTAGTTCTATACTCTGCACTAATTCGAGTGAGTGTTCGGAGGGAATTAGAGCACGTACCGCTCTCTTTTGTGTACATGTCGTGAAAGGCAATCTCGAGATCTCGCTGCTGCTCGCCTCGGAGCTCTTCCTGTCTGTAGAGAGGCTGAAAGATCTGCGCTGGGATGCGGTTCACTGCATGTCTGCGGCGCAGTAAATCAGCCTGCTGCAGGCGCTCCAGTTCACCCAGCAGCCGTGTGCGGTTCTGTACAAACACAGACAACAGGATCATTACACTCCCGTCGGCTGCAGCCAGACCGCACTGAACCACATTCACAACTCGTGTCAGATGAGGGCAGTCTCTGCCTATGATATCCCACAATCCTGTGAGTAAAGAAAAATGCTCATGGAGTTACATTCATGAATAAATGTCCATTTTGGAACCAATAATAATTTTCGACGGGGAAATGTGAATCTCAGATATCCTCCCTGAGCGAGGCACTACCTGTGTATCCTGTTCCTTCTTAAGAGCGTGGTTTCCTCGAAGTCGCGCCTTCTCCAGTTTCTCCAGCCTAGCGCAAGCTTCCTCTCGCTGTACCTCCTCAAAACGCTGCATCTCCTCCTCTGCTGCCTGTCGCGCATCCAACTGCGAGACAACAACAATGAACATTTAGGATGCAGAAGTCAAAGTCAAAGCAACCTGAACTCCGCATACAGTATATGCGACACGCTCCTTATGTGCAAAACTGTAAAAATCACACCGAGCATAAAGCACTTTGTGTTCACAATGTTTTGATCCGAATAAACCAGCCAGTGGTTCTCAACAGGGGGTCCCAGCTGACTTCCAAGGGGTGCTCAAGATGACCAATAATTTAAAGTGAAGACAAAATGAGCACTGAAATACATTTAAAAAACTAAAAGCCAATTATTATATGGGCAGTTTTATTACAAATAAACACTTGTCCAGTTAATGTCAACCTCTAAAATATTTGATTTGGCAGAAATGTTGAGCTTTTGTGAGTGGGAGGAGACCATTGAATATTATCGAGTAAAGTGGGGGCCTTGTTGGAGTCAAAACAGTTGAGAACACCTGGCCTAAACCGTCAATCATTTTCTTATGATTTATCCATAGGAGTAACACATTTTCAAGTGTTTTTTTAATTCATTTTTTTATTTATATGTCTATTACGATTGTAACACATGAGTGGGCACAGGTAAAATTCTTATGGCACAATGGTGAAAATCAGCTTTATGAATTACATTTCTGAAAGAGACGTTCCTATTGTGCCATATTTAAATAGTCAGTTGCAGTTCTAGTTGAAGCCACAGATTTACAGGAACACCGACACTGGATTAAAAAGTGCAATGTGCAGCTCACTGATGTACAGACCTGCTCGGTGTCTGTCTCTCCTTCCACAGCTGTTTCTGGCATGTGATGGTGTGTGACAGAAAAGCGTTCTGCAGGTGCTGACTTGTGCGGAAGATGCGCCTTCGTCCCAATGCTCTGACGCAGCAAACAAACTCATTTTACAATGTAACGTACACAGAACACATTTACCACAGGGTGACTAGATAAGCTCTGTACCTCCACGGGGTTTGCAGGAGGTGGCGGCAGACTGGCCACTCTTAAAGCTCTCTTCTTCTCCTTTAGAAGAGCCTTCTTCCGAGCTTCAACGTGCCTGTCAAACCCCAATATTTACAATTTCAACATTTCTGCACAAAGCACTGAAATAAGCCTCCACAAAACACGCATAACTATTATTCTTCTCGCAAAGTTCTCAAATGTAGTTTCCAGCTTTTTCAAGGGGTCGTATGACACGGCTAAAACAAATACTTTTGTTTGTTTTAGATGTAATGTACTGTGTGTATACACGATTTAAGGTTCAAAAACACAGTATTTCCACACACCGTGCATCTCCTCTTTGCTCCGCCTCTCCGAAACGTGCAGATTTTTCACAAAGCTCATCGCTCTGAAAAGCGAGGTGTGTTTTGATTGGCCAGTGAACCAGTGCATAGTGATTGGTCGAATGCTGCAAGCGTGTGACGGAAATGTAACGCCTCTTACCATATTCGGAACATCAGGTTCCAAAGCAATTGTACTGACAGGTACACCACCTTACTTGCGTATATATTTGGGCGGATTAGTCAAATCAGACCACCGACTAACGTAGATGTGTGGGGGTGTGGCTACACGAGGTGTTTCAGGCAGGTCTGGGTGAGCATTGGCTTTTAGATAGAATGCATCTTTTCTTCCAACACTTTAACTCTTGCAATTTTACGTGTCTAATACACCCATAAGCAAATTATAACACACCAAAGACACGTATTCGCACCATCTGGGTTGGAGATTTCACAGACGCTTTTAACCAAAGCATCTTACAGTGCATTTTTAATCATTAAAACCACAAAACATCCTGTGCAATTCATTCGTCTCATTACTTTATTACAGTTGTAAACCGTTTTCACCACCGATCACTGCTTTCACTGAAAGATATTCGAGTAGGCTGCTCAGTTCTGGTGCAAGGTGACGATTTGGACCGAACGGATAGTTTGGTGAGATGAAACTGGTGTATGTACAGACCGAAGGCGCTGCTGCTGCTCCTCGTGTCTGCGGGCAGTGAGCTCTTGGAGCGCCTGCCGGTGTCTGTCTGCCGCACGTTCCAGCCTCTCCATACTCCTCTGAGCCCCAGCCTCTACATCAGACTCCTACGAACAAGCACAAATGCACAAACTTATCTCACAGGCATTTCTTCCAAGACTGTGTACAACAGAAAAGAAACAACTAAATATATTGTGAATATAGCTTCCGAATGATTTTGGTTGACAGCAAGGGCTGCACATCTGAGTGGTTCTCTCCTCACATTGTCCCGTGCGCTGCGGTGGGCCAGGCCGACGGACAGCAGGCTCTCCTCGTAGGCTCTGGCTAAGCTCTGTAGTTTATCGTTCTGCTCCTGCTGCCATTCGTGCTGCAGCGCATCCGCAAGGATCTGCACGTGCGTCTCTCTCCTCTCCCGCACCTGCCTGCGCACCTGCTGAGCGATGTAACGCTCCTGCTCACGCACCTGGCACCACAAACAGAGCAGCTCGTGATGAAAACATTTCAGACAATACATCACGTTGTGTTATATTCAGCAAGAGGCAGAAATGATCAAATGCTGGCTTACATTTTAATCATTTGGACACATAGATAACAGGTGCCAATGATGAGGAATGTGTTTTTTTTAATACTATGTTTGTAATGATTTTCAGCCTATTCCTCTAGTCACACTAGATACATGACGTCAAGACCAGAGCATACAATCTTTATTGCCACTGAATGTAAACATGAAGCAAGAGTGTCTAGTCTAGACCATAAGCAAGTGTGGATGTATGACACCATGAAGTGCCATACAGATGCTTCGCTTTCAGGTGCATGTTTTTGAGTTAAATTGTGCATGTAGTTTGTCCAGATAAATGTCTTACGAAAGGCGTGTTTGACCGTGGTTAGATCAGAAGGTTTTATAGTGAGTGAAGGTAAAAGTGACCTGCTGTAATCGGAGTTTCCTCCTCCTGTCCAGTTCTTCTTTCACCAGCTGAGCCTCTTCATTGGGACTGAGCCGCAACCGACTCGCTTTACTGGATTTCCTCCTCATGTCTTCAAACATCACCACTTTCTCACATCAGGGACACGAGCGTTACACTTCACAGAGATCGACACGTGACAAGCATCACAGCGTTAGAAGAGTTATAGTTGAAACTAAAATTCTTACGAGAGCTTTGTTTAACCGGCTCCATGTCAACAAACGGCTTTTTCTAACCTGCCGCCGGTGCGTCACTTCCTGTATTTAAACCATCCACCGCGTCACCTCCTCTTTCTTTTTCAAAATAATGTATTATGATTTATGATTAACGACAAAAATACAATAACAAAATTCACCCTCCACAATCTGTAGTGAATTGTATAGCTCAAATTCCTACATATATTACATAAACAAACAAAAAACAAAAAAAGAAGGAAAGAAAGAAATGCTGTAAAAATCACACCGTGAAACAAATACCAACAACAAAGTATATGAATATTTAGCCTTGTACTATTCACCTCTTATAAACAATAGCATGTAATGAAAACTCCTCTTGAAAAACAATTAACATATAGCGGGTCACCTCCTCTTTTAAAACGTAATGCCCGTCACTTTCTCTTTTTAAAGTTTTGCATATTGTGATGTTTATGTTTAGTTAGGTTTTTATTTGTTTTTGTTAATAATACATACCTATACATTTTTATATAAATATATAAATCATGTTCAGTTATATTTCCGGCACGCTTTTTTTATTGAACATAGAACAGAATACGAGTAACTTAAAATGACACTAAATGGAGACTGGGGATCCGAAGATGTTATCATACTGTTTTAAACATGTTAATAAACCATTTCAGAGAAGACAACAAACAAATGGAGTTATAAACACCTTAAAGACTGGGGATGATAAAGCGTTTTTGCTTAACGTTACCTCCATATAATCTAAAAGAAAGTAAATGTAATTTAGATCTTTGTTAACATTGTTTTTATTGTAAAGAAAGATTTTTAAAAAAATGACTCGGTACTTCCTACATCCCAGTCCTCGCGAGATTTGGAAAGCTCTCGTTCAGTTGCAGTTAGCAGCAGTCATTTAGCTCGGAGCTACACCACAAACAAATAAACATAGAACAGGAAAAACCCTTCATAGATGTAAGTATAGTACGCAACATTGTATATTTGACATTTTCATCCTAAACCATATACTGTGCGTTACAGCGTTGTCTTGCACAAACTGAGACAGTTGCACAAAGCTCGTTTAGCTTGTTTGAAACAATGGTTGCGTCTGCGTCTCATTACCTAGTAGGCAGACTACATGGACACCTGAGTGTTAAAACATACATAGGCAGCAATATTGGACATGACATCAGCGTTCATTGTTTTAAAACATTGTGAACTGGTTAAACAGTCGAGCATTTATGTTAATTTTGGGCATTATAGTTTCACGTCTTAGTGTTACTTTTTTGGCAATCGTCGTAATCTTCGCTTGGCTGCCCGCCTAACGTTACATAGTAACGCATAGTACAAACGAGCAGCTTTACTAGTCAGTGTTTTAAACTCTTAAGGTTGGCTGAATGCTTCTTTCACTATAGCAGACCCAGTGCGTCTTCATCATGATGTCAGGAGGCCCAGCGGTCCGTGTGAGCATCGAGTCGTCGTGTGAGCGGCAGGTACAAGAGGTCTCTCTGGATGGGATGGAGACGTACGTGCCTCCGCTGTCCATGTCTCAAAACCTGGCTAAGCTCGCTCAGAGGATCGACTTTGGCCAGAGCTCAGATTCGGACGAGGAACGCACCGACCGGGAGAACAGGGACGAATGGAGCACACGTGAGGCAGAAGAGGATGAGGGTAGTTATATATTTGTTCGACTCAATGCTCTTTAGTCTTTTACTTCACAAAGACTTGAACTACTGACCCGGCTCTCTGCTGACAGGTACAGTGAAGTTTCAGCCGTCGCTGTGGCCCTGGGACTCCGTGAGGAACAACCTGCGGAGCGCACTAACAGAGATGTGTGTGCTGCATGATGTGCTGAGTGTTGTCAAAGAGAAGAAGTATATGGCACTCGACCCTGTGTCCCAGGACCCCAATGTTGCCAAGGTTACTGACTCTCCTACCATCTCTATACAGTGTCAAACACAGAACACAGAGAATGTTTGACCTAAAAGAGTCCAAAACTCCAAAAATGACCCTGTTCACTTGAATACGTGTGTTTTCACAAAGCTCGCTAGTTTGACTCAGGATTAATCCAGCACTAGATCATTTTTAAGAATAAAAAGAATTGAAATGGATTTACACAGCAAGAAGGAACAATGCTCTGCTGACACAATCTTGAAATGAGCTGCATATTGTACAAAACTAGGATTTTATTAAAAAAATGGCTGATATTGTGTTGATACTACACGCATCATAATATCGTAAATCGGGGATTTTCAAAGTGTGGTGCGCGTCTATATTTCTAAAATGTATACATTGACAAACAAGGCGCCACCTCTTATAGACCTCTGAGCAAGACGTAAACACTGGTCTAGGGCAGCCACTCCCGGATTCATTTATTTAAAAATCTTACATTCATAATCAAATCTTAATTATAATCGTTCAACATTTTGATTCCATCGTAAATGTTGTGTTGGTTGTGTAACTGAAACAGTATGTTCTGGACCATCCAAAGTGGTCTATATTTGCATCCGTCACTATGGTTGCAGACATCGGTTGCTTGTTTATTTAGACACTATTAGTGCTGTGACTGTAATCCGCTATGTGAACAGAACACGCAATGCAATATCACATAACAAGCGAAGAATTATTGGTCATTTGCTGGCTGTCGGACACTGCGCTTGAGACAATGTGATGGCGAAATGAAAGGATTTAGGCTTTCGGTAATTTATCACAAATGTAGAATATCAGCTGATGTATCGCATTATGTTGTTTGGGACTTTTGAAAGTCACACTCATCGTGAAACCGCTGTGTGTGTTTTCCACAGACCCCGCAGGTTTTCCAGCTGATCAGTAAGAAAAGATCTTTGGCAACTGCAGCTCAGCTGCTTCTAAAAGGTGCCGAGAAACTGACCAAGTCACTGGCCGAGAACCAGGAGCAGCGCAGACAGAGAGACTTTAACTCAGAGCTGCTGCGGCTGCGCTCGCAGTGGAAGCTGCGCAAAGTCGGAGACAAGATCCTCGGAGATCTCAGCTACCGCAGCGCTGGTACTGTTTGTGTTTACTGATGTGTCTGTGACCTTGGTTTCATGAAAACAGAAGTGTGATATTGTCTGTTCTAATGACATGCCGAATCGCACGCAGGGTCCCTGTTTCCCCATCAAGGCACGTTTGAGGTGATAAAGAACACAGACATCGACCTGGATAAGAAGGTTCCCGATGATTATTGTCCGCTTACTGTGCAGATCCCCAGTGACCTGGAGGGCTCTGCTTATATTAAGGTAAAAGTCAAGAACGGATGATGTCAAGTAAATTAAGTTTTTTTCTGACGGCCTGAGCGTTTGCCCGTCTCTGCAGGTATCCATTCAGAAGCAGTCCCCTGATATAGGAGACCTTGGCACATTGAATCTCTTCAGGAGACCACCCAAAGCCAAACCAGGTAAACTCGACAGATTGTTCACTGGGAAAGCAAATAACTGAATGCTTGGGTTTAAGCATCCATATGCCAGCTTTATAGTCCTGTTTAATACTTTTGCATTTTGATGCATTTCCAAATGAAATGGAATTTCCAATGAGAAAAATAGTGGATGTGGGCTGTATGAAAACAGCCATTGCATTTTGAAATGGAACTGGCAGCAGACTGACAGTTGAAGGGGAGGAGTTAACAGATGCTCCGCCCAAGCCGTCTAACATACATCATTTAAGATGGATAGTCACTACAGGAAGGAAGTGCATTTTCAGATTTTAACTGAGGATAATGAGGGAACACAATATGAACCCGACCCTAATTAAAAGAGAATGGCCCACATTGATCAACTATTTACAATAGGCAATTCCATCCCCAACCAAGAGCAAAGACTGACTACTCATCACATTAATGCTAAATTTACAATACTTTGTATTTAATGCTAAACTTACATCACATGACAGCAGTTTGAAGTTATAGCTGTGCTCGGTTAGATTGTGCTACTAATATTTTCCCTGCTTATAACATTCCTCTGTTGTCTGATATCGGTCACAAATAAGACCGAATTAGACCTTAACAGTTTCAACAAAAGAAATGTCCTAAATCCCAACTAATAAGCTCTCCCTATTATTCATAATTATGTTGGCTTGCTCATCGGGAGACTGCTGATATTATCTATTAGAATGATCTTGCTTGTTCTATAAACACTATGCACTGTGCTGTGTTTGACCTTTTCTGTGTTTTTCTGGTATTCTCCTGTAAAGCTGCTTTGGAACAATGCACATTGTGAAACGCGCTATATAAATCAATAAATTGAATCAATAAACGCCGCAATATTTAATGGAAAAATAGGCATTGTAATTTTTTATTTCACTGGGACTTTAAGAGCCCGTTCACATCAAGAACGATAACTATACAGATAGCCAGAAGTATAACTATATTGGCGTCCTCCCAATCGGACGATAACGCTTAGTCTTGCTTTATATTATAAAGCTCTCAAAAACTATGTAGTCATTTGTGCTTTTTCAAAATCGATTAAAAATATAGGTAAAATATTATTGTACCTTAGCAGTAAATTGAAATAAAGTTAAGCACAAAAATTATTATTATTAATATATACAAAACTAAACTTAATTTTATTTCCATTTTAGTTTAAGTAAACCTATATAAATAAATAAAACAAAAGCACACATGATGAAAACGCCCAAAATAAAGAATTGGATAATTATTTAACAATTTAATTAAATAAATAAACTAAAATAACCCCTGTTTTTTACTTTTATTATTATAATGTGGACTCCACCATTCTCTTAATTGTAAAAAATAAATTCTAATATTATGGGCCTTTAGTCTCAGAATTGGCTTGTAATGTGTATGCTATAACCCGCCGTCTTTGCGGTTTTAATGAGAAGAATTTTTTGTTTTTTAATACAGAATCAAGTTGTTTTTCCAAAAGTTGAGCCGTCTTTTTGGTGTTGTAGCACAGTCAGGTGGAGTGTTCCTGCCTTCATGGCAGGCTGTAAAGATGTCGTTGATGATGTTTCTTCTCTAAGGTTCTCAGATGTGGCACTTAAGGCTGGAAGCGGCTCAGAACGTGTTGCTGTGTAAAGAGATTTTTGCTCAGCTCTCACGCGAAGCCGTTCAGATCAAATCACAGATCCCTCACATCGTCGTCAAGAATCAGATCATCTCGCATCCTTTCCCTGGTATTTACAAGCTGATTCTCTCCATGTAAAATGTTGAAATAAAATCAATCAAAATGGTATGATCTAGTCATGTTTGTTGTCTCTTCAGGTCTGCAGCTTTCTATCTCTCTCTGCCACTCCGCTGGAGAGAAGAAGAGCCAGAGAGCATCACCAGACAGGATTAAACCAGACGACCATCTGTACGTGTTAGAACACAACCTTCACCAGCTCATACGAGAGGTACGTGTCCATACGCAGTCAGGTTCTCACCGATGATGTCATAACGCTGCAGTGATGAACATGTTCCTCTGTATGTGGGGTTGTAGTTTCACAAGCAGACGTTGAGCTCGGTGACGATGCCTCACCCTGCCAGCGCTCCGTTCGGTCACAAACGCTTGCGGCTGGCGGGACCCATGGGCTATGATAAAGCAGAGATCAGCTCCTGGCAGCACACAGAAGGACTGCTGGAGAAGATCATCAAACAGGCCAAGCACATCTTCCTTAGAAGCAGGTGGCGTATTCACACACACACTCAGATGTGTTCATGAGCTTTACAAACCATCCACACTAAAATGTGATGGACAAAGGCAAAATCTTGCACTCAATATCAGGCACTTATCTAACAAACACTTGTCTGGTTTGTGACCTCATGAACTTACAGAAGCAGTTGTTTTGCAGCTTTGTATCAATAAGTCCACTAAAATGGGAAGGAGGAGAACCAAATAAACTCGCTCTTCATCTTTCATTCTTAGGACGGCACGTACCATTGACAGTCTGGCGAGTCGCATAGAGGATCCTCAGATTCAGGCTCACTGGTCTAACATTAATGACCTGTATGAGTCCAGCGTGAAAGTTCTCATCACCTCTCAAGGATACGAGCAGATCTGCAAGTAAGA
The DNA here is from genome assembly GCA_006030095.1 of Triplophysa siluroides. Taxonomy (NCBI): domain Eukaryota; kingdom Metazoa; phylum Chordata; class Actinopteri; order Cypriniformes; family Nemacheilidae; genus Triplophysa; species Triplophysa siluroides. The sequence goes on from VCII01000018.1 coordinate 258,878, forward strand.
CCTGGAGCCGGTTGCATAAACTGCTTAGACCAGTTTAACAAGTTAGTCACCTCATTTGTTTGGTCATCACTTCTTCAAGTCAGTTTCATAAAAAGGTAAATTGGTCTAATTGAAATATGAAAAGTAAGACCGATTAGTCCTAACCAGACTGTTAGTCAGTGAGAATAGTTGTTCAGACACATTCCTAGCTTATCGGCTATGTTAATGCAACGAAGAAACATGTGATGCAAATAAAGCAGTGTGGGCCCAAGATTTGTTTCTTCCTCTACTAATTTCCAAAATGTCGATGTTATGTTAGCACATTTGCCTGCCTTGTTGCTTTTGTTTTCTTCTGCTTGAATATTTTCATTTAAATTCATAAAAAAGGCTTTAGAGTAGTTCACCTTCAAATGAAAATTCTGTCATTATTTGCACACCCTCTTTTCATTTCAAACCTGCATGACTTTCTTCTGCAGAACACAAAAGAAGATGTTGGTAACAGAAAACCGTTGGTCCCCATTGACTTGCATTGGTTTTGAGTCCATCGGTTACCAACATTTTTCAAAATATCTTCTTTTGTGTTTTGCAGAAGAAAGAAAATCACACAGGCTTAAAATGACAACAGGGTAAGTAAATGATGACAGATGTTCCGGCTGTGAAGGTGAACTTTTCCTTTAATCTAAGGTGAACGACTGTCATTGGAATAAATGGGACCCACAATTTGGGAACCACTGTGCTAAAACAGTCTTTTTGAAATGCAGTGTCTTATTCAACAAACAAGAAAAATGTAATGCTGAAAGCAAAATAATAAAGCAGCTTCTTCGTTGAGCTTGTTTGGATCCTCAAACTGTGACTCTTCCTCCTCGTCTTCAGGTCGATTCAGTTGCAGCTGAACATTGGAGTGGAGCAGATCCGAGTGGTGCACAGAGACGGCCGCGTCATCACGCTGTCGCACCAGGAGCAGGAGCTGCAGGACTTCCTGCTGTCACAGGTCACAGGCCACCCTCACACAAGTCTCCCGCCCTCAGCAAAGTGCATAGCTTCTAATTGACACTTGCGTTGTGTGTGTGTTTCTGCAGATGTCGCAGCATCAGGTGCATGCCGTGCAGCAGCTGGCCAAAGTCATGGGTTGGCACGTGTTGAGTTTCAGTAATCACGTGGGGCTCGGGCCCATCGAGAGCGTCGGGAACGCGTCTGCCATCACCGTCGCATCTCCCAATGGAGAACACGCGGTTTCAGGTGCATGCACAAACTAATCTCCATGTCTGGTACCTGTACCAAAAGTTCGGTTTGAATTAATTCAGTCTTTTTGCAAAATGATGTTTTTCTTGTGATGCTTTCATTCACTGAAAAGTAATACACCCCGCTTGCCTGTCTGCAGTGCGGAACGGTCCAGAGAGCGGCTGTAAGGTCCTGGTTCAGTTTCCTCGCAGTCAGGCAAAAGAGCTGCCCAAGAGTGACGTGGTGCAGGACGCTAAATGGAGTCACCTGAGGGGTTCTTATAAAGAAGTACACTGGGGCAGAATGGAAGGACGAAACTTTGTTTATAAAATGGAGCTGCTGATGGCGGCACTGACACCGTGTTCGTAGAGACCGTTGACATTACAGGTTCTGTTGTAACGACTCTTCATTTAAGTCATTGGATTTGTATGAGAAACGTTGCTCATTTTGGTTCCAGTCCTGGCAATGCTGAGTAAAGTCACATGTACGTGACTTCAACTTCTTCGAAGGGATAGTTCTCATCATTTCATCACCCTGAAGATGTTCCAAACCTGGATACATTTCTTTGTTCTGCTAAGTATTTTGAAGAATGTGGGAAACACTTTTGAGGGGACTGATTGACTACCATAGTTTTTTCTACTAAGGATGTGCTCCGGAGCTGTTTGGTTACAAACATTCTTCCAAATATCTTTGTGTTCAGCAGAATATTGAAATGCATACAGGTTTTGAACAATTTGAGGGTGAGTAAAATGAACTTGGCTTTTAATTGTCCTTTTTTATAAGGAAAAAAACAACTTTGGTTAATAACTTCAAAATAAAACATTTACTGTATATTTTCAACTGTGTATTGTATCTGTTCTGTAAATAAATGAAATATTTTCTGATGCCTGTGCCAATGTCAAAACTAAATGTAATTCTCAAAACTCCAATCCCACAATCACGGCACACCCAAGAACTCCCGACAATGTCTGGTAGAGTAATCATGTTTATTAAATCTCAACACAAGTGGTGGACAGATTTCAAATGTTTGCTCTGTGTGCCATCCACCAAATGATATTCCGAGGAATCATTCAGTTGGCAACATTTGGTTTTCAGTGTTGTGTGATTCGTTTGCGTAAAATCCTTGAGTGTCCCACATCAAACCAATGTGGGCTAGTGTAAAGACAGTTCCTGGGCCCACTGAGATGAACTTCCATTTGCATTCAGAGAGACATGCAGGTCTGATAGATCCTCTCCTTCAGTATGTGAAAGATGCCTGCGCTCCTCAAAGTGGATGTAGTTCTGTTTCATTGTGCTCTGTGTGTAAAATACAAAAGGGACGATTGACAAACAAAAGTAACAGTGGTCAAGCAATAGCTCATCTAGAAATCGAATACAGACCTTTGTCCACATTCAGATACTACAGGTTTGACATCAGTGACATTGTAACTAATTGTAATTGACCTGATGTGATGTGATGTGACTGATTTTGCCATAAACTTGAATGGATGTGGAATTTAAATATACTGCAAGACTTATTTAAAGCATTTTTCTGACAATGCGTGGATCCGTAGCTAAGTGTAGTTTAGATGCCAAGGTAGTTCTTGGAGCGTATTTACTTCAGCAATGTATCGTGTATAATCACCCATTGATCAGGGTACGAAAATCATCTCAATCTTGTTTTAAATAGAAAAACAAGACTATTTAAATCACACCACTTTACAAACCTCGATACCTCTGTAAAGTAGACCGATAGATCAGAATTCTCATACACCAGACTAAAGGGCTAAGCATACTACAATCGAAAAACAACCGTCTGTGACCTGATTTCGACCTAAATCTGGTCCAAACGACAATTCGTTTCACTAGTTCACCGCAGCAAACCAAACAGAACTCTCCGGGAAAGTCCGTGCTGGCCGGTAAACACCCTCGAGCCACCATTGGTCCATGGCCATTACGTAATAGGTGGGTGTGTTATGTAGCGCCACCCGGTCTGTGGGAAATAACGCGTCATTTTATTTAGCTGAGGTGAGGTCAGATAAGGTCTACATAAAAAAAACGACGATAACATTTGAGCAGCATGAATGCTTTTGACTGCGCGTTGCAGAGGCTATTTGCATACGTCGTGTAAACCCCGGCTTCAGAAACAAAGGGGTGTTGGATTGTTCGAAAACACTATTCCGTCTCTCAACGTTTTCAAGCTTCGTTTTACCCCAAAACGCAGAACGGATGTTCAATTCGCCTGGACTATGCTGAGCCCTTTAGATTCCAGCTATGACAATCCTGATCCGGTGTGTCTAATAGTGCTACATTTGATTTAAAGGGGTCATAGAGCGCGAATACGTGTGTTATAAGTTGCCCATGCATGTATTAGACACTTAAAATTGCAAAAATTTAAGTGTCGGAAGAAAAGATGCTTTCCATCTAAAAGCGAGTGCTCACCCAGACCTGCCTAAATGTCTCGTGTAACCACACCCCCACAAATCTACGTCAGTTCGTGGTATGAGTTGACTTAGACCGCCCAAATGTATATGCAAGTAAGGTGGGCATTCCTGTCAGTACATTGCGTTGGAACCTGATGTTCCGAATATGGTAAGAAGCGTTACATTTCTATCACACGCTTGCAGTATTCGACCAATCACTATGCACTGGTTCACTGGCCAATCATAACACACCTCGCTTTTCAGAGCGATGAGCTTTGTAAAAAATCTACACGTTTCAGAGAGGCGGAGCAAAGAGGAGATACAAACAGCTCAGTATGTGTAAAATACAGCATTTTTAAATATAATATTAGTTTTAGCCGTGTCATATGACCCCTTTAAAATCTACAGCAGAGATTTCCTTCGGTGGAAAGAAAATGCAGACTTTTACGAGCGTACTGCAAAACATCCATCCTCATTCTGCTGGACCAGACTGGTCTGCTGTCTTTAATACAGAGAGCACTCTAATCCACATTGTTGGACTAGGCTAGAGGTTTTCCTCAACACAGGCAGATATGTCCAGCTAACCACTGGGGTGCCTTAGGATTCAGTGCTGGGCCCACTTCCCTTTTTAATATATTCAAAACCTTGCTGGATCAAGTCACAATTTTTCATACAACTGCCATACATGATGTGTAGTTTCACCTGTTGTGTGTGTGTGTGTGTGTGTGTGTGTGTTGGCTACCTGGTAAGTGTCGTCTTAGATTCCAGGCCTTAATGTAGTGGTATAGTTTATTCAGGAGCCATATGCACAGCATGAGAAATGCAGCCAGTGCTCCCAACACAATGACAAACATAACCAAATACTGTATATCCTCATAGAGCACCTCTGAAACACACATACATCCTTTATTCAATGTGACACGGAAGATGTGATCATATACATTTTTACTTTTTTAAAAGCAAAGAGTATTACAATATTTTTTGAAAGAACAATAAGTAGAATGTTTTTCTAAACTTCATTTTTTAGATTTATTTTCGCGACCTCCCCAACCCCATAGTAGAAAAATTGTACGCAATCTCTAAGAGGGTAGAACACAGATGAAATGTGACCCTGGACCACAAAACCAGTGATAAGCCACATGGGTATGTTTGTAGAAATAGCCAAATGATACATTTTTCTTTTATGGCAAAATCATTAGTATATTAAGTAAAGATCATGTTCCATGAAGATATATTGTACATTTCCTAACTTTATTTTTGTGAGTGGATGCAGCAAAATCGTGAACAAAAATGTCCTGCTGCCCGCTCTTTGGGAATGACCCACTCGAGATTGGTATCTATGTAAAGCTTATCATTTCTGCTTTCAGATTCTTCTACTTTCCACAATGTCATCACAGGGGTAAGCCAATAGAGAGCGTTAAAACGAATCTGTTCTTCTTTCAGCCAGCTACTGCGCCTGTGATGAATAACTTCAAAGGCCATTTTCTCAATAATATGATTTTTTTGCACCTTCAGATTTCAGATTTTCAAATAGTTGTATCGCTGACAAATATTGCCTTACAAACCACACATCAATGGAAAGCTTATTTCCTCATTTAATGTGACGCTGAATATAGAAATAAGACAAATATTTGTTAGTATTCTCACCTGTTACGTTCAGTAGCACACCTGCATCTTTGCTGTTTCCAGAAGGCTCTGTCACAGTGATGATGTGATAACCAGAGTCTTGGAGCTGTAGGTGGGATATGGTGAGCGAGCCATTAGGATAAGCTGTCACCCTTCCCTCGTAGACTTGTGTGATATTGACAGCGCCACCGGGTGTCCAGGCCACAATCCTTTGCTGCTTGCTTGCGCCGCTGAGCATCCATCTGATTGTTGGAATGCCAATGCATTTTATGTCCACGGAGAAAAACACACTTCCCTGTACTGGTGCGGTTACAGTTTCCTTCTGGACTTGTATAGTTAAGGCCTGAGCTTCAGAGAGATAGAGAGTTTTAATGAGTGTGGTTAAGCTGTTGTTAGCAAAAAACTGCCAACTTGGACCAAATATGAAAACGGGAGGTTCTCTTAAATAATGTGAGTGATAGCCTATTTGCCTGTGTAAAACTATAGCCGTTTATCGTTGAGGGTGGTTGCCATTCCAGTGCTATGTGGTTGTTAAAGGATTTATTTCCTTCATTTACTCCATCCAATCATTTCCATCATTGGTGTATAAGTTATCCTTTCCTCAGCCAAACACAATCAGCGCAATACTAAACAGTATCCTAATCCATACCAGCTATCAAGGCCTTCTGAAGTGAAACGATATATTTGTAAGAAAAAAGATTCCTATTTCAGCTTATTTGGCCAAGACAGGTGGTGTTAGAATTTGAGCATGCAACGCTAAAAGACCTAAAGCCAGTATGCCAACAGTGTATCAAAAACACTACTGATGTCCTACACGGATCGGACTGTGCGCGGAACACCTATTCCTGAAGACCATGATTTGTTTGTTCAGGTGTGTTTGATCAGGGCTGGAGCTGAACTCAACCTCACAGCCAATACTGGGGCCACCGAACGTTCTTCAAAACATCTTCTTTTGTGTTTTGTCGAAGGAAGTCTTGGAATGAAATGAGGACAGTTTTCATCCCTTTAATGGTGGAGTTTTTTACAATGTGCCGAAACCAAGACATGCGTTATGCATCACTTAGCAAGCCTAAAATCCTTTTCAATCAGTTAATAATTACTCTCTTTGAAAGCAGGAAGAAGTTATTTATCAGCTGATATGAGACTGATAGTATTTCACAGGCTGGTGCTGCAATCATCCATGAGTGACTAAATAATCAGGATTAAATGTGCCTCAGTAACGCTGATGAAATAACATCTCATTATTTTTAGATTGTTGTCTAAAAAGAAAACAATGAGATTGGAGATTGTTATCCATGCTTTTATTTCTACTGTAACTCACTGTATGAATATAGTATGAAATATAACTATGTATATGAAATGACTGTCAATGAAATATAACACAAAAGTGATAAAACATATTGAATATAATTCATAGTATATACTACATAATGCTCTTTCTAATCTTATGTTGCGATGTGGCAGTAGCCGATGCTTTAGAAATTCTGTGTGCATGAGAAAGTGGTGCGTTTAAAAAACAAAGTTCTTAAAACCTGTCAGAAAACAGGTTTGGCGAGTCATGTATTTACGAAACTGTCCCTTCAGAATTCAATAACTGTAAGTTACATACGTGGCAGTCTTTTTTAAGCTGTTGATTTGAATAAATTGAAGGCTCTTCAGTTGTAAATATATTTTATGTCTTGTATGTACATGTACTCACTTGAGTTTATCCAGCGAGAGAGCATTAAACATTGTATAACAATAGTAGCAAGCTATCTAGGACTGGAGTTGAAGATTTCTAAGTTCTAAGTAGATTGTTAGTCGGGTGAGTGCGAAACAGGTGTGTTTTCAGTTGTAAATGAATGAATTGTAGCGCAGGACCCTCAAGAACAACAAGATTGGGACAATGTACATAAATATGTCACACATGAAATCATCAACGCATACTGGTTTCCACTTCTTAACCAATGAAATGCCATTACTGCTCCAGGTAGCTTAATATTCTGTTGTTTTTTATATTGAGCTGGTGGTATTTTCTATAGCCTAATAGTTATTATGGTATGAAAGACATTGGCCCCATGGGAACTGTTGACTGGTCCTCGCAAACCTAAAGCAACACACAAACACACACTTACTGTACTGGCAGAAACAGAAGATGAAGAGCAGTATATGAGTGTTCTGTGAGATCCATTGAGTCTTCATTAGAATCACTCCTCCATGTATTTACACACACGTAACATGTGATCGCCCGCACAGCTCTCTCTAGACTTTCACCCTTGGCTTCTGTTTGCAGATTGTTTCCTCATGATACACTGTGTATTTTCTCTGTTGAGCTGTTTTCTCTGTCTCCTTCATTCCTTTACTATGTCATTCTGTTCTCCTGTCTCTCTGATTGTTCATTCAAGTGTGCAGGATTCAACCGATACCGATCAGACTGGTTCAACAGGCTATGACTGAGCAAATAACACACACGCACACAAACACGCACACATGGATATGTGCGGAATGGTATCCTAGCCTATTGTGAACTGCGCTATATATACTCTATGTGCACTGCCTTCTAATAGTTCTAGAAAGGTTCAGCGTCTTTCAACCAGTTGCTTTTTTCCGATTATGTCAAAATGCTTTGAATGAATGAATATTGATTTTTAATTGCAGCATCACAAATAAATGCAAACAATGTCTTCAGCATTACAAAGTTCGTCTTCACCGCTAGATGCCGCTAAAATCTCCACATTGCTCCTTTAAAACCACTAGGGGCCTAGTTTTCCCCTTGGAGCCACTTGTTTTAAATAGATGTGGATTGGTGGCTTCAATAAATTTGACAACTTTGTTGCAATGCATAACATAACTTAAGGGAACACTTAAGGGTATACTTTTTCACAGCCTTAAAGGGCTAATCGGGTGAAAATGTAAGTGCTATAACTGGGTCCCCGATGCATCTACTAAGTCAGAAAACGTGTAAAACAAGAACCCAGTACTAAGTTTGTTTTGGTGTGCCTTTCCCTGCAAGCATGTGAGAAATCAAGCCATTCAGATTTCGCTTCTGTTGTGACATAGAGGGAGGCTCTTATTATAATGTTACTGCCCCTTAATCTACACAATTCCGCCCACAGCGCTGCCGCCATTGTTGTTTTCACAAGCGAAAGCGGTGTACGTGACGCCATGGCTAAAGTTCGTGGAAAACATGTAAATGTAATGTAGTTGCTGCACAGAAACCTAATCTCGGAAGAGACAGGAATGGATTTATTTTTAGTGGAAATCCATCAGAAACCATAAGTAAAAACCTGCTTGTTTGCGCGAATTAATTCAAGCTGGAGTGTTTTATCAACCTGGGACAGTACAAGCAGGATTAGGAATTATATTTAAATACTACCAGAAAATGTCACAATGCCACGCTTACTTACTTAATGTTATTGTTATATGGTAGAACAATAACAATTAAGATGTCAAACTGTAAAAAATGATAGAAAAGCACAGACTCACCTCGCGATGCTCTCATCCATTCAGTCATCAAAGCCACTCCATCTGCAGGTAGACCTGTGTAACTGCCCATTGTAACGGCCCTGTCTGCCCCCTTGTGTTCCCCTGCCAGCTTTCCCCGTGTTTTCACCCCATGGACTCTCATTCACCGGACCTTTCACAGTCACGGACTACACTCCGCATAATCCTTTTCACCATCTTTGATTACACCCGCATCTGAGACTCATGATTGCACCCACACCTGATCTTCATTCCCTGGACTTTATATTCCTTGTGTTTTGTTCTGTTCAGGGTCAGGTCTAGTTGTATTTCTGTTTTAGTGCCGACCTCCAGTTATTACCCGTGGATGCTACCTGTTGTTTGTGGAATTACTTATCCGTCTTCTGTTCACCTGTTCCCTGCAATAAACTATCACCAGTCTCCTTCAGGTCCCTGTGTGGCATCGTCCTTCCGTCTGCTTGTGAGGTTGTTACACCCATGAGCGTCACAACATTTATGTGTGACTCTCTATCATGGAGGCTACTGTAGTGAACAACACTCAGCAATGCAATCCAGTGCCTCAGCTTTATTGCAGGCCCATCTCTAACGATCATCTTGGAGAAAGGTTTGCTACATCGGATCTGGATTTTGGTGGGCTAACATAAACAACTGCCCAAAGTGCAATCAGAAAAGGCTGCTTGGACACTCACTGATAGGACGTCAGTTGCTGTATCAGAGAGTGTGCTCCTTTCCTCAAAAGACGAAAAAAACCCTGATATCCTGCTTCTTCAGAATAATCCTCAGCCTGCTCCGTTACCTTTTTTTCCCAGAAGTGCATGATGAGCTTACGAAATTGTGGTCTGCGCCCCTTTACAGGTCTCGCACGATTTTCATGCTCGGCCGCTCTTACCACTCTCAACGTTGAGAAGCATGCGATCGCGGCGCATTTCCATCCTCAGAATGCTGGCACCTGGAGGAACCAACCAAGGCATATTCCCCGTCCTTAATAATCAATCAAACACATCTTACCTTGGCGAGATAACATCTACAGACCCTCTCTAGGGAATGCTCTTGATCTGCTTCATGCCAGACTCAGCCTCTTGCAGTGCTGTGTGCAGCAGGTCATGCCCACCTGCCCATCAGCGCACCGAAAATAACTATCCAAAGGTTTCGAAGGGAGTGAGACACACTCAGCAAAATAGGTGAGTGTTTTTATCAATCTTAACCCGCCGAGTTCTCCTTCGGCTCCTGGTAACCATGTTGTCTGTAAAAAGAGCATTTTCCTCTCTCCCTTAGCCAGCAACCACCTCTGGATGCGTTCGGAGTGATCCAAACTTTCCCGGGGACGATATTACAGGAGGCATTGCTTCCTTGTTCGTCGCGCACCCCACAGAGCTGTGCAATAACCCACCTCAGCACATTTAAATCAATTGTTCCTTTGGTGCCCCTAGACCAGTTTCCAGGGGCATGGTTAGCGCTCCCCAGCCCTTAGAGGTGGGTCTTCTCGGATGCAAAAATGCGCCTATGCTTCGGCAAGAAGTCACCACCCTTTAGCAGACCCTTCTGAAGAAGACACCCTTCTTCATGGTTCCAGTCCATGCAATCCATGCTTGCAGAAGCACCGAATCCTGGTTGGAAGATTAAACTAAAAATAAACTGTACATTTATTTCTGAAATCTGATTGGTTGATTTAAAAGTTGTCCCAGGGTCAACATGATGTTGTCCTTAGGATATCAACCACTTGGCAAAAACAGGAGAGCCAGCTCTGCATGTGCCAAACTATGATACAAAAAAAAGTTGACTGTCCCTAGCTGTTCCTAACCAGATGTGGTTATATGATGTGTTAACACAGATTTCCCTTTCTGTCCGTCTCTCGACATTGTGTCGAGAACGACAGATGGGGTTCGCCCTTGAGAACCAATCAACTCTGACTACTATAGAAAAGGCCAATGAAATTTGGCGAATGAAATTTGCATGCCGGGCTCCGCCCCCGGATATCCGGTATAAAAGGAAGCCGGCGTGCAGCATTCATTTACCTTTTGTTCTTCAGAGCCTTCGCTCATGACTACGAACAGAACGAATTCTATGAATTCTTCTTCTTCTACATTGCCGGATCTACGACGTGTAGCAGCGGATCGTCCCTACCTGCAGCAACCTTCCCCTGGGCGTCTCGGCAGTTCCGGAGGTGATAGAGATTTTTTCTAAAAGGTCCTTTTCAGGACTGACTGAGCATTCTCCAGCGCGGCATGTCCCGCTGTTCTCTTGGGTGCGGCACCCTCATCGAGGAGGGGGATGGACACGATCGCTGCATTAGGTGTCTGGGCGTCCAGCACACTGAAGCAGCGTTCGTTGACACATCTGCCCGCACTCTGTGGCTACGGCCCCGATGACCACCCACGTTTGCAGCGTTAGTGATATGGGGAACTCTGCGAACGTAAACCCGCCAGCCAAGTGCTCACGGGCCGATCGCACCCCGATTCGCTCTTCTGCACGTTCCCCAACCGGCGGTGGCATACCCGTCCGGATCCTCAGGCACACACTCGGAAACGATGTGTGTGACGTAGATGAGATGTCGCTCGCAGCATCGGAGGGAGATTGGCATTCGACTCTGACGAATCCGAGCTCCACCCCCAGCGGTCGAGTTCAGGAGGAAGCAGAAGTGATGTCATCCGTGCTAACCTGGGGATATGTGGTTCCTGAGGTCGGAACGCGGTGCAAACCGCGCCCACCCCGGGTGCCATGTTTTTCCCGGGGGTGCATGAGGAGCTGTGTAAAACTTGGAGCGCTCCACTCACGGACCGTTCCAGTGAAACCAGCTCCGGCTCCCTTACTTCCCTCGATGGTGGGGCAGCCAAGGCTACGTCGAGATCCCCCGGGTGGAACGTCTGCCTGCGGTGCACCTGTGCCGCGGACGGCTACCACCTGGGGGGGAATCGGCCACGCCTACCGTCCAAAGCGCGTAACACTTCGGCATCACTGGTGTCGAAAGCTTACGATGCCGCGGGCCAGGCTGCCTCCTCTCTCTATGCCATGGCCATCCTGCAGGTCCACCAGGCCAAGGCGTTGAGAGAGCTCCACGAGGGTAAGGCCGACCCGGGTATAATACAGGATCTCTGTGCCGCCGCTGACAGCGCTCTATGGGCGACCAAGGCGGCGACACGGGCCCTGGGTCGGACGATGTCCACGGTAGCCTTTTCAGGGCCTGGCGCCCACTTACTTGCAGAGTTTTTCTCCCCGGGTGTACTTGCAGCCGATCGCACACTCCACTGGACTGTGCCCGGCAACCCGACCTTACGCCCTGGCGAGGCGTTGGGTCGTACACACACGACAGCTGCCACCACTCTCAAACCGACAGTGCGTGCAGCGGTCCCGCCCGGCAGGTAAAAAAGGCGGAGCCAACCTTCCCTCCGGGGACCCCCCGCGACAGAAGGGTATCTCCGCCAGCCGACGAACCACCCACCATGGGAATGATGAAGCAGACCGTCCCCTTGGTCACCCTGTCACAGTCCCTGGGAGCTCGAGAGCTGCCCACACTGTCTCGCTGACTAATGAGGGCGGTCCGTCTTGGTTACTCGATCCAGTTCGCCAGAGACTCTCCCAAGTTTCGAGGCATCATCTCTCCCTCTGTCAGAGGCAGGAACGCCTCCGTACTTCGGGTAGAGGTCACCACCCTTCTGGCAAAACAGGCATCGAGTTCGTCCCTCAAAACCAAGATGTTCAGTGGGTCACGACCCGCACTTCATCGTTCCCAGGAAAGATGGTGGGTTGCGCCCCATAGTTCTGCGTACCCTGAACAAAGCACCTTCACAAAGCTGCTGTTCAGGGTGCTCACGCAGAGGCGCATCCTGACATCTATCAGGTGTCAGGATTGGTTCGTGGCAATCGACCTGAAGGACGTTTACTTTCATGTCTCGATTCCCCTCGACACCGGCCGTTCCTACGGTTCGCGTTCGAGGGGCGGGCATATCAGTACAGAGTCCTCCCTTTCGGTCTGTCCCTGTCTCCACGGGTCTTCACGAAGATCGTGGAAACCGCCCTTTCTCCCCTTCAGGAAAAAGGTGTGTGGGTACTAAACTATCTCGACGACTGGCTTATCTTGGCACACTCGCGAGATCTGTTGTGTACACAGAGGGACCTGATGCTCCGGCATCTAGATCGATTGGGATTTCAGGTCAACCGAGAAAAGAGCAAACTCTCCCCAGTGCAGAGCATCCTCTTTCTCGGTATGGAACTAAACTCTGTCACCATGACGGCGCAGCTGTCCGCAGCACGCGCCCAGTCAGTGTTGAACTGCCTGGAACACTTCAGGCAGTCGGTGGTCCCCCTGAAACAATTTCAGAGGCTCCTGGCATGGCGTCCTCCGCGGGGTTAATACCCCTCGGATTGATGCACATGAGACCGCTCCAACACTGGCTACAGAGTCGAGTTCCGAGGACAGCGTGGCACACCGGCAGCAGGCGCAGGGTGATGACGCCCTGCTGCCGACGCACCCTAACCCCTTGGTCTTCCATGACCTTCCTCCGAGCGGGGGTTCCCCTCGGGCAGGTTATGAGGCACGTCGTGGTGACGACGGATGCCTCGCTGCAGGGGTGGGGTGCAGTGTGCAACGGGCACGCAGTAGTGGGGCGCTGGACGGGCCACTGTCTGCGCTGGCATATCAATTGCCTAGAGTTGTGGGCTGTGCTGCTTGCACTGAGAAGGCTACGGCCTCTAGTGCAGGGATAGCACGTGTTGGTCCTCGGGGACAGCACGACAGCCGTAGCGTACATCGCCAGGGTGGCGTACGCTCACGGCAGCTAACACAACTTGCCCGACGCCTCCTCCTGTGGAGTTAGCAGGCGATCCGGCCACACACATCCCAGGCAAACTGAACCAGACAGCCGACGCGCTCTCTCGTCAGTATACGCCTTGCGGAGAGTGGCGACTGCACCCCCGGTCCAGCTCATTTGGGTGCTGTTCGGACAGGCACAGATAGACCTCTTTGCCTCCCACGACACCACCCATTGTCTGCTTTGGTACTCCCTGACCGAGGCCCCCCTCGGCACGGATGCCCTGGCGCACAGCTGACCACGGGACGGGCGGAAGCACACCTTCCCCCCCCAGGAGCCTCCTTGCACAGACACTGTACAAGGTCAGGGAAGAGGAGCACCAAGTGTTATTGGTTACACCGCACTGGTTTAACCACACTTGGCTTCAGAGCCGATGCTCTGGACAGCGACTCCCCCTGAACCATTCCCCTGACAGAGGACCTGCTCTCTCAGGGGAAGGACACGTTCTGGCATCCCAGATCAGACCTCTGGAACACCCATGTCTGGTCTCTAGACGGGACGAGAAGATCCTGAGATGGCTACTCCCCCTATACGGCTGAGACCATCGCCCAGGCTAGGGCCCCATCTACTAGGCGGTTACACGCCTCTAGACGGTGCCTCTTCTCGTCCTGGTGTCTTTCTCAACGAGAAAGACCCACTGAGGTGCTTGATCAGGACTGTGTTCCCCTTCTCATGAGACTGGAGACTAACATCTCCTCTCCACACTGAAAGTGTATGTAGTCGCTATTGCCACTCATCACGAATCAGTTGATGGAAAGTTTCTAGGGCAACACGACCTGGTCACCAGGTTCCTAACGGGCGCGAGAGGGCGGAATCCGCCTCACCTCCGCTCCATACCCTCTTGGGACCCTAAGGGGTCCTGGGGGGGCCTCTGGGCCCCCCAAGAGCCCCTCGGAGGTTCCGATCTTCCTCTCCCGAGTAAGACGGCCCTCCTGTTGGCACTCGCTTCCTTCAAGAGGGTAGGGGACCTCCGAGCATCCTCCGTGTCCCCGGATTGCCTTGAATTCGGCCCTGGTAACTCTCACGTTATCTTGAGACCCAGGCCCGGATGCGTGCCCAAAGTTCTCACTTCTCCCTTCGGGGACCAAGTGGTGGACTTGCAGGCGCTCCCCATCGGGGAGGAAGACCCAACCCCATCCGTGTTGTGTCCTGGACCGCACGCAGAGCTTCAGCAGCTCTGACCAGCTCCTTGTTTGTGTTGGAGGACAGCAGAAGGGGAAGGCTGTCTCCAAGCAGAGCTGGCGCACTGGGTCGTTGATGCCGTTACGACGACATCCCGATCTCAGAATCTCCCATGCCCACTGAGGGCTTACTCCACACGGGGTATAGCCACCTCCTGGGCACTGGCCAGAAGCGCCTCTCTAGCAGACATCTGTAGAGCTGCGGGTTGGGCTACGCCCAAACACCTTAGCAAGGGTTAACAGCCTTCGCGTAAACCCGGTGTCAGCCCACGTCCTGCGTGGCGACATGTAGGACTGGCATCCGGGGGGGCGTATGCCTGCGAAAGCACCTTCCCACCCTCCAAGAGGTTGGGTCAGTGTGCTATCTACCTTTTCTTCTTACCCAAACACATGGCTAAGAAAATTGGTACCTCACCAACCTTCCTTCTTACCCAGACACTGGTTAAGAACAGGCATTCCATCCATCACTAAGCAAGCACCCCCTGGGGCTTGACTGGGCAGAGCAGCCTTTCCCCTTAGTCCGGGATACCATATGAGCTATCACAGATAGTTCTAACCGACCTGGTGCTATCAGACGCAGTATCACCCCCCGCCGTGGGCTGTTCCGTCTGCTATACCCTCATGACAATGGTTCCCACACATGGTAACCCATGAGCTTCCCCAGGTGGACCTCCACCTCGCGGTTAACTACCCAGTCCGCACGTTCCATGCGTTCTCCTCCAAGGACGAGACCATACCTATATCCACCATATTCCTCCCCACGGGTAGGAGGTGGCCTCTGCAGCGCATCCCTAATTAAGGAAGTTGCGCTTACCCGGTGTAAACCCGAGCCGGACGACCTCTCGCCAGTAGAGAGCTAAGGCCTCCGTCCGTGAAAGGTTACCGGTCAGGGCTGTACCCATCTTTCTCCAAGAAAGCTCTGGAACCCCCCGACCACCACACTGGAAGGTTACAAGTTTCACGAAAGCTTCGAGCTGACACGCCCAGGCTTGTTACCGTCGCTTCGCTGAGATTGTGACGCGATACAGCGTTGTGGCGTTTTCCATAGGCAACCCCATCTGTCGTTCTCGACACAACGTCGAGAGACCGACAGAAAGGGAACGTCTTGGTTACGTATGTAACCTCAGTTCCCTGATGGAGGGAACGAGACGTTGTGTCCCTTATGCCACAAACACGTATCGTATTCTGCTACAGTCGTGAGAGGCTCTCAGGCTCTTCAGAACAAGAGGTAAATGAATGCTGCACGCCGGCTTCCTTTTATACCGGATATCCGGGGGCGGAGCCCGGCATGCAAATTTCATTCGCCAAATTTCATTGGCCTTTTCTATAGTAGTCAGAGTTGATTGGTTCTCAAGGGCGAACCCCATCTGTCGTTCTCGACACAACGTCTCGTTCCCTCCAGCAGGGAACTGAGGTTACATACGTAACCAAGACGATCTTTTGTGTATGTTAAGCAAGGTCACGTGTTTCTGTTATCCATGCATGCTCCTTCAATCTCCCCGCCACCATTTTGCCAAAATTGCCTTAATATGAGGAGAGACTGTTTCGATGACTATCAGGTCCTGTTTTCTGGGATGAACATCCTTAGCAGTTTCTTGGAGTGGATTCTTCAGATTACACCTGCTTTATTGGGAATCTAACCCGTCATTGGGTCATCACCTCATGCACACTGGTTTTCGCTCCATCTCATCAGACTAAATCACCATGGCGTCTCTCTCATATGGCACAAAAATGTTTTTTGGGGATGTGCAGACAGGCATTTCAGGAACCATCATAGTCAATGGAAACACCTATAATATAATCAAGACAATTGAAAAATAACTACAACTATTTGAACAGTATACTTCGTTTAAAAATATTTACATCTTAAATGTTAATTTGGTGAGGGATGAGCATAGAACTGCAATCCCCCGTTTATATGTAACACTCTTACAACACTTTTAGCTCTCTTTTTATAAAAATATATCAACGTTTGGCAACATGCATGGGTCCTGGAATGCTAAGTGGCGTATTTTTGCAACTCCTCAATCAAATTTGTCTTTTGCCCATACATCAGGAAATTAAGGAATAATGAATTTCCATTCAGAATGAGTCTCCATCTCTGCCACTGCATCCGATTTCATGGTGGGGGCCTGCTTGAGATAAAATAACTATTTTGTTACAGCCAAGCATCATCTTATCTCCTCAAAGAAGACCCCGTCTAGGTTTTTCAAATAACCCCTCCGGGGACACCAGGACACCTCCCATTTTACTTATCCATGAATAAGCACATACAGCTAAGAATTTGTAACCCTGACATTTTTTTAATAAATTCACAATTTCCTTTCAACTAAGTGCTTCAGAGCAGAGTTGTTTAAAACATCTGCTCGGTTCCATTTCTTTATCTGTTTCGAGGCTGACTTTATTACTCTTGTGCGTAAGCCATTTCTTAAACATCGAAACCCATGAGAAAGGTAGAAGTGAAAGAGTAAGGCGGCAAATTCTTTACCAATACAGCTTGACTTCTTACTGGCAAAACCAGAAAGAATGATTCGATCTCGTATACTGGTTCATCTCCAATTTGGGTCAAAATATTTATTATAAAATTCAGGATCGTTCCCGATGCATCCCTGGATCGACCAACCTTGCTTTTGTCTCTTTTATTTAATTTTGAAAATAAAATTCCTTACTGACTATAACATCTAAATCGGAGTACTTCTATCTGGATGGAAGAACAAGAGAGCTCTGGTTTGCGATTTTACAATAGTACGCTCACATAGTGTCTTTCCCACTCCAATCTCGAGTGGTGTGACACAGCCGCCAAAATTTGCTATTTCCCTGCCGAGACGGCTGTGAGGAACCAAATATTAAGACATTCATTATGAAAAGGTTTTAAAATCTTTTATATACTAAACTATTCTTGTATGTTGTATCAACAAAATGTAATGGTGTTTACCCCAAAATGAAAGCTGCATCCTAGCAAAACCAGATTATCTGCTCTAATTTTATGTTTGCAACACTTTTGTTGTTGGCAAATTACAAACAAATTTGTGCAGATTTTGTTAATCTGCTACAGAGTATGAACATGAGCTCTCTAAATGTTTAATTTTCTATCATGGTTAGTTAACATTAGCTAGTTAACTTTATCTGTAGCTCATTCCTGATCTATCAAGCAGGGAAATAGCAAATTCAGCATCCGTTTTAAAAGCTTACTGGATTAAACGCAGTCTTCACCACTCAAACCCAATCTTGTTTTTAAGGTACTTTTTTTAGATGTATGTCTAGGCTTTTTGGGAGGGGTGGAACATGACATCTCTGACCCAGATCTTTTACTGCTTCCATGGAAGCAAAATGTTTGGATTTTTGCCAACTGGCAACTGAGCTGTTGAACCACACATTTGGGTAAATTGGCAGTGGGCGGGGTAACACCGACATATCCGACATATCGACACAGAATGCGCATTTCAAAGTAGAACATGTATGTGTGTAGTGACTGAGACAGGTCAGACACGCAATAACTAGTTATATTTCTCAAGTATAACAATAACATCCCCCACCCAACCAGCAAGCTAGTCGCCAAGGGGTCTACCCCCAATCTGCAACTAACACCTAGGCAGGACCAGATCTCTGGTGACCATAGCAACCCACACCAAATGTGTGTATTTTACGACCGAATGGAATGTAGGGAGCTGAACTCTCTTTACTCACTTTGGGGACAGACATAGGACACAATCCTAAATACATCAATAAAGAAATGTACGTACACTCATTTTTCCATGTATTGATGTTCTTGTTGTTATGTCTGTTTTAAACATTAATCCAAAGTATCCAGGAATGAGTGTATAACTACTGGAATTATTAGATTTGTAGTAACTCATTTAACCAAGATGATATGTAGATCATGTTTGGTGTCTATGAGCTACATTTGTGACGTCCTTAATGGTGATGTTTGTTGTGTTTTGGTAACTCTTTTCATATTAGTTTTATCAAACTCTTAGAAGTTTTCTTAGTGAACATCCAATCAGCTTTCACATGCAAAACACCATCTGAAAGACAAAGACCATTAACTTTCCCTCCAAAGTTGCCATCTCCTGATTGGATCAGTCACGTTTGTAGGATGTGACATCCTTACAGTTTAAAAGAGACCACGAGAAGGCTCCTCTCTCTTCTTTTCTCTCTTCTCTTTCTTTCTCTCTCTTCAGCGCTCTTCAGGTTTTCGGGTGTTTCTAGTTTGTTCGTAGTTCGTTTGCTCCGGGTTCTTCGGTTCACCGGGGTTTGTCACCCTGCATCTCTAAAGGATGGACTAGAAGAAGACTTCACCCGTACCCATAAGTTTGTGCCAGGCTGCGGCCTCGTCTTTCCAGATACAGATCCACTGCATAAAACTGGTTCCCTCTGACCACATCAGCCAAGATCAACTTGAGCCTCAACAAACTGCATCAGGACACTTTCTTTCTTTTGATGGGCAAGACGTGCAAGTATCAAACTTAGTCTTATTAATAGATGCATAGAGCATCATTAATCCTTTTAACAAAGGTGCTTTACAAGAAGAAACTGATGTTTTGTTCAGGCTATTGATCTTCTGAATATCATATACTGCCATAAATCCATGCTCTGTTCTTCTCTCTGCTTCAACTTCAACCTTCTTCCAACGCTTAACTGTATGTGTGTGTATGTTAGATTAGTAGGTAATAAAGTCCTGTTTTATTTCACACGTGATGCTGTTTGTAGTTCATGCTCATAATCCGGAGTCCCTAAACATGCCGATTCTTGCTGCCTGCTCGTATTGCTAAGTGATTTCCCCACATCATGAACTTTGATCCAGATAATTATAATTGATCATAATCAATTGAATTCATCCCAATTTGGGCTGATATTTGTTTCCCTTACAAAGGGTGGTGGAGAATATATTGCTTATAATTGTGATCAAAGCTCATGATAGTTTTTACAAATTTGGTGAAGAATAGTGTTTAAATAATACTGTTAATCATTAAATACACTACATGTGGAATAATAACACATTTTTTTAGTACAGTAATATTCTTACATACAGCACAGCACCTTTAAATGGCAAAGGCATATTATCACAGAACATATGTTGCTTCTTTGGGATCCCTACATGTAAAGTTTGGCCGGTGGCATCTAGTGGTCAAATACATAACAATACGTGTACAGTGCTTTACACTTTAGATTATTTTGGCCTCATGAAATCATAGCATTTATTAAAATTCCCTAGGTCATACAGAATGTAAAGATTTCAAAAATATTGTCAGCCATAATTTCTCTCTGCCAAAAGCTGTACTTTTTCGATTCGTCCAATATGTTAACTTTTGTACACATAATTAACAATTTACAGAAACAGTGAAAAAAAATGACTGGCATTTCTAGAATAATGAATTTTTGAACCAATATCTCAAAAGAGTACAATTTGCGTTGATAAATTGTCATGACTAAATGATTCATAGGAAAAAGATGTACAAAGTTGGCACACCAAAGTCACAAGTTTTAATCGACTTTCACAAAATGTGTAACGTTTGAGGCACACATGCTCTTCCTCAGAAAATTGAAAAACATAATAAACAACCCTTTATATTGTCCTTTGGACTCTTTTTGCCCCTCCTGCATTTCTTCTGGGACGAGAGCTGTTTAATTGTCGTCCTTCCAAAAAACGTGTGGACTGGGAAATATTGCTTGAATCCGAATCCAAATCAATGGACAAGGAAGACTGAGCACACAGATACGGCTTTTCAGCCCCACGAAAAGTGAATTGTTGAGATGGATGATGAACAGAGTTAGACCTGCACTGAAAACCCGATTATTAATAAAATCAGCAGCATCTCTGTCAAATCTTCTCTCCTTAAAAGTGATGATAACAATTCAGCAATCCGTAGATTGCATTCTGATAATACCGAATCAAGTTGTTCATTGTCCTTGACAAAAATGAACGCAGTGCTTACTTTATCACCATTATTTTGTCTCAAACCCATACTAAACATGCTGTTGATGTTCAGTGTAGCCTCTCTGTTTGTGCGTACAGATGATAGAACACAAAAATATGATCCGCAGAATTACAGTGACCTTTCCACATTCATTAATCAAACAAGTAAAAAAAGGCGAACTTTCTTCCTAAGTAGTTCGATTGTTTTTCACTTAAAACAACAAATCTTGGTGAGAAATGTATGTAAAACTTGATTTATCTTAATGTGTTAATTATAATAATTATAAAATTTGATTGTCATTATTTTGATCATCTATTGTTTCAGTATTACCAAATGGTCAACTCTTAAGTGATGAATATTGTGTGGTTTTTGTGAATCGGTTTTTCATATATTTTCTGTAGATCTGAAGATTCCAGGTGTTTAGTTCAGGCCGTCTGAGTTTGCTGAAAGAAAGCAATATAGTGTACGTGTGGGTATACAATTCAGAAAATATATGTAGTTACCATGGTTTTAGACTGTATGTTACATATTTTTGCATGGCGACATACCTGATTATTGTTCATACACGTTCCACACAGACATCCGATGAGTCCATTGACCACCTGCGCTAGTAAAAGCATTGCCTCCACGGTACCAACGCCCAGAAGAATTGAAAATAGAACCACATTCCACAACACCACATTTTGTGGCCTCTCACATTCTGTCCAAGCTGTGTGGTTAAACAAGTAACTCTCCCTGGAGGGAAAAAAATGTTTTTACTTGCTACTAGCTAATTAGTTATTTTTAAGTATTCAAATACAGACACAGAAGCAGCAAATATATTTGGGCACTGCAGTAGATACAGATAGTGGCTTTGCTGAACATCCCCACTTTTGAACTCAGTCAATGGCATGATCTTGGTGCCTTGCTACTTCAGTAAACATAAGAATTGAGATTAGAGAGAATGTTCTATCCTATGAGGCCACAGGACCTGAAGAGCCACTAAATCAGCGGATTCAATCTTAGTTACTAAAGGCCCACAGCTCTGCAGAGTTTAGCTCCAGCCAGCTCCGAACCACAATTGCATGGGACTTTCTATTAATCCTGAAGACCTTGATTAACTGAATCATATGTGTTTGATTAGGGTTGGAGCAAAAGTGTGCAGAGCTGTGGCCCTCCAGGAATTGAGTGTGAGACTAGTGCACTAAATTCATAATGATTCAAGTGAAAAATAGAGGAAAACTGTAAGGCAGGCAGCTCTTTTAGGTGTAAGTGATATAAGTACTAAAGTATTTTTCCTCATGGTTAAAATAAACTTGTTTAACAATACATGAGTAAATTATTCTCATAGTCATTGTTACTACGCCATAAGTCAAAGTACATAAAGGCCACATGACACACTGAGTGAGATGAGTGTGACTAAATAGTCATGTAACTGTGGTTCAGGTTTAACGTAATCAGTCCTGTGAAATGGGTGATGGGAAACGTAGTCCTAGAACTGTGGCAAGTGAGACCTCTGAAAGCCCGGAGAAGATTCTGTGGAGTTCGTGACAGAGCCCACACCACCCCAAGTTCCCAGAAAACCCCTAACCAGCCCCAGCGAACAACTCCAGATGCATGCGAGTCCTCGACGAGGGGGCCTACCAGAAGGTCGAGGAGTCGATTTCTCTAGGTTGTTCTTGTGGAATTCAGTTGCGAGGTTGGGTACAATGATGTCATCAGCATTAACCCAGGACCTCTCCTCCGGACCTTACCACTCCCAATCTACCAAGTACTGGAGCTGGTGCCCCCTACAGTACGTCTCAAGTCCAGCAGCTCCCATACTAGATATGCCAGCACAAGCAGCATGAGATGGGGAGAATGACATGTGACTGACCAGGGCAAAACTCTGGACGTAAGGCAAAAAGCGGGCAGGAATGGTATGGCAAACCGGTCGAGGGCAGGCAGGAGGCACTGACAGAAGAAACTGTAGATGGGGGAGAAGCCAGTGCAGATGACCAGGGAGAGATGGCAGTAGATGGAACTCTGGGCACATGAGCTTTCCAGAGAAGAGACAGGAGTGGACAAAAGATAACTAGACTAACCTAGCGAAATAACTAGATAAACAGGGCTAGACTAAAGATACTAAGGAAATATCCAAGTAGAAATCCACAAAGTCAAGACTACAAAGGAGAATAATCACAGTGGGTCAAGAACCCAAGCTAATTCGGTCTGACAGAGAACAATAGAAATGCAGGAAATATAAACGTAACAACATGAAGGCAAGAAAATTGAACCAAGGTGAGAATATTAAACACAATCCAGCACCCTAATGGGGATTACAAGAGGGCGTGGGCAGATGCCATGCCACAGCACATGGCAAACTGTCAACACAAAGGCCATGTGCTCCACACAAAACAACAAACATGACAGGGAGGATCAGACAGAGATCTTCACAAGCACATCATATGTGGCTCTAATGATAAAACTCAGTCTGTTTGTTTACATGCAGTCAGTGAAGAGTCCTAAAGTACGGAAAATATTTGGACACAAATGACAGCTAACTGGGTCCATCTTAAACATGTGGCTTTAGTACAAACAAATCTAGATATCCATTTATACTGTGTCAACATAGCCTTTTTTCTTCTCTGTGGGACATTCCTGCCTTTACTAATCAGTCAAATCTTAGTGTTTTGGCACTAAGACATGGATCAGGGGAGACAACACAGCAACTTATTTTGCCCTCCCCAGCGACTTTGCATTATTTTATATTTCCCACATGGGGTCCACGTGACGGGCTGACAATATCAGCCCTCTAACCACCAGGCAAACACACACAACTGACTTCAGAGTCTTTGTGACAACTAGACCAAGCCCAGAACTTGTCCACATTATTACTTACTTGCCTACTCTATCACCTTCTTTCTTGTTTTGTCGGTAATACATTTTAAATAAGAATAATTGTAATAATAATAATAATAAAGTAGGTGAAATCTTGATTACATTTCCATTAGAATCTATACAGTACATATTTAGTTGTAAAGAAATCTCTTAAAATTAAAGTTAAACATGCACTCATTCCTATATGACTACAGTATATGTAGAAGTGTGTGTGCATGGGTGTTACTCTGCAGTCTGGTTAAAAAAAGGGTAGATAAAGGTTCCATCTCCCGTGTCACAAAGAGGGCCATCCTGTAAACCAACGACAGAGACGATCATACAGTACAGTGCTCCAGCTACACCCAGCACAGACATCAACATGGACATCATCATCTGCAACACATCCATAAACATGTATTAGTTCAAATACCCAGAAATTTCAAGTCAAGTTTGTAAAGTATGAAATAATCATACTGCTATATTCCATTAAAGTATCACGCTATTTAACTTAGTTATTGCATATTATTATTTAATAAGAGGACTTATAGATCTTTAAATAAAATGGCAGCATTTTTGGATAAAAAAGCTCAAGGTCGCTTTACAAAGTATATAACCAAAAACATTTGAACATAAGAGTTTACAAGGTTTACTTATGTTTACATTTTAACACAGGATACATCTCCGGGACGTAGCTAATCAGCCCTCGCTCAAAACAAAACAAAAAACGTTTACATGTCGTTCTATTAGAAGCTCCCAGCCTACAAGCTGTAATTACAAGAGCCGTTTCTCAATACCAAGTTCGGACTTGCCTCCTTACTAATTTGGACTTGGCAAGTGCAGACCGTCGCAGTCCAGTTATGTTGAAAATGTTTCACTGAAGGAAGCACATGACAAAGGTGATTCTCAAAGAGACTTAAATATAATACTAAACACATAAAACAGGAAACAAACTTGGAAAAATTACTACGCATTCAACATTAACAAGATGACATCGGACAAAGAAGTGGATAAACTGGAGGTGTGGGTGATAGCAGACAGGTAAGGGAGCGTAACTGGGAGCATAACTGGAATGAGAGTGGGCACTGGGGTGAGCTCTGGGACAAGAGCAGGCACTGGGCTGAGCCCTGGGACATTTACATTTACATTTAGTCATTTAGCAGACGCTTTTATCCAAAGCGACTTACAAAGAGTTTAGGGAGCAATACGCGATATGTCATACAGGAGCCATAATACAGTAGGTGCCAATACAAAGTTACTGGTTTCAACAAAAGCTAGAACACTGCCTGTTGAGAGAAAGGATGAGAGTTCAGCTGGACGTGATGCCCTTTCATCCAAGCTGAGATGTCCTCGAGGCAGGCTGTCATGCGAGCTGCTACAGTGGTATCGTCTGGGTGAAACGAGATGTAGATCTGGGTGTCGTCAGCATAACAGTGATACGAGAAGCCATGTGTCCATATGATGGGACGAGAGTGGGCACCGCACAGAGGGCAGGGGAAGAGAGGGCAGTATAATAAATATTTCCAGACTTAATTGATGTCGAATTGATGTTTGCTGTTAAGAATGTCAATTGCATTTATAGACTACTTCAGTTTTCTTCTGTTTCATTCATTCACAAGTTTCCTCTTACATCACTCGGCCCAGGGATTCCCCCAGCATCCTAGAGCCATAAAGGTGCGCACAGGCACACTTTTCAAACACAGCACTTTAATTGTTTTGACAAACTAAAAGAGATCAAATTAAATTTGTATTTGTTTAGCAGAGGGGGGTAGAGTAGCCAAAATATTTACTCAAGTAAAAGTACAAGTTACTAGAAAAATGTTTACTCAAGTAAAATTAACTATCAACAAAATTACTTGAGTAAAAGTAAAAAAATATGCAATAAAAAAAACTACTCAAGTAGGATCTGATTATATACTATTAACTCTTTCACCGCCATTGACGAGTTATCTTGTCATTTAAAAAAACGGTTCCCTGCCAAATACGAGTTATTACGGCAATCAGTGTTTGCACTGTTGTACAGCAGGTGGCGCTGTTACACACCTTTGGGAAAAAGTACAGAATCCTAGAACGTATATATCTTATCGGTTTTTAATCATTGTTCTGAGTGTAATCTGGGCGGAATCTTTAACAAAAATTTTTAATTATCTAACATCTATCATAAGCATTTTTGAAGAAACCTACCCACATCTAAGGAGTGATAAAAAAGAAAAAATGAAGATAGAAGAATACGGTGTCTTATGTTTAAAAGCAGAGACTCTGTTCTTTCAATGGACATATTGTTTGTCCATATATTCTTTACAGAAAATGTACTGTGAGCCATTAAAGTTTGGTGAAAATGTTAAAAAACGCTGGCGTAGGCTGGCAACTTAAAAAAAAAAAAGGCTGGCGGTGAAAGAGTTAATAATATTAATGCCAATATTTTTTATATCGACATATTTATATTATGCCCTTTAATGGTCCGCATGGAAACAACAAGAAGCCATCTGATTGAAGTAAGCTGTGTTTACATTGGTTGTAATAAGAATTCATCACGATCGACTAAACTCTAAATTCTAAAACGTAAACAGGATTGGTTGCTTTACCTGTCAGTCATGGCTTCTTGGGCGGGCCTTGACCAAAGAAAGCGGCCAAAGGTCTGGCTACACAACACTAATGTAGCCTACACAACTTATTTGGAATAATAGACAATGTCGAACTAAAGTGAACCTGCAGAATTTTGCGTTAACATTGCATTTAACTAAACTCCTAGCATCTCCTGAGATGATCTAGGTTAGAACATCTGCAGTGCTCACTCATATGAAATATAAACTGATTTTAGACAAAACTTGTGTTTTCTCATGTTGTGTCACATGTGTGTGTGTTGTGAAATGCTCTTACTTGTTAACATATAGTAAACAGTGAACCACACGCCCATCAACAAGTTTTCATCTATTCTTCAAATGTATATTTCTGCAAGCCAACGCCTCTGTGTCTAACAGGTCATGTTTCTGTGTCTGATGAACAGGTATATATGGCGGGCCTTTATCATTGCTGGCAAACAATATAACGCATTTGCAGTTTTGGTAATAGATAATAGATTCATATCCACTTCATCCACTGCTCTTTGTATTCTGTGTGTTCTTAAGTTTCCCGCTATGAAGAGTGAGTAACCGGCTGCTTTGCTCAGACAATTCAGATCGTGCTGCGAACTGAACAAATCATTTGAACTGTTTCTTGAACCTTCATCAGACAGTTTTGCCCATTGTTTAATTAATGCTTTCAAAAGAATCGAGTCCAAGATTCATTCACTTGGGAATGTCCCAGTGAAAAGACACGACAACCTAAAAATAAACTATGCATTTATGCCTTAGAATGAAGGAACGAAGGAACGTCATGCAGTGTAATGAAGTCAAATTACAGATTTTCCATTAGAAATATACTTAAGTATTAGTAAAAGTAACCACTTTTAAATTTACTTTTAAATGTAAGTAATTTAGTTTAAAGTAAAAAGGTTTTAAAGTAAAAGTAATTTACCATAAATTTAAACATATTTTCTAAAATGTTACTCAAATAAAGAATCTTTAACATGACCCAGGAGTAAGGAGTTGTCTCAGAGAGTGATTCGTTCATTCGTTCGTGTTGACCGCGGATGTGCAACTTTGTACCAGAAACAGATATGATTATTTCGTCTCTCGAGTCATGGGGTCCGAGTCATTCGTTCTTTTACACCGGAAAGAGAAATTATTAGTTTGTCTGCCGCGTCATCGGGTCCTATGCTGCATCCAAAATCACATATGACAGTAGGCCTACATACTAAATTTGAATAAGGTCTCTCTCAACTCAACTTTATTTATATAGCAATTTTTCATTGTTACAAAGCAGCTGTACATGATATATTTTGACTACAAGCAAAACAATTAAAGTTATACCTGTAAAAACAAGAAAAAGGTGAAAACACAGAAAACCGACATACCCACACACAAACGCTAAAACACACACGATATGCACACGTACTAACACACATTGACATTGACATAGACACACACACGGACGCGCACGCACACTCAGTACCTACCTATCGGCCGTTAAAACAGTACGTTCTATATAGAATGAGTGGGAGTAGTATGAATGCATTTCGGACATACTGCATCCACCATGTCTTATGGTCATGTTCTTTGGCCCATGACGTATTATCAATAACCAACACGTGACCTTAGATAAAAACATAACTTTAGGCTGAAATACTCTACTAAGAGTTTTGCTCAGATTTTGCCCAGATTTTCAGTCTGGACTTGTTGCAGAAAGTCTGTGCCAGTCTGTAGTCTGTGGATTTAATCAGTTAATGTGTTTCTTTCTAAAACTTTCAAAAAGTCTGTAAATGTTTGTCTAGTTTAAAAAAATCTGTTTTATAAGTCTTATATTGTATTCCTGCCATTAGTCACGAGATATTCATTCATTGGCACTTATATTAAAAACAGGCATCCACCTTTAAGTTTTCCGCTATATTTATTTGATTTACTTTTGAAACTTGACCGTTGCTCAGCTCCTGTGGCATCATGGGATAGAAAAGTGTCCATTTGATCCACAATCACAAATCTCGGCAGAAGAAGTAGACCATCCAGGTATTTCTCGCCTGTTTTTTGCATATTTAAATTTCTGAAATATTATTCATGACTCATACTCATTTTCACCTGCTATATGGTATGGATTATGTATGTATTTGTCAACTACCCATAAGCTAACTGCGCTATGAAAGTTAAAATAATTAAGTAAATAAATAGGTAGAGTAATTCATCTTAAGAATTGTCAGAAAGAAGATTATTAACATCTATCCATGTATGTAATATCCAATATCTAAAAGCTTGTTGTGGTGAGGACTCGGGTCTGAGCATTGTCTCCCCCTTTTGGATACACTTTCCAGTCTGAATACAAGCCAGATCCAGAGCTGGGTCTGATGTCCTCTGGTGCACATGGGAGATGAGACATAAAAGACAGAAAGATACACAATGTGATGGAGGTGGAAGTGTTTGGTTCCGATAAAGTCTGACAGGGAACTGAAGTGGGATTTGTGTGAACACCACGTGTGATGTCAAAGAATGTTAAGAGTGAAGGAGGTATTGTCAGACTGCCTGCTCAATTCAATTCAAGTTTATTTATATAGCGCGTTTCACAATGTGCATTGTTCCAAAGCAGCTTTACAGGAGCAAATAAGAAAACACAGAGGTAAAACACAGCACAGTGCATAGTGTTTATAGAACAAGCAAGATCATTCTAATAGATAATATCTAATAAATTAATAAATAGATGCAGTCTCCCGGTGAGCAAGCCAACACTGCCCTGCTGTGGCGAGGAACCCAAACTCCAATGACTGATTGATGGAGAAAAAAACCTCGGGAGAAACCAGGCTCAGCCGGGAGGGCCAGATCTCCTCTGACGTATCATAGCTGCACTCAGTGACCCCGACCAAGTCACCGAGCAACATCCCCGAGGAAGGGGGGGAGAGCCCACCGCCCGCAACCCAGGTAATCCCACTGGCCGAAACCATGTACGTCCAGCCCGGTTACACTCCGCGAGTCTGACATCGACCACAAAGCAAGACCATCCAGACCCACACAGCCCCAACAAATAGAATCCCCACAACCAACGAGCCCCCCCGCCCCCCACGAACACCAGCCCAGCAACCCCCAATCAGGGCCACTGAACGCAGCTATAACTTCAAACTGCTGACATGTGATGTAGTTTAGCATTAAATACCAAGCATTGTAACTTTTAGCATTAATGTGACAAGTAGTCCGTCTTTGCTCTTGGTTGGGGATGGAATGGTCTGAGCTGGGATGCTCCCATCCAAGTACACCAATGTTACTAACTGCTACAGCCATTCGTTCATAAATTTACTTAAAAAAAGCTTTCACGCTGCCAACATGATTGCTGCGTTTATAAAGTGTGCGCTCCTCTCACTCGACCCTGGTTGCTACTTGATTGCATCATCAAAAACGTGATTGTTTGGTGTAATTTATTCTGTCATTAATTGGCCACACACATTAAAAATGATTTTTTTTGCTATTTTCAACCAAATAATTGAATTGTGTGTGTGTGTAACTACTTTAAACACATATATTCTCTCCTAAAGAACTCCCAAAACTCTAAAGACTACATTTTGTGATAAAAAATGAAAAATAACGTGATAATTAATATTTAGACATTATGCAGGTTTTCTACTCCACTTGCAGCTCAGGTGCTTTTTGGAAATATAAGTCCTCACAAATCACCTCTTAATGCATACTTATTAAAAGGGACAGATTCAACATACAGGGATTTGACTTGCACATGATATGAACTTTGAATTGGAACAGTAATTGGGCAACTTCCGATAACGTTTCACAAGGACACAAGTACATTTTAATCAATTCAATTGCCTGTGGTGCAGGGTTGGCAGATAAAATAAAAAAGCCCTTAAAGTATGAAACAGTTCAAGTTCTTTTTTAAATATTTAAAAATATTTTTCTTAAAATGACCTGCAACTTCCCTCTTATTCCCCTTACTTATGTCATTTGGTGGAAAAAAACAACACAATTTTTACAAGCATTCTTCCAGATATATAGTAATGCACTGCATACAGATTTGGAACAACTTGAGGGTGAGTAAATGAAGACAGAATTTTCATTTTTAGGTAAACTGTTCTTTTAATATTCTTTTCAACAAGCTAGTTATAAACCTCTTACACACAATGGGTCTCATTTATGAAACATTCATAATTATATGAGTAATTCAGAGCAATTTGCGCATAAAACAGACCTTCCCGAAAACTTTCCTCCGGATTCACAAATACTTTGGAAACGTCAGATTTGATAGTAAAATCTGTGTATGATAATGAATTCAAATCATTTGTAAACAGGGCTCACATGCACAATCATTCACAACAATCTCTGCATATGAATAACAGCTACACAAATACATATCTAGGAATGCTGGAATACTTTGGACTTCATTCTCTGGTTTGGCTACATTATTGGATAAATGCATACGAGACTAATACACTATATGACTACATGGGCCTTCCATGCTTTGTACAGCACAATCTTCACGTGGATTGGAAAACCAACTCTATTTTAGCCTGGAGCCCGTCCTGTCTCTGTGTCTTGTGTGCCGCAGGTGCAGCCCTCTGACCTCACCACCTCTCTTCCACCGCATTGCTCCTACGACTGTGCCATAGACCTCCCGGGCACTTCTCCGCCCAAGGGTCAACCCTACTCCCTGTCCGGTCCTGAGAGAGAGTCCATGGCAAGTATATTCAGGAATCCCTCCTGGCAGGACTCATTCGTCACTCCTCTTCCCATGCCGGTGCGGGTTTCTTCTTCGTTCATAAGAAAGTCGGCTCCCTACAGCTCTGTATTGATTATCGAGATTATTGAATGACATCACTGTAAAGAATAGGTATCCCCTACCTCTCATGTCTTCTGCCTTTGAACTCTTGTAGGGAGCCTGGATCTTCACTAAATTAGATCTCTGCAACGCTTATCATTTTGTCCACAATTGGGAGGGGGATGAGTGGAAGATGGCATTTAACCCACCCACTGGACACTTCGAGTATCTGGTTCTTCCTTTTGGTCTAACCAGTGCTCCGGCCGTCTTCCAGGACCTTGTCAATAGCGTTCTGGGTGACATGATTAATAGATTTGTCTTTGTGTACTTGGATTACATATACATTTTTCCCCCCTGTCTCCAGGTACACACCCAGCATGTTAGGCAGGTCCTCGTCTGTATGAAAACCAGTTGTTTGTAAAGGCGGAGAAGTGTGAATTCCATGCCGAGTCTGTTGCGTTCCTTGGCCATTTCCTTTCTTTGAAAGGAATCAAGGCTGATCCCACCAAGATAAAAGCTGTAGCCCAGCCCTGACTCACACAAGGCACTGCAGGGTTTCCTGGGTTTCGCCAACTTTTATCGCGATTCATCAGGAACTTCAGCCAGACGGCCGCTCCTCTCACCGCGTTGACCTCCTCTAAAGTGTCCTTCAGGTGAAACCAAGACGCTCAGGTAGCCTTTGACTCTCTCAAGTCCCGTTTTGTCACTGCGCCTATTTTGTCTGTTCCAGATCCTGAACCACCTCAGCCCCGCAGAACGTAACTATGACATCGGTAAGCGAGAGCGGTTAGTGGTGAGACTGGCTCTGGGCGAGTGGCGTCATTGGTTGGAGGGAGCAGCACAGCCCTTCTTGGTCTGGACGGACCACAAGAATCTAGAAAATGTCAGATCAGCCAAGAAGTTGAGCTCGCGCCAGGCCCGCTGGGCACTCTTCTTTGGCCGATTAAACTTCACCCTCTCGTACCAGCCTGGGTCTTAGAACCTCAAGCCTGATGCCCTATCCCGCCAGTTCGTGGTGGTGGAGGCCGGTCTAGGGGTGCAAGTCCCGGCAGAGTGCCCAAAGGGTAGGTTGTTGGTGCCGGTTGCGCGGCTCCCTGATGTCCTTCAGTGGGGTCATTCACTCAGATTGGTCTGCCATCCAGGTATTCGGGGAACGGTGGCTGCCATCCGCCAATGTTTTTGGTGGCCGTCACTGATGTCAGACAGTTCGTGTTGGCCTGCCCGACGTGCGCTCAATGCAAATCGCTCAATCCCCCTCCCGCTGGTCTGCTTCACCCCCTGCCCATCCCCTCCTGACCTTGGTCTCACATAGCCCTTGATTTTGTCACAGGACTGCCCCCGTCTAATGGTAACACCGTGGTTCTCACGGTGGTGGATCGCTTCTCCAATGCGGTTCACTTCATTCCTCTTCCCAAACTTCACCTCCGCCCGGGAGACCGCTCAACTGTTGGCGGATCACGTCTTCCGTCTCCATGCCTTGCCGGTCGACTTAGTTTCCGATAAGGGTCCTCAGTTATCCTCCCGGTTCTGGAGAGAGTTTAGTAGACAGATCGGGGCCTCAGCAAATCTGCGAGCGGGCCAACCAGGATCTTGGTTAGATGCTCCGCTGTCTGACATCCAACAACCCGAGTTCCTGGTGCTCTCGTGGGTAGAATACGGCCACAACTCCCATCCGTCAGTTCATTAGGTATGTCCTCAATTGAGTGCTCTGTCAGTTATAATCCTACTTTGTTTCCGTCGCAGGAACACCATGCTGCGGTCCCGTCTGCTCTGGCCTTCGTCCAGCGCTGCCGAAGCACCTGGGAGAGGGCCAGAGAGGTTCTGGCTCGAACCAAAAGATGGACCAAAGCAGCGGCCGATCACCACTGGTCCTCTCCTCCAGCCTATGTGTGTGGTCAGCTAGTATGGCTCTCCACCAAGGACCTGCCTCTCCGGGCGCCCTCTCGCAAGTTGGCACCCTGGTTCATTGGGCCATACCGCATCACCAAGGTGGTTTATCCCGTGTCTGTCAGGCTCAGACTCCCTCCTCCTGTTCAGGTTCACCCTGTCTTTCATGTGTCCAGGGTTAAACCTGTGTTCTCTTCACCCCTTTTTCCTTCCAGCAACCGACCCCCCCCCCCCGTCGAGTGGATGGGTCTCCGATCTACACAGTTAGGAGATTACTAGACGTTCGCCGCCGTGGTAGAGGGGTTCAGTACTTGGTGGACTGGGAGGGCTATGGCGCAGAGGAACGCAGTTGGGTACCGTCCCGGGACATCCTGGACCAGCCTCTGATCGCAGACTACGTGACGAGGTGAGCCTCCTCCTAGGGCGCCAGGGGGCGCTGCTGGGGGGGGTACTGTCAGGTCCCGGGTCTGATCACCTGCTTGTTTTGTTCGTTTCGTCTGTGTTTAGGTTTTTTGTCGAGCACATGGTGTTATGACAGCCACCATGGGTTCGGAATCCGCGTACGTGTGCCCCGCCCTCCTCGTTATCCTCTCATCACCTCACACCGGGTTTCACTTAAGCTAATCCTTCCACACCTGTTTTCTATCTTGCTGTCCTTTCCTTTTCTATTTAAACCTCCATGTGTCTGTCCTGTGTCAGGTCGTTAGCATTCTGGGCACCGGGCAAAAGAACTTGTAAAATATCATTATGATACAAAGTGCATCAAAATGCAGTGTCATCAGTTTGTCTAAAAGAATACAGAATGTTACGTGCGGATTTATGCACCATTTCATAGGCGGATTGGCCATCTAGTTTTTACAGGCCGACAGCGCAAAGGAGTTTTCCCGATGGGCCGTTGC
This sequence comes from Triplophysa siluroides, assembly GCA_006030095.1. Classification (NCBI taxonomy): domain Eukaryota; kingdom Metazoa; phylum Chordata; class Actinopteri; order Cypriniformes; family Nemacheilidae; genus Triplophysa; species Triplophysa siluroides. The sequence continues at coordinate 292,440 of VCII01000018.1, forward strand.
TCAATGTGGGCTGTACCACTGTGGGGATATAATGAAATAATAACAATAATAATTTTGGAACGGAACTTGACGCCAGCTGGAAGGCCGACTGACACACCGGACAGGATATGGGACTGGACGCCGGCTGCTGCACCGGACTGGACGCCGGTGGGATCACCGGACTGGACGCCAACTGTGTTACCGGACTGGATGCCGGCTGCTGCACCGGACTTGACACTGGTGGGATCACCGGACTGGACGCCTACTGCTGCACCGGACTGGACGCCAGCTGGAAAGCCGGTTGGATCACCGGACTGGATGCCGGCTGCTGCACCGGCTGGGATGCCGGCAGCACCGGCCTAGTCGCTCCCCTATGATGCTTCTCCATCTTCCTCCGGTCAATCGGGCCCGTGGCCGACTTAGCCAGGATCGTGGAGGACAGAGGGAGTTCAGGGTTCGAGGAGTCCACAGACGTCATCCCCGAAGCTCTCCTTCCCCACTCGCCACGGGTGCCGCCAGGAGGGCCGGGGACCGTGGAGCTCGAGCCAGAGGGTACTGAGTCCCCCCGGGTAGTGGTAGCCAGGACGAGGTCTTCCGGTGCGATTGACCATGGGGTGGAAGTTCCAAGTGGGACCTCACCCCCGGATCGTCCCGGTTGACCACGTACCTGACCATGTCCGCAAATCCTTCTTCTCCGACGGTGTGAGGCGCCGAGTGAGGCAGCAGTTGAAAATTGTTTTCAACTCCGTCTCACCAAACTCGGTCACCTCCGCCACCGCCAAGAATGCCCTGGCGAACTCCTGGTTCCCGTAATTCCCCTGACGGAACCCTAGCAGCAAGTGGGCTTGGCGAGAACGTGGGGACGACACTGTACCGTCCATGGTGACTGCCTGCTGGGTTCTGTGGGGCTCGGTCATTTTGTCATGAATGACGGGGAGAGAACCCAATTGCAGGAAGCAGGGATTAAGGGGTCAACACAAAACAATTTATTATAACAAAGAAACACAAAATAAAGACCCACGATGGGGTAAAACAGAATAAACAAGATAATAAACAGGATACGCAGACTAACTAAACACTAGACTAACTAAACACTAGACATGAACTAAACTCAACACTTACTGGACTTGACAAGGAAACAGCAAACAGGATTCAATATGAAGACACACGGGTAGCACATAAATGGCACACTGAAGACATACAATGACCGAGCACAGGACAATGAAACATGAGGACTATTTAAAGGGGTCAAAGTCAAGAGGGGACAGGTGCGGGGCATGAACTAATTAACAAACAATAACGAGACGAAAGGGCGGGAACAGACGCAGACCAGAGAGAGAGTATGGCAAGCCAAATATTCTCAAATTCTCTCTCTCTACATGTAACAGGGAGTTCCGATCTGTTTCTGCCTCAAAACCAAGAAATATCTGACAAGAAGAGGCATAACCATGACACATGTAGTAAGAAACACAAGAAGAAAGCTGGATGAACACATTTAGTTTGTAGATGCTGCACTTTGCTTTTGAAATATTGTTTAAGTTGTGTAGGGTCATCCAAAGCCAGAGTGCAGTATCTGCATATTGGTGGTCAAAGGTCATGTTTTTTATTTAAAAAAATGTCTTCCTAATAAGGAGTTACATAAATGCATTACCACTAATCTACCCACAACACATTTGGCTGGCTGGTGTAAAAACTTTAAAGGCAGGAGAGAGAGCCGGGAGACGAGCGGACTGAACACGGGCTGTTGACACGAAAGTGCTATCAGACTGGAATCTATGGAAGGACTCTGTTATTGGATTAATAATCTTACGGTGTTCCTGGGAAGCCGCCACCTGTAGTTTATGTTATAGAGAATCTCACGTGTGTGTGTGGAACTTTAATTAAAGCCTGTGTCAGTCACGCCAATGCACTTTTATAGCTTCCTGGTGCCTACACCCCCCGCCTATGAAGTATCGCCTTGCCATTGGACTGATTTGACATACATGCTACAGACGCAATCACACAAAAGGCATGGTTCCTATAAGACAGCTTCAATGACGCCATGTCTCATTCCCTGCTCAGGGAAGCATGGTTACATACTTGACCTTAGACATTTTTAAACTGAATCTTTTTCAGAGACCTTGACATTGTTTCACTGCAGCTTATGATTACCACTGTGTAGAGATTGGTACTTCTCTTTTTAGGGTTGACTACCTCAGAATATTCTTTATCACCATACTCAATAACAGCGTTGCATTTTCTCATAGGGCAGTCGTGGCCTAATGGTTAGAGAGTCAGACTCTTGACCATAAGGTTGCCGGTTTGATTCTCAGGGCCGGTGAGAAATGACTGAGGTGTCCTTGAGCAAGGCACTTTACCCCTAATTGCTCCCTGGGTGCTGCAGTGATAGGTGCCCACTGCTCCAGGTGTACGTGTGTTCACCACTTGCTGTGCGTGTGTTCACAACTCTCTGGATGGGTTAAATGCAGAGGTCACATTTCGGGTATGGGTCACCATATCTAACTAATAGGTCACTTTCACTGTTTTCATTTCATAAATTTTTTGTGTTTGGTCATTTACTGGTCATTTACTGGTTTACATCTTTTATTTATCTAGTTGTTCGGTTTATTTACCCTTGAATGTTTCGTGTAAATAAAACCCATTTTTATTACAACTGTCTTTCTTGTGTTGTTGACCAGCGGGCTAACAAGTTAGCTGAATCTCAAAAAATCCTTCAGGTAAACCAGGCGATTTCTTTCCTCCAATTGACATAATTGTTCTTATTGTTTGATCCATTTGTATCCACTTATATTGTTTAGGTGAAACTCTTTATCTGGTTTCCTGTAGCTCAGTGGTTAGAGAATGGCGCTAGCAACGCCAATGTCATGGGTTCGATCCCAAGGATTGCATATACTCCGATTCAAATGTATAGTACAATGCAATGTAAGTCGCTTAATGCATAAATGTAAATGGTGTATTGCAGTAAAAGGAGGGAGGGGGTCATCTGACATACACAGGGCTCTCACTCATTTCGGTCTTTTGTCACGCACTCCCGCCACACATTGTATTTCTCACGCAGAAAAACTATTTATAATACATTTAATATGCCGCAGCGCCCAAAAGTTATCTGGTCGCGCCGCTCTCACTATGGAAACTGGCAGGAATCAAGCGCGTCTCCCCTGGAGTTTTTAATCGAGCCTGCCACTTATCAGCCAATCAAAAAAAAGAAATAGGCTACACAATAGCCAATCAGAAAATAGCACTATTGTATCTGGGTAAGATTTAACGCAACAACCAATGAAAAAAAAGCATCCTGGAATTGTTTACCATCTTCCTCGTTCACCCACAGAGGAAACCACTGGAGCTCCGAGTATCACTTTGAGCACAAAGTAAGTAATCATCTCCTGTTACAACAAATGGTGTCACTCTTGCCTGTCTTCAAAACTTGAGAGCCCTGCATACATGCACACACACACCTGAGGTGACTTGTGACCAAAACTCGTCATTTTAATTGCAAAAACGTATAGATGTATCTTTATGGATAACTGCTTCATATCACAACATTACTACATTAGAAAAAAGCTATAACAAAATCAATCACACATACTGTAGTTTGCATGCTTACACATAAAACACATTGCTTCAGTGGCTCATCACAGAGCTGAACTTTGTTCACACACTCGTGCACAGAACGGTTACTCACCACACATCTGTTTTCACAGCAGCTCCTATCCGCGCCTGCAGTAAACATCACTGAAGCAGGTAATAACACCTGCAACATACATTTACATTTGTGCATTTGGCAGACTCTTCTATCCAAAGTGACTTACAGTGTATTCTGGCTATACATTTTGTTAGTATCTGTGTTCCCTGGGAATCCAACCTACAACCTTTGCGCTACTAATCAAACAATAGATTGCACACATGCTTACATTAGAAGAAATCTGTAAATAAATGAGATGTTTTCTTTAATAATTTTAAGAAAGAAGCTTTTATTATACTCCTAACACCTAAAGTCAGGTCCAGACATAATCTACACTACTTTTTATTTATTTAGAAGTTCTTATTTTAATTTTGACGAAATCTACAGAAAAATGTAAACAGTGTAAATATGGTAAAAGAAACACACTAGACTTTTGTTGTAGTTGCTAGCATCATGACATTACGTAATTTAAATAATAAACTAAGAATTGAGGAATAATAGCTAAATGATGAGTGTTACAGTTTTGTGGGTAATTATTCAATGTTGGTTCTTATAAACCTACCAATAATCCACCTCCGATGACCCCAGGAAAAAACCAGATCTTTTCTGTGATTTCCTCCGTTCTCCACACACCACCATTGGGAAAAAACAGCAAGATGTTTGAGACTATGGATAAGACACCCAATGGAAACAGAAGGCACCCGATGCATTTAGCACACTTTCCAGTACACATGGCGGACAAATGGATTTTTTCTTAACCTGGATAAAGAGTTGGTTCAAGAAGAGAGTGTTTAGTAACCTAAATATGAATGACAAGCATTATTATTATTATTATTTAATTATTTTGTACATGTATTCCCTAGATAAAAATAAATATACTAAAACGTTTTTGAAAAGTCTGCTAAATTAGAACAACAAATTTTGTAGTTAATATACTTTAATTATGCAAAAATAGTGCTGAAGTCCCACTAAACATACATTTAAGTATATTTGATTGTGCTAAAGTGGAACTGCTTCAGGTACGCCGTAAATATCTTGCATCGAAAGATTGATTTTATTTAAAAGTGACATAAGAACACATTTTAATTTAAACACAGGCTTGATATGAAGACATATGCATTGTGTATAAATAGTTGTCCAAGTAACGTTTAATTATTATTTTATATCAGTAAGTTATGTCAGTAAACATGTTAATACATTTAAACTATACTTGATAAACTAGCATGAAATAAATGCATTTTAAATTGATGTTTTTTTTACTAGGGTTGCAAACTATTTCTGTATTGCATTTTGCAGCAATAATGCAGTAATGAAGAAATAAGAATACAAACTATTATTTTAAAATTACAACTACAGATTAAGTATTATACACATTCTACCTTTTTCCTTTGAGACTAAAAATTCTGGATACTTGTGGGCCTCAGTTCCTCCCAGGGTTGATATGTTCTATACAGACAGTGAGTGATCACTAGTTGCACAAAGGTAATCCAGCACATGCACAGATGTCTATCCCTGCGGTTAGTGACCTTGCCTTTTGCCTTTAAAAAACAGTCAATAACATGATGGTCACTTTCAGTATTCAACTATGGAGAACTAAACAGTGAAAACTATAGACTGAACTGCTTATCAACTCTTCTTTATGTGTGTGTTCCCAAACTTAATAAAACATATACAAATAAAAAAAGCTCATGGGTGTTCATTGGATGACCATAAATAGTTCATTTTGGGTCAATATAAAATATTATACATTTAAAGGAGACATCAGAAGAAAACCCTACTTTTTCTATTTTTAAGTGCTATATACGGGTCCCTGATGCATCTAGCAACCCAGAAAACGTGAAAAATAAGAACCCAGTAAGTTTATTTTGGTCTGCCTTTCCCTGCAAGCATGTGAGAAATTGAGCCGTTCAGATTTCGCTCCGATTGTGACGTCCAAAACGGTCTAATCTACACAGTTCCACCCACCGTGCTCTGCCATTGTTGTTTTCACAAGCGACAGCGATGTACGTGATGCCATGGCTAAAGTTCGTGGACAACATGCAATGTAGTCGCTGCACAGAGTCCAAACCTAGGAAGAGACAGGAGTGGATTTATTTTTATTTTAAGTGGAAATCCATCAGAAAGTAAAAGTAAAATAAGTAAAAACCTGCTTGTTTGCGCAAATCACTTTAAACCGGAGAGCTTTTTCAACCAGGGACAGTACAAGCAGGATTATCTTAAAAGTTGTTCCTCAAGAGGGATCGAGACCAACTGAACGAGACAAAACTGCGATGTAAGTAATATTTATCAACAGTCTGAATTGATGTAAATGTACCGTATATATAGAAGGATAACGTTAGCATATGATAGCGAAGGGAGGTAAGTCAGTCACAGGCTAAATAGAACATTCAAAGCCAGTGTTAAACTTACTGAATATGAGCGCAGATGGACATTTGGAGTTTAGCTGTATGAATGTTATTACATTATGTGTGTTAATATGTTAGGCTGCGGCAAGCTGTTTGTTTTGCTAATGAACAGGGGCGAACACTGGGGTCAGTTTCGTTTTAAAGGGCCGCAATCCCCAGGTGTTTTCTGCGATGTAAAAATAGTCAGTGGTATCCCCAGAATGTGTCTTTCAAGTTTAAGCTCAAAATACATCACATATATTTCATTACAAGATGTTAAACATGACTGTAATAAGGTTCAATAAAAGGAAGGAAGGAGGCGGGAACCGGCAAACATTTAAACATTTAATTAAAAAATAAGAAAGTAAATAAACAGCCGGCAGCCCCTCACGGACGACTGCCGGCAACACAAACATAAATCAACTTAACATGTGTCCGGGCCCGGTCCTCTCTCTTCGTCGGTCCGGTCGCTCGTTCTCTTATGCTCCCGATCTCCTCCGTGATACGAGACCGGTGCGTGTACACCGGCCTCGACTGATGGTCTCGCCCCGCCTACTCCACTACAATGACCATTTGTGGCTGCAATGGAATATGCGCCGTTTTTGTGTGCGTCTCTTTAAATGTAAATGAGCTTCTGCTCCCCACACCTCTTCACATTTCTGACCACTTCTTCATCCTACATGCACTACACCACCACCCGTTTATTTTAGACGGAACCTTCTCTCTCTCTCCCCTAGCACACTCTCTGCTAAAGTGACATCTTCTCTTTCCTCCAACTTTACATTTCTAGATGCTGACACTGCCAACGACACCTTATGTTCAACACTTACATCCTGTCTAGATAACCTTTGTCCTCTGTCCTCCAGACCAGATCGTACCACCCCCTCCTGCCCCAGGCTGTCTGACATCATCCGTGAACAATGGAGTACACTCAGGGCTGCTGAAAGGAAATGGCGCAAGACCTAGAATCCTGCTGACCTAGGGGACTACAGTCACTCTTCTCTTTCTCTGCTTGTGTTACCACAGCTAAAATGACTTTCTATATCACCAAGGTGAGCAATGCACCTAACACTCGACAGCTTTTCAAGACATTTAACTCTCTTCTTTCAAAACAAACCACTCCACTGAGACTGCACTGCTATCGGTCACAGAAGCACTGCGGTTAGCCAAGGCGGAATCTAAATCCTCGTGCCTGATTCTGCTAGACCTATCTGCAGCGTTTGACACTGTCAATCACCAGATACTGCTAGCAACCCTGTCATCGTTAGGAATCTCAGGCTCTCCTATCGCTGGTTCAAATCCTACCTCTCCGGCAGATCCTTCAGGGTGTCATGGAGGGTCTCGCTGTCCACTGCTCACCACATGGTCACTGGGGTCCCTCAGGGATCGGTGCTTGGACCGCTGCTTTTTTCCATCTACACGACATTTTTGGGACCAGTCATATGGGCACATGGCTTCTGGTATCACTGTTATGCTGACGACACCCAGATCTACATCTCGTTTCACCCAGACGATACCACTGTAGCAGCTCGCATTACAGCCTGCCTAGAGGACATCTCAGCTTGGATGAAATGGCATCACCTCCAGCTGAACCCTGCCAAGACAGAACTACACATGTTTCCGGCACAACCCACAGTGCAACATGATCTCAACATCCATCTTGGCACAACCACAATCACTCCTTCCAAAACAGCCAGGAACCTCAGAGTCATATTTATTGAACAGCTGTCCTTCAATGATCACATTGCAAAGACAACACGGTCATGCCGAAATGCCTTATTCAACATTAGAAAGGTCAGACCCTATCTCACTGAGCATGCGGCACAACTCCTTAGCCAGGCCCTGGTAATCTCAAGGTTGGACTACTGCAATGCTCTCCTTGCTGGTCTTCCTGCAAAGGCTATCAAACCGCTCCAGCTGGTTCAGAACACAGCAGCATGCCTCGTCTTCTAACAGCCCAAACGGGATCATGTGACTCCCTTTTTCATCTCTCTGCACTGGCTACCGGTTGAAGCCTGTATCAGATTCAAGTCACTAATGCTTGCCTACAGGCCTATCACTGGATCTGCACCGCCATACTTTCACACCCTCCTGCACTCCTTTACCCCATCAAGATCCCTGCGTGTAGCAAACCAGCGGCATCTTGTATTGCATTCCCATAAGGGCATTAAATCGCTTTCCCGCTCATTCTCATTCACAACTCCTTCCTGGTGGAACATTCTTCCTAACTCGGTTCGTTCAACCACATCTCTCACAACATTCAAAAAACTACTTAAAACCCATCTCCTCTGTGAATACTTGACAGACAAATGAAGAAAAAAAACACTTACCCTTTCTCTCAACAGGTATTGGTCTAGCTTTTGTTGAAACCAGTAACTTTGTATTGGCACCTACTGTTTTATGGCTCCTGTATGACATCGCTTATTGCTCCCTAAACTCTTTGTAAGTCGCTTTGGATAAATGCGTCTGCTAAATGACTAAATGTAAAATATAAATGAATAAGCTTTACAGAAATTATGTCGGTCACAAGTCTTTATTAACCGATGGGCGCGATGCATTTTACCACTAACGTTACGACACAACACCTGTCTTTGGACCAATGTAAATTCTCAGGATTAGCCGCGAACATGTAAACAACAGCCGCTAACATGATAAACACATTATTTAATAAAGGCAATTTAAAAACAATGTGTAATACTTGGAGATGAAGCTTGATCGCGAACAGCTGGTACTGATCCAATCTTGAGAATATTTATTTTTGGGAAACCCATGCTATACTGACCCGCATTGACTCGCCGCGACCCCGGGAGCCGGAGATACATTCAGCGGAAGGCAACTGGCTGGAGCCTGGTCTTCCAGGCGCTGGGTGACCCGTTCCCGGAGCTTAGATTTGTCAACCCTCCCGGCTACCGGGAGCTCTAGCTCCCGACCTAGGGATCGCATCGACTCGTGTTCGAATGCCGCGGCGGAGACCTTTCCAACAAGTCCTGGCTCGTTTCTGTAAGTCTTTCCAGACCGGAGATACGGACCGGTGAACGTTGGTTTGTCGATCCGGAAAAAGTCAGCGGGACGAACCCAGGCTTATCAGAAAGGTCTCCTCCCAGCCTCCTTTTACAGTATGTTTCATTTTACATCCAACAACAGCACACATTTGTTGTTTCTTAGACATTTTTTGTCGCTGGCTAGTGGCTACATCTGCTCTTGACTAAAAAAATGGCTGACAGCATGTCTCTGGCAAGGTGGGGACTACGTGCTCATAAGGCAGAGTCTGTGAGTGGTCATGGGCAGGCGTAAACAATGTGACATCAGATTGTTAGCCTTTTTCCCAACAGCCTGTTTTGTGTCACTGTTGTGGTTTAAAGGAGATTACAAAAAGAGGAACAGATGGATTTGTATAACTACAGGGTGTTTCTGCACACACGCTGGTGACTCAATTTCTGGTAGATAAACATTTAAAAGTGCATTTTCTAAGATAGCGGCCCTTTAAGTATATTGCTCCTTTTGAGTGCCTCAGTTACATTTATTCTTGTGTCACTAGACACCCCAAGTTCAGACAATCTGTCCTTGTCCTTGAGGTTTGAGAAGACATATGTCTGGGCCAGATCATGAGTTCCTTGGACTTCCTCAATGATGTTATGAAATACAGAAATTAAGTCAAATAAGTTTTGCTTGCAGTTTTAAGTAAAACAAAGTCAAATTCTTCAGCAAAAAATCTTCATCTACACTTTCTAAGTCTACAAAGACCTCACTCACTTGGCAACTATGCAAGTTATGGCTAATTAATGGCTACAATGGCTAATTAACCTGCAGTGTGTTAAAATGCACTATACAATGTATTTTGTTGGTGTTTTCACCTTTTAGTTCAGGTTCGTCTCACATTCTAAGTCAAACATTGCAATGCAAAGTCAGAAGACATATATGCAGTATTTTGTGAGTATCAGTATTATGAACGTGCTCTAAATTGTTATATGTTAGATATAATGAAGTAAAATTTTTAGAGGCCCAGATGTACGCACTGTTTCGTTTGTTTCACTGTTTTTGCCTTGTCTGTGGACATGTTCTCTTATTGAAGGCAAAGAACAATTGATCCCCACAGGGACCATAAGTGAGATTGTGGACATAAATCAAGTTATTAGTATTGAAGACATTGAGAGATGTTATAGTTTTTGCAATGGCTCTTTTGCAAAAATAACTAAAACTGGAAAAATGGCTCTTTAAAAAGGTTCCCGACCCCTGGGATAATGTTATAAATCGTTCGAAATAGCAATTGCTCGCATCAAATTGCTTAAGGTTCAGTTTAGTTATGAGTATGACGCATGGCATTTGTTGAGAACTGCATGCCCTTAGTAAGAAATCCAATCATGTTAGGCAGTGATGGAAAGTAATGAATTATAAATACGCAAATTACTGTAATTGAGTAGTTTTTTTCTCTTAAAATGTACTTTTGTTAAGTAGTTTAAAAACAGTGTACTTTTACTTTTACTTGAGTACTTTTTTAGTGCTGTATCGGTACTTTTACTGCGATATTTTTCCTCACATTGACGTCGCTACTTTGTTTCATTTTCATGTGATTGGCTAAGCAGAATAATCTGTCCCATCACGTGACTCTGTCCACTCAAATCGCTCATAGAAAACTTGCGTCACACAGATTTCAAGACATCTGCATGTATCAAATGGCGGTTTTGCAAAATTTAAAGTCAATGCGGAAAAGAGACACAATACGAAGGCTCATCAGAGATATGGAGAAATATTGAGTTCCTGTATCACTCGGATGGCCAAGTTTCATCCAAACGGCCATATCATGAGATAAAAGTGTCCATCTCTCTCCAAAGTCTCTACATCAAGTGCTCTGCCCTTATAAGTTAGTAGGGAACATATGCGATTGGAACGCATGCGACACATTTCCCAAACTGTGCATTTCCAGTTATAATGTTGTAAATAACGTCCAGTTTCTTGCACAGTTCTATCGATTCGCTTAAATAAGACGTCATTACATCGAAATTAGCCGCAGGGATTACTTTTATGTTGCCTCTATATGTATTTTGGACTTTTAAAGACATGAACATGTGGACTTGCCTTTTATGGAAAACCATGGACCACAACTCGTAAAAATCTTTATTGTTCTACCTAAGAAATAATGTCCCATACATCTTGGATGGCTTGAGGTTGAGTAATTGATCACCCAGTGTTTAATACCAGTATTTTGTGATTCCACTTGCCATGGCCATATATGGATTTCCTGTAAGTATCTGGCATCCATGCTGATTTGAGGAATTAGCACACTTAGCTTCTTCCCAGTCTGCATGTGATCTCGCAGCGGTAAGTCAATGTTTTGCATTTTTTGCATGCAGTATTTGGGGCTCTTATTTATTAATTTCTGCATTGTGGGGCCTAGTACACATGATTGAAAAGTGTTGGAAGTGCATAAATGGTTTTAAATGGAAAACTGAGCTCACGATAGACAGACAGACAGAACCACACATTGAATGGTTATTTTGTCTGAGTTGTATCCAGTTATAAGCTTTATCAGTAAGGTAAAGATGTGTTAAGTTATAAGTAGCTATTTTCCATATAAGTCTCCAAATTTGATTATTAATAATTATTCTTAATTCATTAAATAACACCACCTAAAAAGTAACGAGTACCTAGTACTCGGAGTAGTTTTTGAGAAGAGTCATTTTTACTTCTACTCAATTACCTTTTTAACTCCAGTACTTTTAATTGTACAAGTACTGGAGTACTTGTACAGTACTCGTAATTGAGTACAATTTCACCAATGTAACAGTACATGTACTTTGTACATGTAAATTTCCAGTACTCTTTCCACCACTAATGTTCGGTTAACATCTTATTTGCTAAGCTGACTGCAAATACGTATTTATCAACTGTTTCACAAGACCGGTAAAAATGTTGCAATCGTTTATATAAGGCGAATGAAGCTGCATGTAACTTGCATTACTTATTGTTTAAAGGCACAATATTATTGTGATATGTTGTTCACGTTTTAACGTTAGTTCAGGTTTGTCTCACAAGGTCACACCACGTGCAGCAGCTATGGCGTTACCCGTTGCACTGTTGGCTTGCTCCTGAAGTACAACTTGTGTTACTTCAGTACTGTCATGCGGGGCTAGAGAAGTAGTCGTTGATATTCTTCTTTGGAGGCGGTGTTCAACCTATTGACATCATAGAAAGGTGCATTCCAGGACACCGCGTTCGCTGGGCCTGGTGTCAATAACAGTTGTAATTTCAGTAACAAGGGCGTTTTCAGTTCTGACACTTACAGGATGTTTGCTTGAAAACGATTCCCTCTTGTATAACAAAAGCACAGGTTAAAATGTATATCTTAATTCATCGCTCCTTTAACTCTAACGTTACATGTCACGATGACTGACTATATGTGTCAGGACTCGGGTTTGACATTCCTCTCTCTCTTTTTGTTGGCAGTCTCTGCACAGCTGTTTTCACTCACGCTCTCTCGCACTCGCGCACCTGTGCCTTGTTTCCACATTATTTTCCTTCTCTTTATGTTCACCTTTAGCTTTCCTTTCCGTTGCCAGTGTGTTAGTTTCCTTAACTTTTACCACTAGCTTATCTTGTCTTGTTTTGCCACTAACCTTTATTGTACTGGTGGTTGCTCTTTCGCAGGATTGCCGTCTCGTCCGTGTTTTCCCCGACTGCCTTCCTTGTTGGATTCCCCTTTCTGCCTGCCCGACTATGAGTTCTCAGTTATTCCCTGGATGAAGTTCGCACCTAGCCTGCCTGACCACGAGCTCTCTTCACTCCCACTATACTTCGACTGACCTACGCCTGTTCGACGCTGATTCTTGCCACCTCCCATTTATTCTTGGCCTATTACGGCAGTATTTCTGTTTGACTTTTTTGTTTATTAAAGACGATCTAACTAATCTGCTTTTGGGTCTGTCTTCTGTACCTGACAGAACACACTGGCCAGCATGGACCCAGCAGATGTGTCTGTCATTTTTGTTTCTGTTTACATTTGGTAGTTCGGTCCTTGTTTCCCCAACGTGGGTCTTTATTTTATTATTGGTAGAGTCTTGTGTGTTAACCCTTTGACTGCATCCTGCATCTGGGTTCATCTCCCGCTGACCCTGACATAACGAACGATCCAAGTAGAACCCAGCAGGCAGCTATGGACACTGGGCGGTCCCACCAAGATCGCCTCCGCTGTGGTGTTCGCCAGGGGGATATGGACCTCGAGGATAATTTGGACAGGTTCCTGGGTGCTGCAGAGGAGGGGGTCTTGGGGGAGACGGAACTGGCGGTGCTTTTTAACGCCAGTCTCAGGAGCCCTCTTTCGCGGGCAAAAATGAGGGCACTGAGACCACTGGACTTTGACACCGTGTGGTGGTACGCCACGTACCGTTCGGAGTCCAGGGTCTCAGCCCAACCCAGTTACTCATCTCCGCTGGCCGAGATGCCAGAGGGTCGTGCCCTGCAGATCGGGGTTCTGGGCATCACCACACCATCCGCCTCGCCCCCCAGGCCTCTCCACCACCAGCTAGTCTCCGTGGCAGGCATGGACGGAGGGAGTCGTGGGACTCCCCGTCCGACCCCTCTGGCCCGGAGGGAGTCGTGGGACTCCCCGTCCGACCCCTCTGGCCCGGAGCTAGCCGGATCTCCCAGCGCTTCTCTGCAACCGGCCACACATCCGTGGGCCGGTCAAAGAAAAAAAAGCAGAGGAGGGGGCACTGCCAGTATCCAGTCCAGCAGCCGGCGTCTAATCTTGCCCAGCTACAGAATTCCACTCTTGTCCAGCTTTCGGCATTCCAGCCGATGTCCAGTCAGGTGTAGCCGGTGTCCAGTCCAGTGCAGCCGGTGACTCAGCCGGTGACTCAGCCGGCGATTCAGCCGGTGACTCAGCCGGTGACTCAGCCGCCGTCCCAGCCGATGTCCCAGCCAGCCTCCCAGCCGGATACTCAGCCGGCACCCAGCCTTGCTTACAATTGAGCACCCTGTCTGGTTCTGCCAGCACGCCAGCCTGCAGCCAAGCCTTCTCAAACCAAGTCCCCTTGGACTCCGCGCCCTCGAGCACCTCCCCCTAAGACTTGTGATTCTTGCCTGTTTGCCCCTAGTTATGTTTACCATATGGGTTAGAGAGAAATCACCTTCCCATTACCCCATGCCTGAAAATGAGTAACACAGATAATGCAGATAATGACTCGTACTGCACAATGCACTTGACGCAAAATAGGTTAACAGCAGTATTCTTCAGCCACACTGTAAATTAGACAAATCTACATTTACCCTGTTTGACATCCAATCTTTACAGTTTAACTGCCACCAGTAGCTCTTACCTCCTGAACATGCAGCCCGGCACACCGGAAATTACGACACTTCCGAGGCAATGACACACCTAGTTAGCTACCGGTCATGTCTATTTTTATACCCATGGACTGTACCATTTCCTCAACCATAGCTTAACCGGGCGATCGCATCACCACAATCTCCCCCCCCACGAGTCATCCTAGTCCCGACGATGAACAACGTGATTCCAAGGTCTAGACCAAGCTACAGCAGGGTTAAGCCCCGAGGTAGACATGGCAGCAATCTGATGAGCCTCGCCCCCTACTGCCCGTGGTAAGCGGTGCAAATTCGTATGCTGCCCTGCCCTAGCACGTCTGGGTCTAACGGCCCTTTCGGATATGCTAGGCGGTCCAATAACACCAGATCACAACTCTAGCGGTAAATTTGCACCATTCTCACTTCCCCCGGCTGCACCCCCAGCTGCAGTGGGACTAACCCTTACACCCCCTGGAATAGTTGGTGGGGCCTGGGTCACCACATAGTCTAGATCCCCGTCCTCCATTTTCTCAAAGTCCTCCTCCCTCACTGGAGGTACAGTCAGCTCCAGCCAATCCCCAAGAGGGCTCGGTCGGAGCAAGATCACCTTGAACTCTGGGTTTTAAGGAAGAACGAGGAACATTACGTTTGAGCTCCAGAGATTCTGGATCTTATGCCGCCCCGAGAACCCATTGTAATACAGTTCAATGTAGGGAAGGAAGGAGGCGGGAACCTTGCAAACATTTAAATAAAGTTTTAATAAATAAACAAACAATAACACAGAAGTAAAATGCCGGCAGCCACCTCACGGTCGACTGCCGGCCACACAAACATAAATATAAACTTAACATGTGTCCGGGCCCGGTCCTCTCTCTTTGACGGTCCGGTTGCTCGTCCTCTTATGCTCCCGATCTCCTCCGTGATACGAGACCGGTGACCTCGACTCACGGTCTCGTCCCGCCTACTTCACCACATACCCCCATCGCCCCTCTGCGTAAAGCAGACATGGGCAGATTAAGCCTCAACAACACATCGGTAACTATTTTGGCAATGCCCTGGCCTGTTGTCTCTGATAAATTGTACAATCCAATTAACTCCTCATGTGGCATAAGGTCATGGTCCACATAGCGCAGACAGACACTTTCCTGCTCAATACCAGAAATGTCTCTTCTCCCCTAAGTTTTATGAGCTGATATACATTTCCACTTTCTTCAGTATGGCCTCTTAAAGATTGTCCCTGCATTGCCACATCCCTTACAGAGCTAACAATTTTCTTCAAGCAATGTCTTGCCACTTCTTGCTGTTTACGCCATGCACTAGATAACTGGGCACTGATTGGATTAGGTTGATGTACAGTCACAGTCACATAATGTTGCTGGGCTTGAGAGGTCTGGTGTGCTGTAAATTGTTCAATGGCTTTCTTCTAATTTCTAAGGCCTGCACTAATGAAAGCAGCATCAGGTCTGTGACCTAAAGAGAACTGGTTTGAAACACCTTTGCTGCAGTGAAAACTCAAGACCCCTTTCACTGATGGACTCTAATGTAGCCATGGAAAGTCTTGATACCATTTCTCTTGGAATGTCAATGACTTGTTTGAAAGTACTTGTTTTCCGATACACTGTGGAGGTGGTTGGTATGGATTTGTGCAGTCACTGAGATCTAAACTGAAAACTGTGTTCCTGTTCCCTGAGCTGGCAATATCATCTCCTAGTTCTGCTGTCTCCGGCTTGCTCCCTGGTTCTGAATCTGCCCCTTCCTCTACTCTCACTGTCTGAGAACAGAAGCAGAAAAAATAATATTTTCCATACTTATAATAACTAACCTGTTTTAATTACACTTGTTAAATTGACAGATCAAATTGTAAATTGGTGAGCCTGTGATGCTCCTCTGCTGAACAGCCAGAACTCCGAAAATATAAAAGAGAAAGATCTTTGTAAGAATGCTTATAACCAATTACTACCATTGTTCCTACAATGGTAGTCAATAGGGTCCAAGAACTGTTTGGTTACAAGCATTTGTCCAATTCCAAATATATGTCTCCGTGTTCAACCAAACAAGACATTTATACAGATTTAGATCATGTAGAGCGAGTAATTCAACACAGAATTATCATTTTTTTGGTGAATTATCCCTTTAATAAACACACTTACTATACTTACCTGAGTCTGACACAGTACACCTGACTGACCCTGTTCTCCCTGTCCCTCAATTCTTTCTGTCTCTCAATTCTTTCTGTCTCCTTTGCCTGTGATTGATAATGTGATATTAGTATTTTCTTAAGAACCCATTCTTATAAAGATGTTTGCCTTAATTAAAGACAAATTGCTTTAATATGGGATTTTTTGTACTTATGTCCATTTTTCTTTTCTCTGTCATTTTCTCTGGTCTACGACAACAAGCGACAATATGCGTTACATTTATAGGTTTACTATGCAGACTTGCATTCATATTATAACCGAACAGAACTGCCACATACTGTAATACAAGTGAACACCTAATAAAGCTGTTTCCATTTACATATTTTTTTCTCTGTTGCCAAGAAAGGAAAAAAGTATAAAAACACACTACTCATGATACTACATGTTATTATTGAGTCACTTTTTAAACACTTAAATCCTTATTTATAACGCAACATCCTCTGACAAAGTCACCACATCTGCATTAAAGAATGGTGGTTATTTTCCCAAATAGTGGACTGCCTATGTCAACAAACTATGTGGATAGATGTAATATGTTCATTTTCGTTTCCAAACAGTCAGTAACAGATGCTCAAATTCTGTGTTTCAGTCAACTAAATGTTTACTTTATCCGCCTCGACTGTGACACGGGCCCTGAATGGCAGGGGATCGGTGGCTGATTGTGGCCATTAATGTTAATATAATGCCAGGTCGCCTAAAAAAACAATGCATGGGAAACGTCTTTCGACAAAAAGCTATTGTAAACATGCTAACGTTAACTAGCGAAGTAACGTTTTAATCGCTAACATAGCAGATTCGTGGAAAAATACATTGGTAATCAGCATTTTCTGCCACAACTAATTTATTAATTAATCAGCATTAACTAAATTAAAGAGAATCACTTCATTTAAAGCTTATGAAATAGCCTACGGCAGTTCAACAATTATGAAATGAACAGCTGCATAAATGACTTAAGTGCGTAGCTTAGGTGAGATGAACTCGTACAGCAGACAGTGGGCCAAACCACTGTGAGGCAGCGGAGGGGGAACTCAATTGTTTCTAAACTTAAAACACATTATTTTGCATTTGTATTTTTTTCTACTTACACAAAATTATTTAAGGAATACATGAATATATTTTTCACAATAGACAGTGTGATTTTTATGATTTTGGGGATTTACGCCTATGGCTGAAAGTTTTTCAAAATAGAGAGTCCAGTGAAGGCTTCTTGAGCAGAGGAGTGACACTTGCCTCTTTAAAACTAGCAGGAACAGAACTGGTGTTGAGACACATATTAATAAGAGACACCAAACCTGGCCCGATCGAGTCAATAATTCATTTTAAGAATCTCAAATTAAAAATATTGTTAGAGCAAAATGAGGTTTGAGCTTACAAATCACTTCCTCAAATTCCTACAGATTGATAAGGTCATAAGCATCCCAAGAAGCAGGGGCAACGCACGGAATTAAAGAGACGATAGAATTAGGGGACATACCAAATCTTAAATTTGAAATTTTGTCACTAAAGTAGCACAAGAAGCGTTCACAGTGGGCATCAAAAGCCACGGACCAGGTGTTAAACGAGGGATTTACAACAGACTGAATGACAGAAAACAAGACCTATGGCTTAGAGTGATTCATTTAAATCAAATAAGAAAAGTAAGCAGCTTTAGCAGACCGTGCAGCATTCTGATAAGATGTGTGAGAGTCATTGAACATTAGCAAAGAAATCTGTAGCCTGTCGTTTTTCCATCTGCGTTAGGCTTTTCTGCAGCTTTGTCTTAAAATACGCGTCTTAGAGTTTTGCCACAAGAGAGATATAATAATAAATAAAAAAAATATGGGTTTATGATCCAAAATCATGAAATCTGAGAGCACAATATTAGTGACATCCAGACCGTAGGAGAGCACAAAGTCCACACTGCAAAAAATGACTCTTACGTTGTCTTTTTTTCCAGTAAAAATGTCTTAACATTCTTGAATCAAGAAGCATTTTCTTGATGAGCAAACTGACCTAAGAAAATAAATCTTGTTTTAAGTAAAAAAATATGAAATTTCAGTGAATATGTGCTTAAAACAATAATCTTGAATCGACTGACTAAGAAAAAGGTCAACCTAAATTCAAGATTATTTTTCTTACCCCATTGGCAGATTTTTTTGCTTGTTTTAAGCACAAATTCACTGAAATTTCATATTTTTTACCTGCAGCGTATGGCCCTTGAGTCTTTAATCCATTGAGATAGATTAAAAGCTGTCAGGGTCTTTCTCCGGAGACATGGCAGGAGAACCCAATTGCAGGCAGACTCAGGTTTGACGGGTTGAACAGAGGTATTTATTATATATGCAACAATGAACACTACAAAAAGGCAAAACAAAACCCACGAGGGGGAAAACAGGACATGATAAACTAACAATAAAACAAGGACACTGACTTACTAAACTAAGAGAGCAAACACTGGAAACAAACACTAAACTACACTTACTTGACAAGGGAAAACAGGAAACAGGAACAAGGTCTTAGCATACAGCTACAGCGTGTAGCGCTACAGCGCGCTAGCTAGTACAAGATGACGGCATACAAGGACCAACAGGTACATCAACAATGAACCAGCACAGGACAATGAACACGAGGGTGTTTTAAAGGGAACAAACACAGGATCATAACGAGGAACAGGTGCTGGGGATTAAGCACTAAGGAGAGGCTGACGAGGAACGAGATGGCAGGAACAATGACGCAGACCGGAGAGAGAGAGAGTATGGCCAAATAGGTGCCAAAATAGTCTCTCTCCAACCACATAACTAAAAGCTATGCCATGGCTCCACAGAAAAACAAGAATAAAACATGACATGATAGTGGAACCATGACAAAAAGCATTGATAAGATTACCAAACTCCTGTGATAAGGGGTGTGACTCACAGCAGACGTGAATATTAAAATCGATCCTTTCGCAGCGAGTTAAAAAATGAGCAATTAGCGGGGTCCAGATCAGAAAAAGGACTATAATCACAGAACTTCTTCCAGGCTTACTTGGTGAACATTAAATTTAAGTTTTGGGATGAAAAAAAGTAATTAAATAAAAATGGTCTTATTCACCAGGGAGCAGGCGTTTATTAAAGCCATTTTCGGTGGTGTAGTAATAATAGGAGATGAAGGCACTCTTTTCAGTGACGACGGCGCCTGGAGTGGGGACCGGCCCAACAAAGACCTGCCCGGGGATCAGAATACAGCCACAGGGGGAAACTGGACGAAGCCACCGGTACGCCGGATCCAGCGAGCGCTAGACCGCAGCCCAGCCGCCACAATGCGATTTGCCGAGGGGGCCAGAGTGAAAGCTAGACCGAAGGTGAGTTTTCAGCTTTAGGATGTAACCTGCGCGGTTGCCACGTTTCCTCCTTCGCTTAATCCGTGAGATATTAAGAGACCAATGGCGAATGTCACTAGGGGGCCAATTGAAACGGCTCTTTAGCGTTATAAAAGGGGTAGACCACATCCAAGGAAAGAAATTCGGAAATGAGTCCACAACAGCTTTGCAGATATCCAAAAGAGCTTGACGGTCGAAGGTTAGAAGTTTACAGTAGTTAAGGGGTAAAACAGACAGCCAGACGAGCAAACATGAGAGGAGCAGACAGCATGCCAAACACAAAGGCGCCATCTTGTTTTTTAACACCAGTCCCATGGCAACTTTAACGCCATACTCTGGTCTGGCGGAGAATTGCAATGGATTTCTCCTTCAATGCCCTCTGGCATTAGGGATGCAGCCACATCAGCATCCTACCAAAAAAAAAAATAGCATTTAAAATCTCTCGCTGAAACCATCTGGGCGCAAGCAGGGCATCCTGTACAGGCATTAAGCACTAATTTACCTCTTCCATGAAGTATTTGGTCGCTCAGCGGATGATACAGTCGTAAGTGATCAACTTTACCATGTTAAACAAGGCAAGATGACTCAAACCTCAGCTGTGGTTGCATCTCGCCACATGCAGCGACGCTATGGACCTAGAAAAGTTCATAGGTCTATACAGGTCTGCCAGTGTGTAAGCCAATGCACTTCGGAACTTCTTCAGACCAATCCCTGTCCGCTAGAGGTCACTCCCACTACAGAACCTGAAGAGGACCCCATGCAATTGGGCAACACACATCTACTATCCACCGAGCGTTAGAGGAGGCTGACCAAGAGTTCCTTCTCCATTCCTGAATGTTACAACATCTTCCAAGATGTCTTCTGTCTGACACGGGTGACCCAGTTAACTCCTCACTGGCCGCGTGACTGTGCGATTGACCTCAAGGAGGGTGAGCCAGTGCCCCATGGGAAAATATCCCCATTCTCCATCCCTGAACAGAAGGCCATGGAGGAGTTCATCACCGAGGTGCTTAAACAGGGCTACATCCAGTACCCCTGCTGCTTCCAGGTCAAGGACAGTGGCTTGAGGGCCTATATTGACTACGGTTCACTTAACTGGATTACACTTAAGTTCCGGTATACACTTCCCCTCGTCCTGGCAGTATAGGAACAGCTCAGAGGCAACTTTATATTCCCCAAGTTGGTCCTCAGCAGCGCTTACAATCTGACCAGGATACGAGAAGGAATGAATGGAAGACGGCCTTTATAACACAAACCAGACACTATGAGTATCGACTGATCCCCTATGGATTAGTTAACAGCCCTTAGTTTTCCAAAACTTCATGTATGAAGTGCTCCGTGACTTCCTCCACCAATTTTTACTCATCCACATCGATGACATCCTCATTTACTCCTGAGATCCGGCAGAACATCATTTGCGGAGGTCCTTCAACCCCTGAAGGAGAATAATTTGTTTCTTATGACTGTGGGGTACCTGTGGAGCGGGCCGTGGGGGGGATGTACTTTCAAGGATCTGCCAAGCTCCCTCACCACACAATCTTCATGAGCACTGTCCCTGAATACTAATTGGACTCATCTGCACCTCATCACTGCCATTACCAACTCAGCATAAAAGCACACATCTCACCCTCAGTCAACGTCTGGTCTCGCAATGGATACAGCCACTTACCCGTGCTGTTACTTACCTGTGTTCCTAGCCGAGTGTTTGGATACCAGTTGTCCCCTATCTGAACTCTCTTCATGTACACTCTCCAGTCTCTAAGATAACTCCTAGTGATTGTGTCAAAAAACGAAGCTTCGGACGTCACTGATCAAGTGGTTATGGCAAAAGGAATCAAGCTCCGGTACATTGCTTCACTGTGAGATGCTTCGTTTTTTTTTATACAAGCTTCGAAGCCTCTGTGTCAAACGTCACATCACTAATAACTCCTCTCCAGCTCCACGACTAGTCTCTCTCCAGTTCCCTCACCGAGGTGTGTGCTCCCACAAAGACTCCTGCCTGGATCCCATTCTCCTTCACCTGCAAATTCAAGGACAGTATTATTATTCAGCAATTCAGTGTCATTCATATTTCTGTAGACTCCACTTACCTGCTTTCCAGTTCTGTTGCCTGTCAAAAAAACATTCAGTTTTACTTAGCTAAAGAGTTGTTTTGTTACAGTTTCATATCAATAGTTCCGTTTATTTATATTCAATTACGAAAAGATGTCCTTTTTGTAAAGGAGTGCGCCAAGGTTGTCCTATATCCCCCTTTTCAATTCCTTCTTTTAGATGTAGAGTCTCTTTCCATTAAAATACTAAACTTTCCAAGTGTGCAAGGAATTCATATCTTTATAATCAAATTTCTCAGCTTGCAGATGATACTGTAGTTTTTTTGAGAGATAAAGAACAGTTGCCCGCAGCTCTCCAGTTACATGCATTTTCTGAAGATTCTGGATTGATGCTCAATGTAATGAAATGCGCCTTTATAAAGAGAAACTTGCAATCCCAATAAATTTTTTATAAAATATGTAGGAATATGTATTATAAAGGATCTTACAGAAAGTCCAGAATTACTCTTTTTTTTTACATTCTAAGTAAATGGCTTCAAATAGATTTGACAGTTATTGATAAGGTCTTATTAACCGAAGAAAAAGGCATATCTAGATATATTTATCCATCATTATCTAATACAAAATATTGATATGTTAATACATACAGCTTTCCTGTAGCTCAGTGGTTTGAGCATGGTGCTACCAACGCTAATATCATGGGTTCGATCCCAGGGATTGCACATACTTAGAAGCTAATGTAAATTTTAAATGCAATGTAAGTTGCTTTGGACAAATGCGGAAATCTAAATACAATTTGTATGGAGGAATAAGCATCATTATTTAAGTAATACAATTATTTAAGGGCCAAGAAATGAAGGAGAATATTGAAGGATTTCGTGTATGTCTTTTTAATATGTCACCCTGTGACTCTTTCCTGATGTAATTACCCTAAACATCTGATGTGTTGAATTGTGCCTGTGCCCCACCTGTAATCAACATATAACTGTAAAAGGTGAACCAAATGGCTCAAGCAATCAACGGATTACATTGTGCCTCCCCCTTAGTTAACATATAGGACTATCTGCAAGGCAATCAACTGATCAAAACACAGGATGGCCCCTCTAAACTGTCCATTGTTAGTTCTCCAATAGGAGGTCCTGATGGTATCTGTCTATTGTATGAAGGCCATTTGTTGCCAGGTACAAAGTCTGGTCACACAGCAGTACTTTGGGTTAAGATCTAGGTTAAGAATGTAGAAGGTTGGCATGAGAACATCGCAACAGAAGAACCATGCATCACTACCACCTTCAATAAAGTATTTTCCCCACAAGCACCGGGTCCTGCTTTCTTCATTTATGTACTAAAAGCATTCTAGTACATTGGCGAGCTACCCAACGACTGCTTAGCCAAATTCGAGGAAATCTAAAAATATGAACTTCAGGATTTCTTTATTTTAAATTACACTTTTAAGGTGAAATGGCTCAGAAAATGTCTACTTAATTCAAACTCAACATGTTTTTTTATACCGAATAAAATTTAAAAAAAGTTGGAGCATCAGGTTTTCTGTAACTGTGATTTCTCTGTAAATAAATTGCCTGTGATATTGTGCACTTTCTATCAACAACCTCTTAAGGCTTGGAAGTTATGCTACAGTATTTACACAACTTTTCCCCACATAAATTAATTATTTGGAATAACGCTTCTATTACAGTTATCCAGATATCTCTTTATTTACAAAATGGATGGATAAAGGTTTTTTTATCTGACATTTTAGAACCATCCGCCAGTTTAATTTCTTGTGAAAAGGTTATGAACAAATGGTAATTTCCTATTAAATGTAGAGCGTATAATTCTGTAGTAACAGCCATTCCCACAGACCTATTGATGTTAATGAGAAGCCATGTTATCTTATAATATGCATATAATGGATCCTGCACTTTATTTAAAGGGGCTAGAATTTGTAGTAAAAAGTGCACAAATAAATATATTAGACAATTACTTCATAAAAATAGACCCATCAAGCCTTAATCACATTTTTCCTGGAATACTTGCTTCACAGATATTATGTGAAAAAGTTGCTTGTTTTTTTATTTTATTTAACTAACAAACTTAGGGAATTACATTCGAATATGCTTCATAACATTAATTTTAATATTTATACTCTTTCATAATTTATGGATATTGATGGAAATTGTTTATTTTGTTCAGATCATGCGGAAAAAAAATTGTATATACTGTATGTTTTATAAATATTCAAAGCTTTCTTTGGGTAAATTATCTTGGTATGTCCAAGAAAAAAACAAGTTATAGTTGTGATTTGACTTCAAAAGATGTCTTAATAGGCCTATGTTTTTAATAAAAAATAGGTTTTTATTTTATGGTGAATCCTATGGTTTTTATGGGGTATATGCATATGGGGGGATGACTTCCGCTAAAATCTCAGCCAGCTTAGCTTTTTTTAATTTTGTGGATGTAGCTTGAAACGGATAGCTGGCTGTCGTTTTATGACGTAGTGCTTGGATAATTTGACTCACATCGTTGACCGTAATCCTATTTGCATCTTGAAGAGATCGAGTGAAAAACGCCAATGGCTTTCCTGTAGTGAAGTATTACCAGACGTCATGCTGTTTACTTATGAACACGTTTACTCAGCATCCATTAACTTACAGCGTACATACATCTACACATCCGGTGCACGCATACAGCGTGCTTACGTATTACAACATCCCCTCTGTTTACAAGATTGTAAGAACATTTCAGACATCCAAACAATAAGAGTGTCATTATTATTATTATTTTTAATTTACTGTTTAACAAGACACTCTACAACAGGATTAACGTCTGTCTTCGTAACCCAATGCATTTTTTTTTTTTTAAATCAACAATACTAAACCGTTTGATTATTTATGAAGAATAATTATTCAGTCCATATTTACTGTAATCTTTACGAACTGACTTTCACTCAGATTTACACATAGTCCTTGTACTGTTTTGGCTTGACATTTTGGTCTTGTTTTCTCAGTGTCTGTGTTGTGTTGTGTTGCCCTGTTTCAGGAGGTTGTGTGATTGGGTTTTCAACAACATCATTGTGACTTTGTTCAGTTGAATCTTTTCTCGATGTCTCGTTAAATGTTACTCTTTTCTGGACCTTGAATGTGTGTGGTGCATACATTTCATGGAGGTGACTCCTAGTACGTCGAAATGTTTTTCCATTTGGTGTTCGGATCAGGTAACTTCTCGGCTCCTTGCATTTTTTCACAACAGTCCCTGGGTGCCATGTTTTCCTCTCCTTGTCCAGCACTCTTACACACTGTCCAGGGTACAGTGGGGGTGAGTTTCTTCCACTGCATCGATCATGTAGAGTTTTCATCACCTTTGTCCTCTTTTCTAAGTACTGTCTGTGTTCCAGTTTTCCTGGTTTTGTGTGACTTGGTAGGAGTGTTGTTATGGGTCTACCGAAGAGCAACTCTGCTGGGGATGGCAGGTCACTATTGATGGGTGTCGCTCGAACCTGCAGCATGGCCACTTGTATTTCTCCTTTGCGTTGTAATGTTTTCTTGATGATGGATTTGATGTGTCTCACATGCCTTTCAATAAATCCATTGCTCTTTGGATAGTGTGGTGAACTTGTGGTGTGTTTTATTCCCTCTATTCATCTATAAATTTCCTGAAGGGTTGCCCTGTGTACTGTGGTCCATTGTCTGTCATCAACTCATCTGCACGTCCAAATAAAGACATGTAATTTTGCATCTTTTGTGCAACTGCATGACTGCTTACCGGTGTGGGCATTTCATCAACCAGTGGATATTTAGAATATCTGTCCACGGTAAGTAGGTAATGATGTCCATCAATTTCAAACAGATCAGACGCCAGGTATTGCCATGGCTTTGTGGGTACCTCGTGTGGAATGAGAGGTTCTTTTGGTTGTGCATCCTGGTGTTCTGCACAGGTACTGCAAGATCTGCACATTTTCTCAATATCTGCATTTATATTTGTCCAGTATACACTTTCCCGTGCCAACCTTCGTGTTTTTTCAATACCTCGGTGTGCCGCATGGAGTTGTGTGAGAATGTCGTCGATCATTGACTCCGGTATAAGTATTTGTCTGCCTTTGAAGATAACTCCAGCTTCTATGGCGAATTCGTCTCGAAAAGGCCAATAGCTGCGCAGGTCTTTGGGCAGTTCTTGGAGTTTCTCTGGCCAGCCCTGATGGATGATTTCTTTTATACACTGAGCTTTGGGTCATTTGCAGTCTCTGTTCTCAGAGTTTCCTGTTTACTCGGAGAGAAGTTTACCATAGCAACGGTATGATGCTCAGGTTCTTCAAATTCTGTATCCAATCCATCAATACGTTCATCTAGCTCAATGTCTTCATTGTTTTCAGGGTTTGGCAGTCGGCTGAGGGTGTCTGCGAGAACCATTTGGTTTCCGGGACGGTACACAATGTTGTAGTTGTATCCTTGTGTTTTGATCAGCATCCGCTGTAGCCTGGGTGGGGCAGCATGCAGGGCTTTTGTGCATATGGTGACAAGTGGCTTGTGGTCGGTCACGACTATAAATGATTTGCCATACAAGTATGTGTGATATCGCTGCATTCCGTACACGATAGCAAGCATTTCTCTCTCAATGTTTCTATATCTTGACTGGCATTCGGTTAATGTCTTTGAGCCAAAAGCAATGGGTCTGTTGTCTTGCACCAGAGCTACAGCAATGCCTTTTTGCGAAGCATCTACCTCCAGTATGAGGTTGGCTGTTGGGTTGTAGTACTTAAGGCAAGCTTCCACAGTCACTGTTGCCTTTAGGTCCTCAAAGCATTTTTTGTAGTCAGTGTCCCAAGCCCACTGTGATTCACTTTTCAGTAATCCTCTCATGCTGTGTGCTTTATCCGCAAATTTCGGAATGTAAGGGGACAAGTAATTCAACATACCCATGAAACGATGGAGGTCATCTTTATTTTGTGGTGTTGGCATTTTCTGTATGTCATCCACTTTGGCTGGATCTGGTCTGATTCCTTCATCCGTGTAAAGGTTTCCGAAGAAGGATATGCTCCGCTGCTTAATAGTGCATTTGTCACTGTTAAACACCAATCCTGTTTTCACAGCTCTTTCCATCAGGTTTATTAGGTTCTTGTCATGTTCTTCTTCATTAGCTCCACACACCGCAACATCATCTGCTATGCTAATAACACCTTGGGGGCCCTCCAGGATTTGATCCATTTTTGCTTGGAACAGGTCTTGAGATACACAAAGGCCGAATGGTAAGCGTTTCCAGCAGTATCTGCCAAACGGAGTACGAAATGTAGTTAGAACTTGTGATTCTTCATTCAGGTGCATTGACCAGTACCCAGCTTTTGCATCCAGTTGCTGAATACTTTCGCG
Organism: Triplophysa siluroides; assembly: GCA_006030095.1. Classification (NCBI taxonomy): domain Eukaryota; kingdom Metazoa; phylum Chordata; class Actinopteri; order Cypriniformes; family Nemacheilidae; genus Triplophysa; species Triplophysa siluroides. Next base: position 319,735 of record VCII01000018.1, read on the forward strand.
TTTGCAAACTTGGGGTTTAGTTCTTCCACGGTTTGAATTTTTGTGAGGACACCTCTTCAAGCTTGCATTCAATTTTTGTGGATCCAGACAAATTCGGAGTGATCCGTCTTTCTTTGTGCTGAAGGCGAGACTGGAACACCAGTCTGTGTGCTCCTCTACTTTTCGCAGGACTCCTTGATTAACAAGTTTGTTTAACTCATTTTGTAGTTTGTCCTTGATGTGGATGCTGCATTTACGTGGCGGGTCAATGAATGGGTTTGCATCCTCCTTCAGAATGAGCTTTGCTGTGCCTTCAAAACTGCCAATTTTGTCGAATTGGTCTGGATATTTTTCTCTGTAGGTCGCTGATGCTTTTTATGCCTTGCTGGATGTTCACTTTTGGTTGTTCTTTCACATGACCATCGTCTTCTCCTTCAGCCATTGCATCCACATTTACAGTCACAAGGTTAAGGAGCTCACTTGTGGGTAATCCAACTACAGCTGGTCCTGGTACATTGACAACATAGAATTTTGTATCTATCCATCTGGACTCCTTGTACTGGCACAACATGTTAATAGTTCCAAAGCAGGGAATCTCATTACCTGTATATGATGTCAACTTTACTTTGGATGCTGGCTTTATATGTTCCATGCTCTGTGGTGATGTACCATACATCTGTTTGAATGTGGGCAATGGAAGTGTATTCCCTGATGCCCCAGTATCAATTTTCAGACGAAGCGTGTGTCCACATCCTTTCAGGTGGGGTGGTTTGACATTCAGAGTTGTGAAAGCCTCATCTCTCGGTTCTTTTACATGGATGCTGTGCAGGCATTTTGCGCTAATAGTTATCGAGTAGAAATGTTTTTGGTACGAATACTCATCGTCATCTTTGTTGCAATCCACGGTGTTGATGCTGGGCTCTTGATGTTTGTGGTCTTTTCTCTGGTTGAAGTTGCCTTGGTATTTGTAGCGTGTTTGTGACTTACTCCTGTGCTGGCTGGATTGCTGTCTTTGTCTTCTGCTTTTACAGCATCGTGCCCAATGGCCCCTGATGCCACACATAGAGCATGTATCGTTGTATGCAGGACACTGCCTTGGCTTGTGATTCTTATCACATTTCTGACATGTTCGTCCTCTTCCAACAGCATGGAATTTTTCTGTATGTGACAAGCTGAGCTGCTGTATTTGATCATTTCCAGCTGCTAAGGCTTCATACTTCCTTCCTTCTGCTAGTACATCAGCAATGGGATATCCTTTAGGCTTACTGTACAAGTCATTTCTTAGTGCATCAAAGGGTGTGCTGGCAATAATAAGCTCGACTAATCGTTCATTAAGCTCCTCGTCAGTGAATTGGCATTTCAGTGCTAAAGTTCTGGCTCTAGTCACAAAATCATCTATGCTTTCATTTGTTTTTTGTCTGTACTGCATTAATTGAAGCCTGTGTATTCTGAAGTTTACGTTTATCTTTAATTGTCCTTCAAAGAATTTCCACAAGGTGTCAGGCTTTCTCTTGTCTGCGTCACTGAGTCCGCTTGCATTGAGTCACTTTAATCCTTCATCTCCTATGCCTCTGCATATTTTTCTTGCTTGTTTCTCTGCATCCGATATTTCTTCATCTTCCAAATACAGATTCATTTTTTGTTGAAACAATGACATGGTTTCACTCAGATCAGGATCGGACCAGTTCATCATTGGTATATGCAAAGCCATAATAGCGCTTGTATTTTCAATGTACTCACGTTATTAGTAGCGGTTTATACTCCTTGTTATATTGTCTTCTTTGGACCGATTAGCACTCATCACGCAGACAACGTGCTGCTTCAGATCCCGTGGGTGTGTACACGAGCATATCAGAGAATAGCGTTTGCCGTTCGCGTCAGCTTTTTCAGTAGCCATACACTGTATCTGCTCGCGGTTTCTGCTTCACCGGACACGAACACTTATTAGACGATGCAATAGTTCGTTTAACCGCTGCCACCATGAAGTATTACCAGACGTCATGCTGTTTACTTATGAACACGTTTACTCAGCATCCATTAACTTACAGCGTACATACATCTACACATCCGGTGCACGCATACAGTGTGCTTACGTATTACAACATGTAGCTCAGTGGTAAGAGCATTGCGCTAACAACGCAAGGTTGTGGGTTCGATCCCAGGGGATTGCAAATACCTATGTAAAATGTATAGGATACAGCTATGTAAGCTTTGGATAAAAGCGTCTGCCAAATGCCTAAATGTAAATGTTTCCAATGGACGCAATGTGTGCTGGATGTAACAGAGCTGGCTGAGATTTTAGCGGACACAGACTATATCTACACTAATCCGGATACATTTTAAAATGGCATTTTCATGTAAAAACGCTCCACGTCCACACTAACGTTTTCAATCCTTTTTAAAATGTTTCTCATCCACACTGAAACATGTGAAAATGCTAACGTCCCTGTACTGCGCATCTGCAAAACCTAGGACGCTTCAAATGTTGACGCTTTTATTTTCCATCCGCAAGTTCCACGGTCAAACAACAGTTGTGAGTAGCCATTCCGTGTCCTCTGAAGAAAAGAAATCTGTAGTACGTACAAACTAATATTAATCTTTAACAACGCTGTTAAAGCCGAGAGTAAACAAATCAAATACTGTAGTGTACGGCATCGTCCACCATCTTGTCTAAAAGGATCACATGACTGCATCACGTGACTACAATTACGTCATATTTTCTTAAACCCCCCGTTTTCACTATCCACACTGCAACGCGTAAAGGGCGTTTTTAAATGTATCCACTTTCGAGAGCGGTTTTAAAAAGCTCCGTCTTCGTTGATAAAAACGCCGTTTTAATGTGGACGGAAGGCCAAAATGGAGAGAAAAATATGCGTTTTCAAACGAAAACCCTCTAGTGTGGATGTGGCAACAGTCATCGCTCCGTGTGCATATACCCCATTGGTTCATTTCTATCCTTAAAAGTAAAATAAATAATTTGAAACCTTGTTTGAAGGTGTTTATGGCACATTTTCACTCATACATTGATTCTCTCCAATTTATTCATAGTAAAAGATACAACGGCACAATTGTTTTCGCTAAAAAGTTAAACTTGATTGGAAAGTAACTTAAATATGCTTTGAAATAGTATCATTAGGTTGTATTTCTCAGTATGTTTGTTACTTGCATGTGTTTTTAATTTAGATGTAGTACAAAATGTGATCTTGAGTTTTCCATTCTTTAAGTTGAATTTTATTAGGATGTCTTGTTATTAATATGTTTAGTTCAATTGTAGTGTCAATAAAAAAAGATCCCCCCAAGCACGAAAGCGAAACTCCGCCCATGAACTGTCATCTGATTGGTTGGCTTGTTCATCTTCAGAGAACTTCAGGAACTAAATGTTTGCCGAGTTTGCTTGTCAGACCAGCAGCTTCAAGTCCTCTCGCCGGGAACGTCAGGAGAGTGAAAGGAGTTCATCATTTTAAAGCGAGACCCGTTGTGTGGGTCAAACGCGCGTGCATTAAGGTAAGACGACGTTTATTGAAAGTGAAACCACACACATTAACCTGTGGACTATCGTGTTCGTTCTCGTTCAGTAATTTGACTGAATGCCGGTGTCCTGAAATCTCATCCTACTCGTCAGATTTTCCTCCCAGGCATGCGCACATCAATGTTACGCTGTGCATTTATTGTATGTGTTTATTTTAAGACGGTAAGACTATCTGACAGGCTATTTTGCATTGTCAAATCACTCTACCTGTTTATTTTGTCAAAGTGGTTTCGATTATATGAAGTTTTGCTCTGCGATAGAACAAGTCTGACAGTTCGACAGAACACCGGGTCAGTTGCTCACTTGTTTTTAATTCCTAACTTTAAGGTTTGTGTTTGTTCTGTTGCCACGCAACTCTTGTCAGCAGGGCGAACTAAGCCCCAGCTCTCCGAGTGATGCAACAACTCGCTGTCCGATGAATGGACGCATTCAGTGTTATACAAGCCGTACTTCTTTTGTCAGCATTACAGTGCCATAAATGCACACTCCCGTGTAATGATCCGGTATGACAGGCTCGCATATCGATCCATGTTTGAGGTGGTTTGTTACTTGACAATTAAAAAATCAAAACAGTATTTTAACATTATTCTTGAATGCGAAGTGAAGTGGTTTACATCACAGCAAACCGGGCAACCGGCATAGCCACCTAAGACTTACTTGTTCGAAGTCATCAAATTTGTTGAGGTGAATTTTGTTGAAAGTGCTGAAAAAATGAAAAGGAACGATGAAATCGGTGCTAAGTGCATGAAGTGTGATTTAGCCGTATGCATTAGTTGGTGGACAATATAACCTTACCTTAATGTTTCTTTAAAGTCCCCGTGAAATAAAAAATGTCAAATCCTTTTTTTTCATGAAATACTACAGCGTTTAATGTAAATAATTTATCAATGTGGGTCCTTGTCTTTTTAAAATTCATGTGCCCTCATAATCTTCATTTAAAATCTCAAAATGCGTCGTGTAGTGACTGACTATCCATCCTAAATTAGTTATGCTGCCTTCACGTGCTGTCGGATATTCGATAATTCCCACTTTAACCCGGAAATAATTTATGGAAGGGGGCTTATGAAGGTATTTTTGGTGCAAAACTACTGAGCACCTGTGAAAGTGGAATTTGTAGTTGTAGAGGTCGGCCACACATGTGTATCAGTAAATTTGAAGTAAAAAAAAATGTTCTCTCCCGCAAACGCAACACAACAGTCGCACCTTCTTGAATCCTTCAGTGCAAGTGCACAAATCCAATTCTACGAATCACAAACTGAGATACTTGTGCACTCACATATTTAGCTACAAATGCTGCAGTAAATATGGTGCAAAACACATTCACACTCCTGCACCAAAAGACGTGCGTTCATGGACGAGTTTTGCACTTCCGCAAACAGTATGTGAATTCATGCAATGAGAGTTAAATGCTTGTAAATGATTTTCTCACAAATTAAAGGTTTTATTCTTGCACATTGTTCTAGCACAAACACAAGAACATAACTACAACTGCTTGAATCTGCTGCTGCGAGTTGGACACACACTCATTTTTTTTCTCATTTTTTCAAAATGATTTGTGTGCATTTGCAGCCAAACAAGCTAGTTTTGGCGGCCAGCAGGTGGCGCCCTAACGCGCAAGTGTAAAACTCTGCGAGAATCATTCCGAGCTGCTTTATTTTCCTGAAATCAGTTATCATAATAAAGTAGGCCTACATTGGTTTAGTTTAAATAAGTATGCTGGTCAGCTACGTTGACAATCACTTACGAAAATTATAGGCCTACAGTGAAACAAATAAAAACACGTTTTTCTTACAGTTAAAACAACAAAAAATATGGTTGCTGTAGTAAAACCAAGGTTACCACAAAATGTGTTTTTTTCAAAAACCATATATAAAGCGGCCCTAACACAGGATTTCTGCCAATCTCATATTTATCTTGAGTATCTATAGAGTAGTATTGCATACTTCGTATGTTCGAAGAGTATTTAGTTTGATCACATTTATAAAAGACAGACACAGCTTTACGATTGATTCCGAAAACATACGGCCCGTGCGGGGGGGGGGGGGAGTAGTCTCAACCAAAGCACGTGCCCACCCATAGTCAACAAAACACAGACATCAGTTTCACTCACCGCATGCGGTTCATGTCCGGCATCTTTTAGCACTGGGACGGCTCCATATATCAGTTTCAAACAATCTCCAAATCCAGCGTTATATCCACCGTTTATATAACATTCATCACCCAAATGTAGTGAACAAACAAACACCTGAACTTCGTGTACGTATGCTCTCTCTCCTGCTTACAAGTGAAAGTGATGTCTGCGCATGCTCCTTCTCCTGCTCTCCTTGCGGCCGCATGCTTTTCCGGGAGAATTGTCCAATAAGGGACTAAGAAAAAATTCTTACGAAACCGTTTTATATGTTCAAAAAAACTTTCCGAAACCTGTACGATCGCTGGGGGAGTGTATCGAGCACAGAAATACCACGTAATACGCCCAACTCGTTTTTTGACAAGTTGACCATGTTAAGCATGAGAAGACAGCACAATGTTAGGAAGTCAGAATGCATAAAACACCGTTGCAGGGCCGCTTTGAACCAATTGCTTCAGTAAAACCATGGTTTTGATTATAGTAAAAAAACCTGGTGTTACTCTTTTACAAGAGAAAAATCGTAATGGATCAGTGTTTCTGAATTAAGTTAGGCTATAGCAATTCTCATTTAAATAATTTTTCAAAACCCTACCACGTTTGTTTTGTTTTATTTCGGTGAGCAATGAGCACTGTTACCTGGCTGGCAGCAAGACAGTACTCTAAACAAATTAGAAACTTATCCTTTTATTCCTCAATTTCGTGCATATTCCGATTCTTACCGCGTCTAATCTATTTAATCTCTTTCTCATCAAACAACCAGACGAACAAACCACATGGGGTAGAGCCTAAACAGGGCATTCTTCTCTGTGCACACAAATTCTCCTACGCCTTGCATCAATTATATGGCGTGGTATGACGGCTGTCATACCTTGGTCATCTAGTAAGCAAAACATTTAATGTAGATATTAATTATCAACAAAAAAGGATTCAATCAGTATTAAATCAGTTTTCATAACCATATTTACATTTTGTTTTCGACATGGTTTTACTACACTAGCCATGTTTTTCTAACTGTAGTAAAACCATGATTAGTTTGCGTAAGGGATTGTCAATGTAGCTGACCAGCATACTTAATTAAACTAAACCAAAGTACTCTATTATGATTAGTGATTTCAGGAAAATAAACCAGCTCAAACCAGCTGTAAATGCACAAATCACTTTTGCACCATATATCACACACACAGATATGTGGTGCAAAATGAGAGAGTGTAGTTGTAGTTATGTTCTTGTGTTTGTGCTAGAACAATGTGCAAGAATAAGGCAAGGCAAGGCAAGGCAAGTTTATTTATATAGCACATTTCATACACAGAGCAATTCAAAGTGCTTAACATAAAATGATTGACAGAGAAAGAAATAAGACGTATCTTTAAAATGCAAATGATTTAAGATCACAAATACTTCAGATTTTAAGAAACAATAAAACAGCAATAAAATTGATTAAAAATGTGAGTGTATATATAGAAAGAATAAGAGCAGAATAAAAGTAAATTAGAAATAAAAGTGCAGTTGATGTAAACCAGCACAGTGCTCAGGTTGTGAATGCACAGCTAAACAAGTGTGTTTTTAATCTGGATTTAAAAGTAGCTACTGTTGGTGAACGTCTGATGTCTTCTGGAAGCAGATTCCAGCTACGGGTGGCGTAATGACTAAACGCTGACTCGCCATGTTTTGAGTGAACCCTTGTTATCTCTAACTGATTTGATCCTGATGATCTGAGAGAAGTCTGTTTGGTTTATATTCAATGAGCATATCTGAGATGTATTTAGGTCCTTGACCATTAAGTGATTTATAGACAATTAATAATACTTTGAAGTTGATTCTAAAAGTGACTGGTAACCAGTGTAAGGACCTGAGGATTGGAGTGATATGCTCAGATTTTTTGGTTCTGGTCAGAATCCTGGCAGCAGCATTCTGTATGAGCTGCAGATGTCTGATGGTCTTTTTGGGAAGACCTGTAAGGAGTCCATTACAGTAATCCACCCTGCTGGTGATGAAAGCATGGACTAGTTTTTCTAAATCTTGGCTTGAGACAAAACATCTGATTCTGGCTATGTTTCTGAGATGGTAGTAGGCTGATTTGCTTATTGCTTTGACATGACTGCTGAAACTAAGGTCAGACTCCAAAATGACCCCAAGATTTTTTACCTTGCTTTGTGTCTTTAGACCTCTTAAGTCAAGGTAAGTTTTCCTACCCATCCTTGTTACCAAAAACAATGACTTCAGTTTTGTTTTTATTTAACTGAAGGAAGTTTTGACACATCCAGCTGTTAATTTCATCAATGCATTGGCAAAGAGAGTCAATAGGCCTGTAGTCATTGGGTGAGAGGGCTAGGTAGATCTGAGTATCGTCTGCATAGCTGTGGTAGGCAATTTGGTACTTTTTCATTATTTGGCCAAGTGGGAGCATGTACAAATTGAAGAGGAGCGGAGCAAGAATCGAGCCCTGTGGAACACCACAAGTCATGGGTGTCCAGTCAGATTTATGGTTGCCTATGTTCATATGGTAACCTCTCCCTTTAAGGTATGACCCAAACCATTTAAGTACCAACCCAGAAAGCCCTACCCAGTTTTCCAGCCTATGTAGGAGTATGGTGTGATCTACCGTGTCAAATGCAGCACTGAGATCTAGTAAAACCAGAACTGATATTTTGCCTGAATCAGAATTCAATCGAATATCATTCATTATCTTTATGAGCACTGTCTCTGTGCTATGATGCTGACGGAAACCAGACTGATAATTGTCCAGGTAGCCATTTGAGTTTAAGAATTGGTCAGCTGATTGAAAACAACCTTTTCAATGATCTTCCCTATAAAAGGAAGATTTGATATTGGTCTGTAGTTAGATAGTAAGGTTTTGTCTAGATTGCCCTTTTTTAGAAGAGGTTTGACAACTGCATTTTTTAGGGACTCTGGGAAAGTTCCTGAGAGCAGTGAGGTATTAACTATTTTTAGGAGATCTGCTTCCAAACAGTTAAACACTCTTTTGAAAAAGGATGTGGGAAGTGTGTCAAGGCTGCAAGTTGACGCCTTAAGATGCTGTACCGTTTCCTCCAGGGTTTTGAGATCAATTGTCTGAAATTCAGACAAAGTTACTATTTTCTGATGTACTGGAGTCTGACTGACCTGACTGCCGCATGGAGCTTTGCTGATTTCCATTCTGATATTACTGATCTTTTGAAGGAAAAAAGTTGCAAACTCATTGCATTTGTCATCAGACAGCATTTCCCTCGGAACTTGACTAGGGGGATTTGTTAGTCTCTCTACAGTTGCAAAAAGAGTGCGAGTGTTATTTATGTTGCAGTTTATAATGTTAGAGAAAAAGTTCTGTCTAGCTTTGCCTAAGTCAACATTGAAGGCATGCAGACTGTCTTTATAGATGTTATAGTGAACTTCAAGTTTGGTTTTTCGCCACATACGCTCAGCTTTTCTGCATGTTCTTTTCATGCTTTGTACTGCTGGTGTGTTTCCCAGGGTGCTTTACGCCTGCCAGTTTTCACCTTGACCTTTACTGGAGCAATGGCATCGATAGCATTTTTAACTTTTGCATTAAAGCTATCAAGGAGAGCATCCATAGAGTCTGCAGATATACTTGGTGACAGAGACATAGCATTCATAAATAGCTCACTGGTATTCTCATTTATGAATCTCTTTTTTATAGAGACGGGTCTATTTTCAGTGGCAGGACTGATTGATATATCAAAGAAAATACAGAAATGATCAGACAGCGCCACATCTCTAATAATAGTGGATGAAATGTTTAGACCTTTGCTAATGAGCAGATCTAGAGTGTGTATACGATTGTGTGTGGGACCGTGCACATGCTGGATCAGATCAAAAGTGTTTAAAACATTTAAAAGTTCATTTGCAGTGTTGTTTTCTGTCTTGTCTACATGAATATTAAAATCTCCAGCAATAACAAAGCAGTCAAATTCTGAGGAAATAGCTGATAGCAGTTCTGAAAAATCATCAACAAAGACTGGGGAGTATTTGGGAGGCCTGTAAATAATTGTAAACAGAATGCGTGGTGCACCTTTTAAAGCAATACTCAAGTATTCAAAGGACAGGTAGTCACCAAGTAAAACTTGCTTGCAGTCAAAGAGATCTTTAAATAGAGCAGCTATTCCTCCACCTCTCCTAACAGCTCTGCAAACATTTATAAAAGTAAAGTTTGGTGGGGCAGCTTCATTGAGGATTGTAGCACTACAACTATCATCTAACCAAGTTTCATTTAGAAACATGAAGTCCAGTTTGTTACTGGTGATGAGGTCATTGACCAAAGGATTTGTTTTTTAGTGAACGGATGTTTAAAAGTGCTAATTGAATAGTAAATGTTTTTAGTTTTTTACCCCTGTCATTCTCAGAGTGACGTCTAAAAGGTATAAGATTAGATAGCTTTGCCATACGACTGGAAAGGGCCTTAGTTTTGCGTTCACTTATCCGGACAGATATAGGGAAAACTAAAGGAACACTGGGTTCCCACTTGTTCTGTAAATATTGGAGATTGTTGCTGTTTTCATAGCAGGGACCCAATTCATATCAGTTACCAGTGCTCTTTGCAGTCCTGTTTAGTCCATCTCCAGTAGATGGGGGTTTGTGTGATCCCTGGCGTTGTGGCAGAGGCCGGAGAGCTCTTTCAGAGGGAACGGGTTGGCCAGGTTGACCCAGAGACTTTGGTGGTTGTGGGGCCCGTCGCTTTATAGTTGAAACCTGTGGACTCGCGACAATAGAGTGGGATAGTTTTGTTCCAGCGAATACTAGTTCCTCCATTTTCTCTGAGAAGCTCAAAAGAGATGATGTAGTGAGAGGGGCTGCGAGTCTGGTGTTTCTGAAGACTGAAGTATGTTGTTTTGGCTCTCCCGGTTGTTATCCACAGAAACGTCCTTGGGTGTTGAGTCTTTGTCATCGTCCAACTGCTGTGATGTCACTGGGCAGGGTACAGCCTGATTGGTGTTATCCAAAAGTCCATCAAACTGCTGAGGTGGGTCACTATGGCCAGGTGTATGTGTGCCATTTAGGAGTGGAGTGGCACACTCTGCTGATGGGTGAAGGAGGGAGAAGAGGATGTTGTCCTTTAGCACTCTTGAACCAAGTTTGTTTGGGTGGAGGCCATCTGTTGTAAAAAGTTGTCTTTGACTCCAAAAGAGATTAAAGTTGTCAATGAAGTTCAGTCCTCTCATGTTGCAGGTTTTTTGCAGCCATATGTTCAGACTGAGTAGCCGAGAGAACATATTCGTTCCGCGAGCTGGGAGAGGTCCACTGATGAAGGCCTGTACTTTTAGCTTTCCAAGCATTTCAAAGAGTTCATTAAAATCCCTTTTTAGGAGCTCTGACTGCTCTTTTCGAGTATCATTTTTCCCCACATGTACGACAATCCGATTTACAGACTTATGTTGTGTCAGGATGTTTGGCAGTTCCTTGCTTACATCAGCAATCATTGCTTGAGGGAAATAGTATGTAAGTATAGCCCTGCTACGAAGGTTTCTGATAATAGAGTCCCCCACTATCAGAGTATTTGGCTCGGCTGGTTTCCGAGCAGAGTGCGGTTGCCTGTTTGACACAGAGCGTCTGCCAACTGCAGTGTCCACTTTTGATTTTTCCCTGACCACGTTTGGGGATTCTTCACCCATATTAATTAGTGCCTCAAATCTATTTTCAAGATGTACAAGAGGTGGCAGAGTACCAACATTGTCTTGTCGAGTCTTAGCCATATCTGGGGTAGATGAAGCTAATGCAGCAATTTGTGAAACTCTTGACAGTCTGATATTACGAGCATCTTTAGGTCTTGCGCCCTTTTTTTGCCAACGGTTTGTGTCCTCAGCTACCTTTGTTTGCATCTGTACAGGTTTGTCTGAGCTCACTATAATCTGATGAGAAGTGCTGGGTTCACAGAGCTTACCGGCTATATGCTGAGGGGGTCCACGGCGAGTATCAGCTGTGTGTTCTTGCAGGGACGGAAATATTGTGAGTAGCTTTGTTTCGAGAACTGCAATCTTTTGTAGAAGTTTGTGGCAGTTTGAGCAGCAGGTGGTTGTTGATCCAAAAGAAGGCATTTTCACACAAGTTTGAGAGTGGGCAGCGGAGTTATCCTGAAGAGTTTCAATTGTTGGCAGTAAGCCGGTAGACCACCTTTTATCCTAAAAGAAATCCTTGTTGCTTGAAGTATTTCCCATATTTGGTTTAAGCGCCTAATTGTTTAGTCTGAGCACTGTACTGAACTGCTGGTGTTTAAATAAGATAAAGCATAAAAGCAGAAGCGCAAAGCACGGAGCGCTAGTAAATGCGTCCGATCAGTAGCAAAGCCGGAAGAGAGTGTAAAACCTTTAATTTGTGAGAAAATCATTTACAAGCATTTAACTCTCATTGCATGAATTCACATACTGTTTGCGGAAGTGCAAAACTCGTCCATGAACGCACGTCTTTTGGTGCAGGAGTGTGAATGTGTTTTGCACCATATTTACTGCAGCAAATGTAGCTAAATATGTGAGTGCACAAGTATCTCAGTTTGTGATTCGTAGAATTGGATTTGTGCACTTGCACTGAAGGATTCAAGAAGGTGTGACTGTTGTGTTTATGGGAGAGAAAAAAAAACAAATCTACAAGTTAGCATACTTTCAAATGTACTTATACACATGTGTGGCCGACCTCTACAACTACAAATTCCACTCTCACAGGTGCTCAGTACTTTTGCACCAAAAATACCTTCATTGGTGCTCTTTTAATGTTAGCAGATACTTGTAATGTTTTAATGCGACTAAATCATTAGTTACATTAATGTTACTTAATACTTGTAATATTTCAAAACCCAGACGTTACTTCCGGGTTGAAGTGGGAATTATAGAATATAGAAACATTAGTTAAAGGATGCTCCGCCCATGACGTCTAGTCTCAAACTGCTGCCAGTTCCATTTAAAAATGCAAAGGATTTTTTTATACATCCAATCAATTTGCATTGAAAAACTGAAGCCATGGCCACTATTTTTCTTATTCTAAATTCCGTTTCACTCGGAAATGCGTAAAAATACAGAAGTAAAAACGATCACAACTTCCGGTTCACGGGCCATTAAACATACTGTATACTTTAAAGCTCTTTACAAGACAGTGTGACCGCTGACAGCCTTAAAGATCAATAAAGCAGCTCGTAAAAATCAATAGTAGATGTTCTTTTGCCCCCTGAAAGAAAGTGACCGTTCACAAATCTGTCCTGGAGGACCCCTAGTACTGCACAGCAGGGCTGTTGCTGGTGGGGTGAAAGGTGGTGAAAATGCTAGGGGTCCCTACTGCCCAGGGGCCTCACAAAATCCAACAGTGATAATAAAGTCACCTATTTTGTATATAATTTTACTACATAAATTGTATACATGAAATTTTAATGAAATCCACAAAAGCATGCAATATGGCTAACACATTTTTCTTAAAGGGGTCAAATGACACGGTAAAAACGAATATTATCGTTTGTTTCAGATGTAATGTAATGTGTATACAGGATTTAAGGTTAAAAAACGCTGTATTTTCCACATACCGTGCATGTTTGTATCTCCTCTTTGCTCCGTCTCTCCGAAACGCGCTGATTTTTTACAAAGCTCATCGCTCTGAAAAGCGAGGTGTGTTATGATTGGCCAGTTAAACAGTGTATAGTGATTGGTCGAATACTGCACGAGTGTGAGAGAATTGTAACGCCTCTTACCATATTCGGAACATCAGGTTCCCAAGCAATTGTACTGAAAGGTGATAAAAAGTCATCGGTACTTCCTTATATAATTTCGAGCCCGAATCTGATACTGAAAAAGATGATGATCAAGCCGATACATTAAATCCGATCAACTTTGCCAACGCGACTTGAGCAGGATGTAAAGGATTGGAACGGTTTTATAAAAACAATATGATGTTAAATAGTTAAAAACTATAGCTAACTGTTTTACCTTTTATGTACGACGTTATAAAGACTATAAACAAACAACCATATACATCATACAGAGTTTGTGTGAGATAGAAACAAGCTCGCATTACAGCAGGGAATGGTAACATAATAAATAACACGAGCGCTTTTGCCCTTCTTGATCAACTAGTGTTACGCCACATCTCGTCGCCACTCAACAAAGACAATAAACCTAAAATAAATACTAAATAAAATACATTATAAACACGACATTTGTTGCCTCTAGTTGGAACATTATTACTGATTATTAGGACTTCTGTTGTTTTTTTTCATGTTGCGCGCGTGTCAGCATTTGCAGATCACAAGCACACGACAAACTCAACTCGCGTTTGTCCGTTACAAAGTAACAAAGAAAATATACTTACAGGCTGCGGATTGAAGCGCCAGCAAAGTTTTATCGAGGTGTTTCAGGCAGGTCTGGGATCGCATTCGCTTTTAGATAGAATGCATCTTTTGTTCCGACACTTTAATTTTAGCAATTATACGTGTCAAATACATGCATGGGCAACTTGTAACACACCATAGACACAGAAAAACACGTATGCGCGCAATATGACCCCTTTAATATATATATATATATTTTTTTTTCTAAAATGATCAATGGTTTAGTCTGAAAGTCTGACACCTATCTCGTGAACATAACCAATCAGAGTTGAGGCGGCAGGCAGCTCATCTGAAGTATGCTTTGATGAAGTTATAGACGCCTTTACTGTTAGTAAACATTGTGATGCATTTTTGTGGGCGGAGCTTAGGTGGAGGCGGAAAGAACCCCCTGACCACATTATTAATGCTAGGTTACACATTTTGTTTGCTTGCTTTTTGACAATGACTAAAACAAATCTGATTAAATTTTAACATGTAATTACAAGGGACTTGTGTGACCGAGAAGATCAATACTTTATGTAATTTCCACAGGAAGTGCTTGGTTTTATTATTTGAATCACTTTTTAAAAGTTGCAAGAAGTTGCCAAATGAATGTTTAAAATAGCTAAATTTGTTGCTTGGTGCTTTTTGAAAATAAAGTGCCAAGGCAGTCGGTTGTTAAATCTAGCAATAAAATTGCTAAGTTGGCAACACAGAGCTGTTTCCTGTCTTCCAGCTTCTCTATGGCAACGGTCTCTGAAACTGTGGCGCTGTTCCACTGCGCAGACGCTGTGTGCTTTGACGTGGACAGCACTGTGATCTGCGAGGAAGGCATTGATGAGCTAGCCAAGTTCTGCGGCGTCGGGGACGCGGTCACAGAAATGTCAGCAACCCCCCCAATCAATTATCAATCTGTTCCTCCATGTCTCTTTCTCATTGCCTGTCTGAATATCTGTTTCCTTCTCAAGATCTTTCTGTCAGTTTCAGTGCCTGTCTGTCTGCATCAATACCCATCTGCCTGCCTCTTTCTTGAAGTCCTCCTTTGGTGAAAAGCATTGTTGTTTGTAGGGATGTGCGAGACTAATCGACTAGTCGTTTTAACGGTAAGCTCCTACTAGTTGACATTGAAAACAACAGTCGATTACACGAAAAAATACAAAAATGATTGACCCGATGCGGCTCAGATAATGACCTAAAGTTATGTAAACAATTACTAAATATCAATATTTAAAAAATAGATGGACTGACTTAATTTGATGGCAGAATGAGCTGTGAATGCATCTTGAGCACACTGAATAAAACTGAGATGAAAATGTATCCGCTTCTAGATTCACAGAACTTTGAAATGTCTTTTATTATAATGTTATCATAAAAAAGCGCTTGAACAAACATGATCGCTTGGCACTGTTATCTGTGTGCCCTTGCAGAGTTTGCGCAGATTCCTCAGACGGAGTAATTGTTCACAAACATTGAGCCGACTTTCATCCGAGCATATTGCTTGCATTTCCTCCAATAAGAACATGTCAAATAATATTAACATCATAATCACATGCGGACTCGAGTGTTTAGCCTATGTTCTATAAATGAGCGAATATGGGCAATGTGCTTTATTAGCTGCTTTTTCATTCGCTCTGTGCGAGATCAAATGCGTTCTGTAGCTTGTTCTGTACTTTTAGTACATTGCTTTCTATTCGCTTTGTTTACACAAATTGCTTTGCTTTATAAATAAAAACATCATGATATAATGTAGGTTATCTAATTATAACTTGTAGGCTTCTTAAAATGCGACATTATTAAAAAAAGCTATGTATTTTTCATTCAACATCATTTAAATAAACAAATAATGAAACATTTGTTTTAAAGCTTTTAATTAATTGTTGATAAAGATTTTAAGTTTCCTGATAGACACACTTTTTCTAAAATTGTATTTAATTTGATTACAATTTTTTGAGGGAACTTTTAGAGTCTGAAAAAACAGGAGAAGCAGAAAATAAAATGGATTTTGTATAGGCTACATATTTTATGCCCTAAGCAAACAAATGCATCACTTCTTGCAGCTAGAATGATCCAGTCAGGGCTGGCGTATCAGCAAATGCAGAAATATGAATGATCATAACGTAAGGAAATTGGAACACATATGACAGTTTTAGCTACATTAAACATGGGATATGAACAGTTTGATTAATAGCCTGCATTCTTAAGTCTTTAAAATGTATTACATAGGACCTAAGCAAAGTTTTTGGACACCTTCTGTGCCATTCTTAGTTTTAGACTAGTCGATTACACGGTTACAAAACTTTTGTTTAAACGACTGTCAAATTAGTCGATGCGCACATCCCTAGTTATTTGTATGTCTGTGCGGTGTTCTTAATGTAAAAAGAATTTAATTATTATTTTTATCACACATTTTGTCATTTTGTGAAATGTGTCAGAATACGGAAGTAAAAACGATCGCAACTTTCGGTTCACGGGGGCTTGAAATTTGAAAACGCACAGTGGATAGGTAACAAGTAAGTGAATGGGACTATCTTACCTTGTTACTCCAACTGTATTGTTAAAAAAAGACTGTTGCGAAAACGAAACATTGATCGGCACAAACGGAGCACAAAATCGAGCGAGTTTTGAGCATGTCGGGGGACTAAGTGACCTCGGAACGGCCGACGTAATGTTACTCAATATTTAATCAATTGAAGCAGCATAAATACATTTATTTACTGCATGCCGGGGGGTGCTGATGACGTCATCGCCTATAATTCAATGTCAAATTTTGAAAAAAATGAAGCTGCACAAACGGAGCACAGACAAGCGGGACTATTAGTGGTGAATTTGGAGCAGGCCGGGGGGGGGGCGAGTGACCTCAGAATGACCAATAATAAAAATATATATAAAAAAAACTGAAGCAGCACAAACAATTTTTTTACAGCACAAACCATCAAGGCTATTTTGCATGAAAAAAACATATGCTATTTTGATGCTCAAAGATGAGTTTTAGTTATTGGCCACAGGGGGACTTCAATACATGTCTGTCTTTGAGTTTGTGTATGCGTTTAAAAATACATGTACAAATGCATCTTACCCATTTGAAAACGCCCCAGTAATCTGGTATTTTGTTCTCAGGACACGGAAGGCAATGTCTGGGTCAGTGTCATTTAAAATGGCCCTGAGTGAGCGCCTGTCCATTATCAAGTGCTCACGGGAACAAGTCAACAAAATGATCACTGACCACCCCCCTCGGCTTACACCAGGTATTAAGTAAGTCAGTGTTCATCTTTGTGTTTGGAATGAGTTGTGTTGTTGCTGTTGTTTGCTGTAAAATAATGCGAGGTCAGCATGCACAAGAATTTATCATCTCCCCCCCCAGGGAGCTGGTTGAGAAGTTACATCAGCGCAACGTGAAGGTCTTCCTTGTCTCGGGTGGGTTTCGCTGCATTGTTGAACATGTAGCGTCTCAACTCGGCATTCCTCTCCAGCACGTCTACGCAAACCGCTTGAAGTTTTACTTTAATGGTAAGAACTCCACTGTAAGCTCAAGAAGACTGCTGACATTAGTCGCTATGTTTACATGTAGGGCTGTGCGACATCAGAAGCACATTTTTGTTATTTTAGCTGTGTATTTGAATTACAGTTGTATAATGGGTATTGTCTTAAAGTGCACACTCTCAGCTTTATTTAGAGTGTATTCACATCCAGATTAGCTGAAGGCTTTAGGAATTACAGCTCTTTAATATGAAGCTCCCCCCTTTTTCAAGGGACCAAAAGTAATTGCACAGTTGAATCAAAAGAGGTTTCGTTCACAAATAGGGGCTTTTCCTTTAACATGCTACATTTAAGAAGAAATTGTTTAGGGTCTGGGGTTGATTCTTCATGTGGTTTTTGCATTTGGAAGCTGTGAACCCACATCATGGGGTTCAGGGAGATCTCCATGCAAGTGAAACAGACCATAGTTAGATTTCAAAAACACAACAAATCCATCAGAAAGATGCCAGGAACATTAAGAGCGGCCAAAGCAACAATTTGGTACATTCTGAGAAAAAAACAACACACCGCTGAGCTCAGCAAAAAAAACAATTCTAGCTGTCCATATAAGAAAAAAGTGGTGGATGATGACATGATCCTCTCCATGATCAAGAAAAACACCGTCACAACGAGTAAAGAGAACCAGATAAGAATAAAGTTCATTTGTTGCTACCATTCTTCTTTTTTATGTGGCGGATATGACTCCTATGAAGCACTTTTGGCACTATATAAAAAATATTGAAGGAAAAATGGTAGTTAGTCAACCAAAATGCCCTTTTCCTCCATGTGACACGCGGCTGTGGGGCAGCGACAGCTTATCCTGTCACACATGACTGTCCTTCATGAATTCACAACCAGGTGGCACAAGGCTAGTATGTCACAATGTCCGTTGGAAATGAGGATAAATATTAATATTACAATTGATGGCAATGCGTGTCTGTTTACTTTTTACTGCACACTAGTAGTCATTATTTTAGAGTATAACACACCAAAGAGATGTGCATTAAAAAGTGAGATAAAAACGTTAGAAAATGTGGATTTCTCTAAACTTTGTAGTGTAAGTGGCCCATGTATCAGAGTGAATTCACTAAATTATCATTCCACGTGTGTACGGAACAGCAGTCACTACCACATTTGTGATGTTTGGCAGACTGGTAACCATAGTGATGTTCGAGCGTCTCACAGCTCAGAATAATAACCATTTGGTATTTGCTATTTTTCTGCTAAAGACTTGTTTTGTCTGTCAATTAAACTAAACTACCGCTGAAACACGCTCTTTGTTTTGTTTATGCTCAAACGGCTGCATCACGGAATGCTTTTGCAGCCCTTTATCATCAAACTTGCATTAGATGGACCTGAAAGGACGCAAAGTGTGCAGCTAAAACAAATACAAGTTATCTACATCTTCAGTAAAATGAGCTTCCCGAAGAGATGTATTGAACGTAAAAAAAATTATTCAGAATTTTCAGTCTTGTACTGTGCTCTCCCTAAATGCTCTACTTATGTCACGTGATGCATCATTTTCCTTAATTTTGCATAATGTTTCTACCTTTACAGTTGAATAAATAGTAGTAACAAAAACTAATAAGAACTGTATTTTTTCTAAATACTATACACTTAAGTGTTCCAAAGAGAAACGTGAAGCCAGTTATAGGATTAGTATTAGGTTGACAAAACCAAACCAGCGTGATCGAGCTTTGTTAGTACCATGAAGCAGCTCACAGAGTTTCTTTGTCAACTCGAGCTTTGATCCTAAAGCTAAGACTAGTTTGCGCGCGCTTGCACATGAACGAGTGACGTTGACATTGCAAAACTAATCGCGTTCAACATGGAAAGAGGGAGTTCTGTATGTTTCTCAGGAAATAAATATGTGCCAATATTAGTAACACAAAAATGTATTTCGGCCTTTGAGTAATACTGTTCCTGCTGTATATTTAAGAGAGGACTGTTTCCTGATTGCCTTCATGCGCAAGTAAAACAACCATATAGTACACACATTTACTGTAGTACCCTATGCTATAGTAAGGTAAATACAGTAATGTAATATATGGTGTATGTGTATAATATCTGTGCGTGTATATCCTGCCTTATATTGGTCATTGGTCATGATGAAGTGAAACTATTTGTGTGCTGACAGGGTTGAAGAGATAAATGTACTGTACTATTCATTATGGCACACGTGTGATGAGAAGATTTATATTTTACGTTACTGTTGTTTCTGTTATTGTGGGACATTTCACATCCTTCCCCAGAAACTGAAGTGTCTGCCTCATAGGCTACAGAAGAAATGTGAACAAAATACACTAGAGATTTTTGGTCACATATTTAATTCATTTAAAGGATTTTGAATTGTTCCCCACTGACACAAAACCGATGCATTAGGGAATGATATAGGCGTAACAGCATTAAAAATGCCTACTGTATGATACATTATTTTAGTGAATTCTAAGTGAAACTTGATTATAGAAAAAAAGGATTAAAACAGCTGTCTTCAAAGATGCATACCTGCAAACTAAAGCCGTTTTGAATCAAAAATAGATCATTTATGTGTATCGTGTAAGTCCGAAGGATTTTTTTCCGTCGGGTGGGGGGTCTTGGGCGTCTACTCTCCAGTGTCTGAAACGTCTTTGGTCCAGCACCTGGATTCGTTCGGCCAACCAGAATCAAGATAACCGCTAGCAGCGTCGTCTTTTTTTGGTCCTTGGGCCAACCAGAATCACGCGTTCTAAACGTCATGTTTGCGCCCGTGAGAGGCATTGCTGAAAGGGACGAACGCAAAGTGCCAGTCAAAGAGAAAATTTGATTGATATTTATTATTTAGCTCACCCGTGTGATGGAAACATTTATGTTATGAGAGACAGTTGCCGGTCTCCCTTTCAAATGTCCACATCTAGTGCTCTGACCTTCTAAGGGAGTAAAGCACTTGGGTACGATTTGATATTCGTCAAAGGTTTCAGCAGCAGAAGCTGTAGTTTACATGATATTTGATCATTTTAGAGATCGATCGATTCGATTCATAAAAGATGAATATGTCGTCAGGAGCCGCGCAGATTACTTTTATATTGCTTTTAGATCTTTCTTTTTTATGAAGGCTCTTAATAACTTGAATCCCCATGGAGGAGTATTTAAAAGTTCATCACTTTTACTTTTAGCAAAATCCAAAATGGCCAACTTTGCAAACATGGCCCATTCCAGAGTTTTTGAGCATGTTAAGAGCCCCAACATGCCCTGAAACCTTGAAATGAAAAACACTCACACCCTACTTGGGCCCAAATAAAAAACGTATTTGGGTAAATAAAAACATTTGTTGGTATTTTTAAACGCTCACAGACACTCTAATCTAATACATTAAACCTTCTAATCTTTTTGGTTAATGGTTAATAATTGATTAATGAAAATAATGGTATGAAACGGAAAAAAAAGATTAAGCGTTGGTTGTCAGTCAAGAAAAATTTTGCATCGCAAAAGGAAAATGCCTAATTCTTAGCAAAACTTTGAATGATTTAGCTTTTTTTTGCTCTATGTAATATCACGAAAAAACACATGAGCCCTGCAAAATGCACAGCACATGTCCCCGTTCGCTTATTAATGCGTGTTTCCATACTGAGGTGTTTCTGTCTGATTGAGTTAATCCAATTACTAATCGATTATTATTCTTATTGTCAGGTGAGTATGCAGGTTTCGATGATTCACAGCCAACAGCAGAGTCCGGGGGGAAGGGGAAAGTGATCCGCATGCTAAAGGAGCAGTATGGCTTTGAAACCGTGGTCATGGTTGGAGATGGAGTCACTGATCTTGAAGCCTGTCCACCTGCTGTGAGTACTTCACCACGATCTCTCAAAACCAATGTTCAAAGTTCAATCTAAGTTTTAGACCGCGATTGTAATTATTATTGAAGTTAAATCATATTTGTTTTTAAACTTTACATAAAGCAAAAGGGGATTGGGTCTGTTTTGCCCTCATAAGTGCACCATTTAAACTGGTAAGAATAACCAGTGTTACCAGAAGTGGTTTGAAGTCACACAATAGCTTTGTATGAGGAACACAAGGCGCGATTATTCTATAGCAAATTTCATACACAGAGGTAGTTCAAAGTACTTTAAAAGTATGTTATTTAAAATCACAAGTTAAAATAACAATTAAAAGGAATAAAAATTTGTTTCAAAGTGTATAAAATGTGTATAAAAACTATAAAATATTTCATTTGTCTGTTGGGACTAGTGTTGTTACGAGACATTTACATTTCTTACAGTGTTGTGATGATTCATAATACAAATGTAATCGTCGACTCTTTTGAATCGTTCAAACATGGATTCATTTAAGGACTTATCACTTTATATAGACAGCGCAAATATAGACATTCTTATCAAAATAATATAGCATCTTGCTTGTTGAACTGTGTATAACATCAATGACTCTTGCCATTGTGATGTTAGTAAAACTCTTGCTCATTATAAACACTT
This sequence comes from Triplophysa siluroides, assembly GCA_006030095.1. NCBI lineage: Eukaryota > Metazoa > Chordata > Actinopteri > Cypriniformes > Nemacheilidae > Triplophysa > Triplophysa siluroides. Next base: position 341,649 of record VCII01000018.1, read on the forward strand.
ACGTCTACATAAGAATGGCACATGGTAATACTTGCAGTACTACGATACTACCCTACTAAAAGAGTAGCATCGGTACACTGTACAACCCCAGACCAATGATCTTTAATGAAGAAAGTGCCTTTACATTGAATGCCCAAACATTCTATTGAATTAATAGAAAGTTAAGGAAGTTAGTTAATAGGATGTTAATGTTAATGCCTTGCCAGTCCCTGTTTTTGTATCTAAAGTCTCGCTGTACGTTTTTACAACTCCAATGTCTTAAGCATGTAAGTAGGTCCTTGTTTAAAACGGGGGATTTTCACTGCTTCTTAAAAGGCAAATTACATTCACCTCCATTAGTTGCATACATATAAATATGTTGAGGATTTTTTACCATCTGATAATTTGATAATACTTAACAAAGTGCTAGTCCTGAAATCTAAATAAAGACTTTAACTTTAGATGCATGAAGAAAACGTTATTTATCTTGGTTATGCATATACAGTGGCTTGAGAAAGTATTCAAAACCCTTCATTTCAGTCACATTTTATGTTGATGCCTTATGTTAAACTACTTTACATTTATTTTTTGATTAATCTACGCACCATACACGATAATGACAAAACAACAAAGGGTTCGTAACAACTAATGAAAATGTAATTATTTTAATTTTAATGAGATTTTTTCTTATACATTTGCAACGTATTTTGACCTTTTTCTGGGAGACTTGAAATTTAGCTCAGGAGCAAATCAGTTTTGCTTATTGATGTTACTACACTTCAATTGGAGTTCAATTGAGCCTCGTGGCTTTGTTTTTGCTTTAATATGAATTTTCAGCTGATAGATGAGTTATGATTCGCAGAGGTGTTTCCCCCATCTAGCACATAACAGAAGCATGAATGATTTTTTTTTTCTTGTTTTTAAATGAATCTTTACAAAAGTTTTTATTTTTTTACAGTGTTACAGATGGGTTTCTATAAATGATGTATTACTCAAACCCTCTTTCCCAATCAAAAACCAAGTCATATATTTTGATGAGATCGCTGTTAAAAAAAGTGAATTGGAATCACATCACATTGTGTTCTTTTTTTAGAGCGCTTTTATTGGATTTGGTGGCAATGTCGTGCGCCAGCAGGTTAAGGAAAAGTCCTCTTGGTACGTCATGAGTTTTGGGGAGCTACTGAAAGAACTTGAGAAGAAATAGCAGTATCTTGGAATGGACGCCTAAAAGTATATTTGTACTCGAACTGTGGTACTAATTTTCTGCTTTAGTTTTACACACATTTTTTTTTTATATTTTAAGAGTTTATTATAGAGTTTAGGTTTTGTTTACAAGAGCATGCTGCAGGGAAAATGCAAACCAGACAGTTTGCAGTATTGCTTTCTTTAATTGCACAGTTTGTATTTTAACTGTAATTGTACTTATTTCAGATGTACACTAATTCTGTATTTGAGACATAAGATGTATTTTTACTGTTCACAGGTGCTATTTTCATAAAACTTTTAAGTAACCAACTATATTTTGTATGTATACATGAGTACAGGAATAACAAAACACACACGAAATGCTTGATTTATTGAACCGTTACAATAAATGTTCATTTTGTGCTCCTGAATTCCCTTTAAAGTACTTCAGTGTACAATGGATGGGACATGCCATAACAGACAACAAAATCAATTTGTCAACAAGAAACGGTTGCACGAGACCAACAGAATGTAAATGCATGCCAATGTAATAAATATAAAAGACTGTTGTTGAATAAAAGAAAACAAGCACACAACTACTGCACAACCCAATAGGCCTTTCAACAATAACAATGATTAATGTCACACTAATTCCATAGATTTGGTGTAAATGAAGGTAATGTTTGATTATTTTAATCAGCTGTGTAATACACAGATTAATTTTGTTTTGCAGAATTCATTAGTTGTACTTGCCATATGTTAGGAAAATATCATTTGTCCATCAAATAAATATATGCAATAAATATATTACTGTATTCTGTGATACTAAGATAATAATGTTAATGCATGTTTGATTGCCACCAGACCTTTGTGTACGAATTTATTATAGCAATTCAGTTTCAATGTCCTTTTATATACTGTATTTTGCTAAAATTAGACTCAAACAACAGAAAGATATTTAAAAAAAACGTAACTTTTGGCTTACATTTGCACAAAGTTTGGGTTGCTAAACCTTTTTATGATCAAAATAAACTATTACAGCAGTAAATAAAACCAGAGCCCAGGCTGGGAGTGGAAAAGTGGTTATTTCAACAGGCTCATTACTGCAAAGGCGAAGCCTTCAACGGGATCATTATCCTGGATTCCATGTGCTGAATGAGAGGCACTAAAAACAGGACAACAACAGTTAAAAGATACGGGTTTAACACAATATCATATTGGCTACATAGACATGAACATTGTTTCAATGTTGCAGCATACCGTATAAACATAGAATCAACATACATTTTCAGAATATTAACATGCTACACTTCCATAAATATAAAACATCAGGGCTGCATTTCCCGATACGAAGGTTTTGGGAAACACCAGTTTAAATCAGAACTGATGTTAATGACAGATGTCTAGATTGATCACATCTGATACAGAAGCAGCTTAAAGTAAAGCTAGTAAATGTGTTTGAGGATGATGCAATGAGCATGTATGTACCAGTATAATATACAGCTTCATCCCAGCCCTCATGCTGCCAGGCGGCGTTCCTTGTGTGCTCTCTAGACTGAAGGTCCTTGTAAGCTGACAAAAACAGACACATTTTTTTAAAATCCCATCTACTGAACCAGTTTTTGGAAACACTTTTTACAATAAAGTCTCATTCATTACCATTTGTTAAAGCTTACACAAGCTAACAATGAACACCATATTTACACACACACACACACACACACACATATCTATATATATATATATATTAGGGCTGTCAAAAGTAATGCGTTAACGTCGTTTAAAAAATATTTAAACTAATGCAACCTTTAATGCATAAATCTGAAAAAAAAAGAATGCAGTTAACGCAGCATACGCTCTTATTCATACAAAGGCTTTTAAACCATTTATTCATTCCTTTATTTATTTATATAGCACATTCAAAACAACTCATGTTGACCAAAGTGCTTTCAAACAAACCGTATATAAAGTAACAAAAAAACTAACATTTTAAGACAACATAATACACAGACAACATGACAAGCAGTGAGATATAAGACTGTCTCACATTCATGCACGATTTGAAAGTGTTGCGTTGAGGCGTCCAGTGCGAGACTTCCAGTGAGCCACTAAAGCTTATGATAGTTGTATAATAGTTCATTCGTTTTATAAAAAATATGTTAGCCTTAATGACATCAATGAACTGACATGCTCCTAAGCGCGGACAAAATTCATATTTAGAAAATATAAGCATCCAAAACGGACTGTATCGCACATGCTCTCAAAATATCCTAGAAATTCTATGACATCACGCTACACTTTATGCTCTTGTCGAAGTTCTTGTCAAATCAAATGTTCTTTAGAATCAAAGGAGTCCCGCCCCCTTTACTATGGAAGCAGTGCGTCATATCAACCACTTTTTCACACATTTATTATCAGTGACGTGCGGTGAGGTTCATGGCTGGTGAGGCACTGACAACCTCAGAGTCGATTTTACAAATATATGAGCCCGAAATAGTAGCTTATTCACGATTCAATTGACAGCATTGTGTATTGACCACTGGTTATGTTTCATATCTAATCAGCATTCTGTACACACACACAGAGAAGGCACATATTCAGAAGAAGGAACATTCCATTTATAGCGGAGAGAGCGCATTGGTACACTTCTAATGAACAGGAAATGTATGAATTTAGAGGTTCTGTCTATGAATTACGTTAAGTAATGTTCCTAAGTACGTTAAATTAAGTTGTTCAACAACCCTAGGATGTCCATTCATCTTTGGAATGCAAATTAAGACGGTTTTGATTAGGTTCCAGAGCTTTCTGACTCCTGCCCATAGACAGTAAAGTAACATGCTGCGCTTTGAATGTCAGTTGCGTTGCTGTCTATGCTTTTATAATTGCGCATCTGAGACCTTAAACTCAGAGCAACAACACGAAATAAATATACATGTCTTCATGTGATACAGTATGTCAGTTCATAATAATGTTTTGTACGTGCTTGACAACCCATTGTTTCTAACCTGCCGGCTAATGTAACGGAGGTCTCACACATTTTTAAGTATGTACATCATGTGATTTACTTCCACATTGAAAAATAAAGTGGATACATTTAACAGAAACTTTCGAGAGGGCTCGTGCCACAAAACGTACATAGGAACATGTGCCAAAAACATGAGAAACATTTAAATTCCTTTCCAAAATCCAAAATAAAAAAAAAACGAATGTGGAAAAGGATAAAAGATTGTTCTGGGATTTGTAGGCCTATATGGCTATTGGAGTTCTTTGCATTTGAATAAAAGGTTGTGAAAACATTCGGGGAACTTTAAACGTATGGCAACCGATGAGGTATCTTTGGAATTTTCAGAAAGATAATTTGTGCATGCAGGGTTTATTCCAGGGTTTCTCAAATCTGCTGCTGGGGGTCCAGTGCCCAGCAGAGTTGAGCTCAAACCTTGATCAAACTCACTCACATGTCAGTCAGTTTCTAGTGATCCTGAAGACCTTGATAGCTTGCTCAGGTGTGTTTAATCAGGGTTGGAGGGCATTGGCCCTCCAGGGCAAGATTTGAGGAACCCTGGTCTATTTCCAAGGCCTTGTTAAATAATAATTTGATTATGAAACAGTAATGTTATATATGTATGTATGTATATATCATACCCCAGAGATGATGAACCATATACAAGCTTCCTATCTGTGAGAAGAAGCCACCGACTGCTTCATGGTTATGCTGGCGGTAGCCAATAGCTCGAGCCCTGAAGAAAAATGATAATGAATTATAACGGAATACGGTTGAGAATGTAAAAAACCTGCCAATCTTTCCAAAAGTAAATTCTAAAATTCTGTTAAGATTACGTTTTAATAGGCTGCATTCCCCCCTGTTTTGGCCCATTTTTTATTTAGAAAGTGTATTATTTCTGGCGTTAATAAAAGAAGTAAAGGTGTTCATTGTAAGCGCATTTCATCTTTTGTGCGTTTGTTGCAGAGACTGTATATTTAGTATAATGAGTATATTTATAATAAGTATATTTAATTTAGGTATATTATTATTTTAAATATTGTTAACTGGACTGGGAGCCTAAAATTACATTATACCAGAACAATTCGCAATAATACCAATTGGTGCAGAAAGAATTTATTTGTTAAAGTATGTTAACGCATATACAGTTTTGTGAAAAAGTATTTGCCCCCTTCCGGATTTTAGTTTTTTGCATATTTGTCATGCTTAAATGATTCAGATCATCAAACATATTTTTATATTACTCAAAGAAAACCAGAGTAAATACAAAATGCAGTTTTTAAATGATGGTTTTATTTATTAAGGGAAAAACAATCCAAACATTTCTGACCCTGTGTGAAAAAGTAATTTCCTCCCTTGGTAATTCATGAATTAACTGTGATGAATTGAATAACTGAATTAAATTTCACTAGCCACACTCAAGCCTTATTACTGCCAGACCTGTTGAATCAAGAAATCACTTAAGTAGAACCTGTCTGATAAACTGAAGTCTAAAAGATCTCAAATAGCAACACATCATGTTGCGATGTAAAGAAATTCAAGAACAGATGAGTAACAAAGTAATTGAAATGTAACAGTCTAGGAAGGGTTACAAAGCCATTTCTCAGGCCTTGGAACTCCAGTGAACCACAGTGAGAGCCATTATCCACAAATGGAGAAAGCATGGAACAGTGGTAAACCGTCCCTGGTGTTGGCGGCCTACCAAAATTACTCAAAGAGCACAACGGTGACTTGTCCAGGAGGTCATAAAAGATCCCAGAACAACATGTAAAGAACTGCAGGCCTCACTTGCTTCAGTTAAAGCAACAACAAACCGTTTTGGTGTATGGTTCCCCGTGTGGTTGATAAGCGCAATTGTCTGTAAATATTGCCACTGTATAAGCTTCTACGTGGGCAGCGCAGTACACGTGAATTTGTCGACTAAGCAGAAACCACTGTAACATCATGTCACTTCATAAACTGTGCATGTACTAAAGCACTATTTTGGCTCCCGCGGGTTATACTACTGGGCTATACTAATAGTTCAAACTAGACTCTGATGTAGCAGTTGGTTGTTAGCCGTTAACGCATAGCTTGCAAGCTACATAGCAGCTAACTTGCTAACGTTAGCTACATAACACATTTGAAGTCACCCAAAACACAACGCATGGAAGTGAATGTGTTTAGTAACCAACGCAAATTATTTTCGGTATTTATATTTTCGGAAACACTCGCGACCAGGTGTTGTGCTTTGTGTAATGGGTGCAATCAATAACTTACACTCAGCTCGCAATGGGAATAGTGCCTAGCACAGTAACTATAGATACCAATAACATTAGTCTATGTGCATGAACTAAGGAATCAGCAACTTTTGACCACAAAACATTTATTGTGATTACCAACAGTCAAACATGGTGGAGGTAGTGTGATGATCTGGGGCTGCTTTGCAGCTTCAGGACCTGGACGACTGGCCATAATTGATGGAACGTCTCTGTTATGTATGTAACCTCAGTTCCCTGATGGATTGAACGAGGCGTTGTGTCGAACCGACAGAATGGGGTTTGATCTTTAGAACCTATCATCTCCGATTGTACTTTTTAAAGGCCAATGAAGTTGGCAAATGGCGTGGCATGCCAGTCTCTGCCCCGTACATACGGGTATAAAAAGGAAGATTGCGTGTCCATTCATTCACCTTTTGGGCTGAGTAACCTGAGAGGCATTTTCGGTCACTGCACAAACGGCGAAGCGTTGTGGTAAGAAGGACATATCACATACGTAACCAAGACGTTCCCTTTCTGTCGGTCTTTCGATGTTGTGTCGAACCGACTGAATGGGGTTCCTATACGAAACGCCACGGCGCTGCGCCGCGTTACGATTTCCAGCGGAGCGACACTGACTGGCCTGGGCGAGTCACGAGTAAGCGCGACCGCAAATCGTAGGGGGCGATGGGGGTCACAGGTTCACCGATGGAGGAACCAAGAGTGGGGAACGTCAGACGGGACTACCCAAGGAGGGGAGTCACTACGTGTGGAGAACTAGCTCAAATATAAGGGTCCGCCTCGTGAGGGAAACTCACCTATACTGGGCCTGGCAGGACCTTGTACTAGTATGCTCAACCCTCGAAGGCAAACCGAAGAAATGCTCTGTGCCGTCAGAGAATCGAGACATGAAGGTACGCGTCCTTCAGGTCGATTGCCACGAACCAATCCTGATGTCGGATAGACGTCAGGATGCGCTTCTGCGACAACATTCTGAACGGGAGCATATGAAGGGTCTTGTTCAGAGTGCGCAGATCCAGGATAGGGCGCAGCCCCCCCCTTTCTTAAATTGATCGACAGGCTTGATCGACCTCTGCCCGAAGTATGGAAGCATTCTTGTCTCGCAGTGAGGTGAGGTGAACAGAATGCCCCAAACCTTGACGCCCTGCTGGGGACCGGGTCGCGGCGGGGTAGGATGTGCTTGATGGCCTCCGTCTGCTTCTTCACCATCGAAAACTGTTGGGAAAAGTCCTCGACCGTGTCACCAAACAGCCCACCCTGCATGATGGCATAACCGCTGACTCATGCTTTGGAAGGGAGCCTTGGTCGGTTCCTCCAGGTGGCGGTCGTCTGCGGGCACAGGTGTACCGCGACAGCACGCTATTCCTGGGGTACATTGACATAGCCCTTAGCTGCCCGAACTTCGAGGGAAGTCAGGGCGACCGAGCTCGTCTGACGTGTACGCGCCGAAAAGGGGGCGTACCAGGTCTTCGTGAGCTCTTCATGCACCTCCGGAAAAAAAGGTACCGGGGTATGCAGGTATCAAGAATGCGGTGCACTGCAACCCGAGGCTCGTGGCATATATGTCAGAAGTATTTGTATTGTTTTTCCTTAATAAATAAAACCATCATTTAAAAACTGCAATTTGTATTTACTCTGGTTTTCTCTGTGTAATATAAAAATATGTTTGATGATCTAGATCATTTAAGCATGAAAAATATGCAAATAAACTAAAAATCAGGAATGGTTTTGGTTTTAATGGAAACTATAATCATGTATACTGGTATGTGATGGATTCTAATGGTGTGATGTTAAAAAATACCCCAGGTGGTCCACTGCAAGTTTGTTCAGCAGTATTTTCTTTTTACATTTTCTCTTTAGATTGCAATATATATCTATTGCGTCATGGTTCGCATTGCAAGACCCTTGCTAATACACAGCCCTATTGTTCATTAAAGGTAAATGATTCGATCTTTTGTGTTTAAACATGACTCCTGGCAAAGTGGAATTTCCCTAAAAAAGGTTAAAGCCAATTTATTATTTTTAATGATTTGTTATTAATAATAGATGAACATAGATGAACGCTTGCTGTCAAAGGCTTAATTTTACTCAATTTAAGTAATCAGTTGTGTAATGTATTAGGTAGACAATATACCACTCTTTTAGTGTGTTATATACACTCTTTACTCAAAAATATAAAATAGAATGTACCCTTACAAACTGAGTGCAAATAGTCAATAAAACTAAATTTTAGTGAGTCGATTCAATAGGATGTTTTTTTTTACAGTGTAGGTGGGTCCCTCAGACCATAGTGCAAAACTATTGAAACTTACTGAATGGTTAATGTATGTCCTGTATTAACAAGTTGCTTACCAATTATTGCCCCATTCAATCATGGTGCCGGGCTGTAAAAACAAAAACGACAGCCATAAATCTAAGCCCAACGGTTTTGTTAGAAAGAAGCAAGGATAAAAGAAGATACTGACTCTCAACTGGTAGGATCGGAGCTCATATATATTTGACCCGCTGCGTGGCACAGGCTCATTCCAGAAGCTGAACTCCAGAAGGAGCTGATTCCTACGGGAGAGAAGCATTTTCCCCCTCTCATTCCTGTACTCCATGAACATCTGTGTGGGGAACACAACATACATTAGACTGTATGAACACGGTAAAAACATCTTTAACAAAAAGGCGATAAGTTGAGGTTTGGCCTACACAAATTTAGCATACAGAGAAAATGTACCTTGTTATTTCTCAGTTTACCCATGACTTCCGTGAGAGCTGGATATCCTCCTCTGTACCGCCACAGGTGCACTGTATAAAAAAATAGATATGAATGTTAAAATCCATCAGCAGTTACACACAGTTTGTGTATCATTTGGAATGACTTGGATTTCTGCACAGATTACTCAAAAAAAAAGATCCTACAATTAACCAAACACAGCTTGACTACACACACTGATCTATGGGGTGGGGGGGAAACAATTCTTAGATGCACTGCGATGTGGACAATTCTAAATTAATTCCCAAATTTCATAATATAATAAAATAATAACAACGAAATGTTATCTGAACAAGAAGGCGCAACTCAAGTGCGGGTACGGTGTATCACACGGTCACTTTAGAAAGACAAAACCAAATACATCTGGCCCTGTCGGACTAAACTACACTGTAAACAAAACACATTTTCGGAATGGTCCTTCTCTGTCTTTTCTCTGTGCAGTATGCGCCATCAAATCCACAACGTATTTATTTCACCACACCACAGCTTACTTGTCAATAAATGAGTGCAAATAGCGTTTCCCAAAACCGGTCACTGACTGTTTAGAAGTATGTTCATGTTCTTATTAACCAGACAGGTGCGCTTCATTGGGCAAATACAGTAACACTTCCAAAATCAAGGTGTATAAGGACTTTGTAAGACGATGTGGCCCAGCTGGCACACATACGTCTGTAAGATGTCTGCTAAAGATCTGAAAAAAATCTGCTGTGTAAAAACATCCGCTAAACATCTTAGAAAGAGCCGTTTTACATCCATTCTAAATCATACACATCTTACAGACGTCTTCTAGTTGTCTATATGACATCTGACAGCAGACGTCTCTGAGACGCATTGCAAAAATATATTTGTGGTAGTCTCCCATTTACCGTTATAGTAGTTTACCCAACTATAATAACTTCCGCTGCTGAGAAACCCGGAAACGTGAAAAAGGTCCATTCACTATATTGTTTCTACAGTAGCCCTAAAAAGACAAACTGCTCTACAGAGCTTGATTTGTAAAGATGTTATCTCCTTCAGCAAAGAAACGAAAACGCGACGACCTATAAGTCATGCGGTCACACTAGTCTTTTGCTCCATTGACTTCCCTTCATACGAATGTATGAATGCGCCAGACCAGAAACACAACGCATTTAGCTGCATTCCAAAGTTCAAGTTCGGTGACAAAACAAGGAAAACAAAAACAATACTGCAAATACGTCGGAATCCACAATGTGTGAATAAACCAATACCCAACGTTTTTTATCAGCATTTTTCTGGTTGCTATGGTTGCTACCCATGCACGCAGGGCTCTGCAAAGAAATTTCGCATGATCAAAGTCAAATGTGACCGCGCCTTCAGCCGCCATGGTGCTTAAAAAGGGAAGGGTGGAGTGAGCCATTGGTTGCAATTCGAAACCTTATCGCTAGATGCCGCTAAATTTTATTCACTGGACCTGTAAAGAACTATTTCAGATGCAATACAAGAACATGTCCTCATATCAAGCAGAACTGTAGCATCTTATTAAGATCTTCATAATGAAATTCTTAATCTACAGGCTATAAGCTAGCACAACAGTTCCATAAAATCCTAGCAGAAAACACTGTACTGTACGTTTTGTTTATTATACATAGAGTTACTGTTAAGAGTTATAATGTTTAAGGACATTTAGAATTATGATGGCATGCAGATATTGTCATCTGACAACCCAAGAAAAAAGATTTAGCTGATTAATATTAGGTTGTAGATTTATATAGTGTTTTGTGCTTGTTAAAATATTCCTTAGAGTGAAGGGTGGTGTGTCCTACCAGCCTGGTCTTGTTCTCCGTACCAGGTATTCCATGTGCCCACCAGCTCACACGGGTAATGTTTGTCATTATGGATGGATGGCAGCACCTCATCGCTGTGGACACAATTCACTTTTTGTTTAATGCACTGAAACAATGTAGTGACAGCCTAAGAAGGGAGAAACTATGTTGTAATATCGGTCCAAAACACTTTTAGCTCTTTCAATCCGGTCATAGCCTGCCTTCATTGGGCTATCCTCAAAATAATGAATGTTACGCATCGCCGTATAAGGAGGAATTAGTTTAAAAATGGTGTACTGAGGTACAATGTTAAAGACTTGGTTTTAAAACATTACCTGACAAATGTTGCTACAACATGAGGCATCAGACCTTCCAAGTGAATGTTTATTTATAAATATGTTTACACATCAATACAACTTGAAATGTAAAAAAAAACTAGATGCAGAAGTTAACATTAATCAGGATTGCAGTTTTTCTCGATTGCTTAAACACATTTCTTGAAATGATGCTCATAACTTTAAACACAAATCCATAACCTTTCACCTGATTTCGCGAATTTCCTATTTACAGGTGAGAGTGAAGCTCTTCTCTCAGAACCAGTCAATTTTGCAGGAAAAAAACCCCTCAGACATGACATACAAGCACTCAACAATACACACACTACAACAAAGTCCGACACACTGGTGAGATCAATTCAAAACAATACAATAAGAAACGGTTATAAGTTATGTTGCTTATTGCCGGTTCTAATGTAGTGTACTGTACTGTACAGTACAATATACAAAACAAAAACAAATATAGCTGCAAGCTGCGATTACGGGGTCAAGCCCTACAAGGGCACAGAGGGAAGCGTATGTGTTTCTGAGGATGTGTCTTTAAAAAGCAAGTCAAAAGCAATTTAAAACCATAGCTAAAAGCACCTAAAACCATAAAATTGCTCATAACTTTTGAGCAATAAGTGGCGCTGTCACCAGATTTCAATGAAGCGAACAAGATGTGCCAATGATGATAAGTACATCAACACAGACTTTCGGAGTGTCAATTTTGAAGTCAGTTAGACCAACAGTACTGTTGTTTTGTTCAATTATAAGGCCACGAAGTGTAGTCCCACCACCTTTATGGTATGCGTTGACATTAACATGTCAAATTTGGAGACAACACCTCATTTCGTTTAGAACTTATAGACATAAACACTCACCGGCCACTTTATTAGGTACACCTAGCTGGTACCTGGTTGGACTTATTTTGCGTTCAGAACTGCCTTAATTCTTTGTGACATAGATTTCTTGAAGGAGATTTTTGGTCCATATTGACTTGATTTTTCGTTTGCACATCCATGATGAGAATCGCCCGTTCCACCACATCCCAAAGGTGCTCTATTGAGTTGAGATCTGGGTACTGTAGAGGCCATTGCCCCCAACTCCTCTCTTTGGCCTGGGACAGGCAAGGTTAAACATTACAGATATATTGGCCCTAGCCAGGCAGTGAAATCCTCTTGCATGCCTTATCCACCTTAAAATATCTGGTCAGGCTTTTCTATAGCCTGAAGAAAAACACGGATGTATCGTTCTCTGCCATACACTTTCCACCACTATGCCAAAAAACATTCACTTTATCGGAAAAGTTTGAAAACCGCAAGTTATTGGTAAACCATCCCTAAAAACTACGTAGCAAGGCTGATCTGGTCAAGCTGGAACATATGCACACTTAGACCACCAAGAAAGCCAAGATGGAGCATAGTGTAATAGTTAAATTCATACATTTTTATTCGTTGTTGACATTATTGTCCCTTGATAGCAGAGTGAGCGTGAGCACGGTTGGGAAATATATTTTCGGATTTAATACAGATGGCATTTTCGGAAGAAATGTCGGTGCATCCCTGCGGCTATTTGTGCTGTGTGCCAGTGTTAAGCTGAGGGGGAAATACGCTGCACATAATATTATTTTCCTGTCTAGCATGAAGAAATGTGCGGACATCATTCATACACATTCCACCACGATGCCAAAATGGCCTCTTTAAATAACGAAAAAATATTGCTCCATTGACTTTAGACCATGTTTCAGTTGGTCAATAGCGCTCAGCAGCTCTAAATAGCAACGCTCCAACAATGCGCATGTACACACCTTGTGTAGACCAGCACGCCCATGGATGCACAAATAGGCGCATGTGCATTTGGTATTTAAACAACATGGTGCATGACGTGAAAATGATCACTGCGTCGGACCGAACTAGCAAAACACACTTGCGTTACACCTGGCGCCGCATTGCGCCGGGTGTATGATAGGGCCCTTAGTGTTTCCAGCTAGGTAACTGTGTGCTAACTGAGCAATGACAATGAGAAAGGAAGGGATTTGTGTGTGGAGTTTCGCAGGGACAGTTCAACAAATGGGACTTCTGTGTCAAAACAGGGAAGTGGTGTTTATAGTCTAAGGAAATGGGTGTGCTTAATAATAAATATTGTTATGGTTTTGAGAACATTTTAGTTCAAATACCTGTTTATAGTGTTTAAGCAATGGAGAAAAACTGTAATAAATGTGTTATTGAGATCTTCACAAGCCGTGACGGAGCAGAAGAATAACCCTTAGTGAATTCCTCCTTGTGTTATACCATTGCTACTGTCAATCACAGACAAGAATAGAAAGAGGACATTTCATTTGAACTTCAGCAGTTCAGTCTCGGGGGCTCACGCTTCTCTAGTTAATATCAAGTCATCTTGCTTAATTAATACCATATGAAGTGATTTGACTTTTTTCATAAATGCAAGAAGTTTGACTTACCAGAGTTTGTTGTAGGCCTCAAGACACTCTGGCTTCACATTGTGAACTACAACACAACCACGGGTTATTTGAGTCGATGAACAAGTCAAATGTTAATCTGGTCTAATTGTGAATTGAACTTACACTGTATTTTGTACAAGTTGTTATCTTCTTTCTTTGCTAACAGATGGGAGTGAGCGTCTTTCCTTGGGTCTACCTTCCTCACAAATAATGATTTGAACCAGCTGTCCTCTCGATGCCGACTATTAGAGACTGACAGGCCCCTGAAACAGAACAATGTTTCACACATAACATCACATGGCATATATTGAAGTATGAAGCTAGTCCCTAGGCAGGCTGATGTTAAAGTCACCATGAAACAGACGTTATGATTGACTTCTTTTCCGTATCATGACGTGCATCCGAGTGAAACGGCTTCTGAAATTAGAAAAAATGTAGGGCTTCCCTTTTTGATCGGTTTGTTGTAAGTTGGGCCTGGAGTGGAGGGTTAAAGATGCCTCGCCATTGGACAGCGAGTAAAGTCCTGCCTCTTTTGATAAGTGCAACTGAATAAAAAAAGATTATGGTGCGCACGGATAAATCATTTATATTAATCACCGCAACACTGTGTTAAACACTTAGAATCTTCCTGTTTGATTGCATGGTGACTTTAACAAACAATCTAAAATTTCACAACAATTTCCAACAAGTTCTCTAATAATGCTATAAGTGGTAAGTGGTAAGAGCATGGTGCTAACAACGCCAATGTCATGGATTGCGCATACTTAGAAACAAATGTATAGGATAATGCAATGTAAGTCGCTTTGGATAAAAGCGTCTGCCAAATGCATAAATGTAAATACACACAAACACACACACGTATTTATATATACATAATATATACATACATACATATACACACACATGTCTGGTTTACTATCTCCGTGGGGACAGTCCATAGGCGTAATGTTTTTTATACCGTACAAACTGTATATTTATCCCCTACCCCTAAAGATCATAGAAAACGCTTTGCATTTTTCTATTTTTTAAAATGTTGTTCTGTACAATTTATTAGCTTTTGGAGGACCTCAATTTAGGTCCCTACAGTGACACGAGTCCCCATGTGTTGTGTGCAGTCAGGTTTAGGTCCCCACCGGGATATAAAAACATGTACACACACACACACATATATATCAATATATATACTTCATACAGCAATAATATAAAGTTGAATTATTACCTTAACACACTATACTATTTTCTAGATGACGGTTCAAAATCACAATAGTAAATGCCTTTATTAAGATTGGTTGCTGAATTATGACCTTGAGCAGTCGCTTCATTACATGTTTAGACTGCTCTGTGCTTTACATTGCACTGCAACTCCAGTTATTGTTTAACTTTAGCTATTTAAGTCACTTTACTCGCGCAATCACATAAAACCACATTTGATCACATAAAACATATTTCTGTTTATTTTCCCAATGCACCGCTTCACGCATGCAGCAATAACCTGCGCACCAATGCAGCGAGCACGAGACCAGATAACGCGTCATTCAGATAACACCGTCCCACCTGATCGTAGCAGTAACGTGTCCTATCGTCCTGGTCTTGTTGGCAGCCTGATAAAGGCCGGAGAAAGAGCTCTGAAGCGCTCTGGTCGCCATCTTCCACCTACAGTGCACAGACAGACTACGGGAAGGCTTAAACGTTTACAGTTCTCAATGTCTGCCAGCAGAGGGCACCAAAGACACACGCCGGATTTAGGCCTTTTTTGTCCTGAGCGCGCATTGGACGCTTTCGAGTGCAACAGCGATACGTCAACGGTCCACATTATTATTATGGCCCTGGCACAATTCCCCTATAAACACGCATACAATTGAACGTGTGAGCTGCGCTTTTTTACGGGATTATTTTGTACCAATAACGCGAACGAATAGGATGTACAATGAGAATTGTAAGTACAAACTCAAAAACGAAACGATACAGATATATCAGCATCCAGATCGCTCTCTAAACTACTCTACTGATTTCAGTGTCGACTTTCTAGTCAGGGAGCTGTCAATCCAAATCTCACTAGCCAATAAGAGTAAAGTGCCATTAAGTCCCGCCTCCACGCGAGGTTTGTTCCGGAAGGCAAACGGAAATTTGAGAAGCGTAAACAAAGTCTGAAAGCACAAATGAAACCTTTAGCAGCTAATGCATGAACCGTGAATGGCAAAAAGGAAACTTGAAAATAATTAAGAATGCAGTTTATTTAAAAGCATATGTTATATTTTGCAATTGAGATTACAGCTTTCCTTTTCAACGTGTTTTTCATCTTGTATATTTTTGTTCATTTTTTAAAGTTTGCATTTATTTTCATCTGCACAAAAATAATCCCATTATCTTTTTCAGCATTTAAAGCTCATACAGCGGCGGTTGGAGGAGGTATTTTTTGAGGAGGCTGAGGTCTTAGAGCCGATTAGTTACTGCTGACATTACTGTGCCACTGTTATTGTGTCTGTGTTGCTTGGCCTTGCTACGCATATGGAATAACAATTGTATTAAAGCAATGGGCTCTATGCACGCATTACTTCCGTGATTAACACAAGAACCCTCTTCAGTTTCCGGTTGGATAAAAGAGAAACGGGAAACTGAGAAAATAGTTAAATTTAGAAGATGCTGTACAATGCGGCACACAGCCGTAGGATATAGAAGTGCTGTCCTAGCATATTTGAAATTATAATTTCATAAATTTAGATCATGTCATTATAACATGAAGTAAAAATAAATATATAGGCGTAAAGCAAACAAGCATCAACAAAATTTGCTGTGGCTATTTGAGCTGTTTAAAGCGATAACTAGCAACTTTTTGACCTTAAATTAATCTCTCTAAAATTATTTTAGTGGTAGGACAACTCTTAACGGGACGAATTTCACTGCCGTTGCTTCCTAAGCAGCCTCCTATCGGGAGCGAGAAAGCAGGTTTTACAGCCGTATTTCGTAGTGCCCAAGAGAGATGGTGGTCTGCGTCCGATTCTGGACTTGAGACCCGTCAACACAAGCGAGCGTTCAGAATGACAACTCTAAAACAGATCCTGGCACAAGTGTGTCCCGGGGACTGGTTTGCATCCGTGGATCTGAAGGATGCGTATTTTCATGTTCAGATAGCCAAGCGCCACCGAAGGTTCCTGCGATTCACTTTCGAGGGTTCAGCGTACCAATTTGCTCTCCTCCCGTTCGGACAGGCATTAGCTCCGCGCACATTCTCGAAGTGCGTGGACGCGGCGATTTCCCCTCTCAGAGCGAGCGGTATGCGCATTCTGAATTATCTGGACGATTGGCTGATTTTAGCCCATTCACGGAAGGCGCTATTCGGTCATAAGCAGACGCTGCTTCGTCACTTGACATCCCTTGGGCTGCGCGTGAACATGCAGAAGAGCAAGCTCACTCCGAGTCAGTCTAGAACGTATCTGGGGGTATTTTTCGACTCAGTGGAGATGCGCGCTCGCCTCTCTCCAGAGCGGACGGAGTTCATCTCTTCAGCTCTACATTTGCTCAGGCCGGGTCGGTCTGTTCCCCTGAGGGAGTTCCAGAGACTTTTGGGTCTCATGGCAACGGTGGTCTGCCACCTGGGTCTTCTGCACATGCGACCGCTACAGTTTTGGCTGAAGGCTCGTGTTCCATGGAAAGCATGGTCCTCGGGTCGAGTGCGAGTCCCGGTAACACTCAGCTGCCCCAGTGCCCTGAGCCCGTGGCGCGACCCGTGCATGTTCAGTCGGGGAGTTCCCCTGGGGCTGGTGACAAGACTCATAGTCGTTACGGCCTTTGGACACAGTCACTGAGAAAATGGCATATAAATTGTTTGGAGCTGAAGGCGGTGTCTCTAGCTCTTTAAGCTTTCCAGTCGAGGCTGGAGAAGAAACATGCCCTGATTCGCACCAACAACATGTCCGTGGTTTCGTACATAAATCGCCAGGGAGGGATCCACTCCGGAACTCTTTTCAAACAGGCTGAGAGTCTCCTACTGTGGGCAGATCGGCTGCGAGTCTCCTACTGTGGGCAGATCGGCATCTACTCTCTGTCAGGGCAGTGCATATCCCCGGTCGTCTGAACTGCAGAGCGGACATGCTTTCGAGGGAGGGTCTTCCGCACGGGGAATGGAGGCTCCATCCCGACTCGTTACGAAGGTGCCGACCCAAGTGGATAATACGAAAGGATGATGGCCCCTCTGGGCTGTCGCTGCTGCGATACTGGCTTCATGTCGTGTGGTGTCTGCTGCTGCAGAGCACTAGTTGGAAGCTCGGGTCCCTGCGGGGGCGGTCGCTGCTGCGATGCTGGCTTCATGGCGAGTGGTATCTGCTGCTGCAGGGCACTAGTTGGAAGCACAGGCCGTCTGCGGGGGCGATACTGGCTTCAGGGAGGTAGTTGAAAGGTGTCTTAAAGGAGATGTGACTGCTGCTGCAGAGCACGGGAAGAAGCACGGGCCCCTGTGGGGGCGGTCGTTGCGGCGATGCTGGCTTCGTGATGGTGATTTCTTGGTCGAGGTGGAAGCGCTGGCCTCTTCGGAAATTATTATTATGGCGATGCTGACTTCAGCTCTACTACTTGAGTTGGCAGCATGGGCCTCTGTAGAGGCGGTTGATGTATTGATGCTGGCTTCATGTTGAGAAGTGTCTGCTGCGGCAGATCACGTGAGGAAGCATGGGCCCCAGCGGGGGCAGTCGCTGTGGCGATACTGGCTTCTGGGAGGTGGTTGGAAGTGATCGGATAGTGATTGTGACTGCTGCAGCAGAGCACGGGAGGAAGCACGGGCCCCTGCGGGGGCGGTCGCTGCGGCGATACTGGCTTCAGGGAGGTGGTTGGAAGGGATTGGATAGTGGTTGTGACTGCTGCTGCAGAGCACGGGAGGAAGCACGGGAGGAAGCACGGGCCCCTGTGGGGGCGGTTGCTGTGGCAATGCTGGCCTTGGGAAGCTGATTGGAAGGGATTGGATAGTGGTTGTGACTGCTGCTGCAGAGCACGGGAGGAAGCACGGGCCCCTGCGGGGGCGGTCGCTGCGGCGTAATTGTGACTGCTGCGGCAGAGCACGGGAGGAAGCATGGGCCCCTGCGGGGGCGGTCGCTGCGGCGATACTGGCTTCGGAAAGGTGATTTAGAAGGGATCGGATAGTGATTGTGACTGCTGAAGCAGAGCACGGGAGGAAGCATGGGCCCCTGCGGGGGCGGTCGCTGCGGCAATACTGGCTTCGGAAAGGTGATTTGGAAGGGATCGGATAGTGATTGTGACTGCTGCAGCAGAGCACGGGAGGAAGCAGAGGCTGAGGGCTCGGAGGCGGACTCGTCAATCACCCGGGCTGTAGTCAAGAAACTCCTCGGTGGCAGGGCACTGGGGGTGGATGAGATCCGCCCTGAGTACCTCAAGTCTCTGGATGTTGTGGGGCTGTCTTGGCTGACACGCCTCTGCAGCACCGCGTGGCGGTCGGGGACAGTGCACTTGGACTGGCAGACCGGGGTGTGCTCCAACTATCGGGGACCACACTTCTCAGCCTCCCCGGGAAAGTCTATGCCAGGGTACTGGAGAGGAGAATCCGGCCGATGGTAGAACCTCGGATTCAGGAGGAACAGTGTGGTTTTCGTCCCGGTCGTGGAACGCTGGACCAGCTCTATACCCTCTCCAGGGTGCTGCAGGGTTCATGGGAGTTTGCCCAACCAATCCACATGTGTTTTGTGGATTTGGAGAAGGCATTCGACTGTGTCCCTCGCGGCATCTTGTGGAGGGTGCTCCGGGAGTATGGGTTTCGGGACCCTTTGCTAAGGGCTATCCGGTCCCTGTACGACCGGAGCAGGAGCTTGGTTCGCATTGCCGGCAGTAAGTCAGACTTGTTTCCGGTGCATGTTGGACTCCGGCAGGGCTGCCCTTTGTCGCCGGTTCTGTTCATAATTTTTATGGACAGAATTTCTAGGCGCAGCCAGGGGCCGGAGGGCGTCGGGTTTGGGGACCACACGATTTCATCTCTGCTCTTTGCGGATGATGTCGTCATGCTGGCCCCATCAGACCAGGACCTTCAGGATGCACTGGGACGGTTTGCAGCCGAGTGTGAAGCGGCTGGGATGAGAATCAGCACCTCCAAATCTGAGGCCATGAATCATGTATGTATGTGTTCTTGTATGTGTCTGATGTTTGATAGATTGTTGGTCAGTTGTGTCTTTATTGTATATCTTAGCTTATAGTCGTTTTTTACTCAATGTATTGTAATTGCTATATTGTTATGTAAAAATGAAATTTTAATCTCTTTTTGGCTGACTTTTACCATCTGTCTAGGGACTGCAGGTGAAAAATTGCCTTTTGGCTAACTCTGGCATATTGACAGGAATGTTTTTAAATATGCATTGTCCCTGTTATAAATAAGTAAATGTATTTTTTATGGATAGGTGATGGCATTTGCATGGTATTCAAATTTGGAGTAACTGAAGAGATAGAGGAGTGAATTTCTAGGTGTTGGAAAAAAGCAAACCTGTTCCACCTCCTCGCCCTGACGGACGAGATGTGTGGGTGAAGTTGAAGTTGGTGGAGAGGACCGAGGGAGTAGCAGTGTTCTCTTTACAGATCCATATTTCAGTCAGTGCCAGAACATTGAGGTTAGACAAGCTGACTGTGGAGGGCGAGTGCAGAGGGAACGAAGGTGGTGATGAGGTCTCTACTGTCTGCGTGTGAATGTGCGTCAACTAGGGGTTGCACAGACTAGTCGGCTAGTCAACTAGTCAACATTAATGCTCTGACTGAATGTACTGAATGCACATGTTAGTAGCAGAAAAAATAGACAGTATGAATGTAGGGGAAGAAAGGATGGCAGTGCAAAACTTAACGTGGCGTGCCGTGCCCTGACGGTGTCGCTGTTCGGTGGAGTCGCGCAGGTAGAGTCGCATGTCTTTACATTGTCGGTCTTCACATGAGGGCTGCCACCGCCGATGCCGCTATAGAAGTCAGTGCCACTGCTAGAGGGGCTCCCTAATTGAGCCCACCTCAAGGCTTCAAAGTGACTAAAAGTGAAAGGTAAAACTCAAGCTAGATGGCTATGTGTAAACAGCTTCCTAACAAAACAACAGCTAATCTTAAGAACAGTGTAGGAAGTTCAATAATCCTTACTAACAAACATCTACTATTCCAGTTCAAGCAAACACAGCAAGCTCACTACAGCAACAGCTAGCTAGGCAGACAAAATGCTTTACAACATTCGGAAAATGAGACCTTTCCTGTCCGAGGATGCTATGCAAGTGCTAGTACAGGCTCTTGTCCTGTGCAGACTGGACTACTGCTATGCACTACTGGCTGGACTTCCAGCTTGCACAAAAACTTCTACAGATGATCCAGAATGCAGTGGCAAGAGCGGTCTTCAATGAGCCAAAGAGAGCACATGTCACTCCTCTCCTCATCACGTTACATCGGCTCCCTATAGTCACTAGCATCAAATTCAAAGCTCTGCTCTTGGCCTACAAAAGCACCACTGGTTCGGCACCCCCTGACCTTCACTCGCTAATACAGACTTATGTTCCCTCTAGATCCCTGCGGTCTGCTAATGAACACTGTCTTGTAGTGCCATCCCAAAAAGGCAAAAAATCACTCTCACGTACCTTCTCTGGATCTGTTCCACGATTATGTTGCCATCTTTAAGAATCGGCTTAAAGCACATCTCTTCCACCAACACCTGAACCATTAATACTTTCTTTTCTTATTCTTTTTCTTTCCCCCAATTTTTTTGGTGTAATTAGCCTCGTATACTGTGATATGCTTACTGAAATCAGTTTTATTGCACTTATGCATTGTTGTCCTTGGATAAAAGCGTCTGGTAAATGACTAAATGTAAATGTACTTTCACGCGCTTCCGCCGAAAACTCCGGAGGGACAACAAGCTTTGTACTTGTATACCTTAATAAAAATGAGTCAGAAAGCAATACTTGCTGCTGCCATTCTAGCAGGCATGCTATATATCAAGGCTAAGGAGGAGGCGAACATTTTAAAGGCGTGTTGCCAGATAAAGGAGAGGCATATTCGGATTTGCCTACCTGCTGGACAACAGAAGCAATGTTACATCAACAGAAAGTTGATTCCATGAATAATTCTCCAAGACATCTGTGACAATACCAGAAAATTATTTGACATTTATGTAGGCAACCCAGGATCTGTTCATGATGCTATGGTCCTTCAAGGTGCCCGATGTGCACTTTATGTGTCCAGTTTCCCACCAAACAGCTTCTTCCTCCTTGGAGATGGGTGCCTCCCATGTCTGCAGTATCCTATGGCAATAATGACCCCATACAGACAGCCTGTGGCTTAGTTATATTATGGCCTGGTTTCACAGACAAGGCCTAGCAGAAGCCAGGACTATACGTTAACTAAATTAGGATATTTAGGTCGCTTTTATAAAAGTGCCATAGACAAAAAACAAACAAGGTGTGCATTTTGAAACAAAACAATGGCACTAACATTTTTTAAGAAATGTCAGGGCAAGTTATTTTCTGTTAAGACAGCTCAAACATTTATTGGGACTAGCTTTTAGCCTGGATTATTACTTTTACTTCTCTCAATTATTATAATTTTATAAATACATGCAGATACTCCATTTAATACATTTCCACTAAACAATTAGTGCATATAACATTTGGTTTATGGTCAATGAATATTGATCTAAACTGACCGCATGTCACTGCGTATGCCTATGTTTCTTACCACCAGGGGCCCGTTTCAGAAAGGTGGTTTAGTGAAAACTGTGTATGTTAACCCTGAAATGAGGGAAACTCTGGGTTTTGTGTTTCAGAATGTGAGGTATGTCAAACCCGAGAAAGCGGGGTAACTCAAGCCCGTTTCTAAAGGAGAGGTCACTTATACCTATAGTCAGTGACCGTAGTAACTTACTCTGTGAACCTAACCTGGTCGGGAGCAGGTTTTCTTTGGTAAACTCAGAGTTTCTTTCGATCTCCTCCCCGTTTTTAAAGCACAAGTCGTGTAACTCATTCGTTCATTCATTAATACAGTCATTTATGGCACACATCTTGATCACACAGAGACCATCTTAGTGACTAATATGTCATATGTGCTTTTATAGAGGATTCATGAAGAGGCTGCATTCATTCATAGGGATGCACTTTGATTTCAGGAGAGCAATTAAGGATCCGAGGGGAATTTTGTAATTTGTACAGTGAATTAGATACAGTATATCAATAACATCAGCCATCAAACATGTTTCACATCAGAGCATAATTTTTTATGGACGATGAGAAATGACTTAATAAAGTGCATGAATAAAGAAATTAATAAATACAGACATACATGCAGAAATGAAGCGATAAAGGTAATAAACAATTAATTTTGATGTGCAGCCATTCCAACTCAAATCTGCTGAGAGCAGGGTTTGAACCGGCGATCAGTCTAACTTTGCACGAGAGTCTGACGCCCTAGAGGTGTCCTACACCATGACGTCTCATTTGCATATCTAGAGCAGTCATGGCGAGTGAGACAGGGGATTTTTTTTGTATTTCTGTTGTTTCATTCATTTAAAGATTAATTCATTTGTTTATTGGTAGATTTATCTATTTATTAATTTAAACTTAAGTCATCATCAGTAAATCCACTGTATGCAGAGCGGAAAGTGTGTCTTACTCTCAAGTGCTTTCTGCCGCCATGTTGCTTTTTTTGGTGCCGTTACCATGGTGAATCCTCATATCGGAGCTCCATTGATGATGGCTTTTTGCACATACTAAGAAACAAATGTATAGTATAATGCAATGGAAGCTGCTTTGGATAAAAGCATCTGCCAATTGCATAAATGTAAAATGTATAGTTGTTGCCTAGCTTGAGACTCAATCAGGTATCAAAAATAGTCGTGAAACAACACCTCTGGCCATTCTGTCGTTGTTTACCCACCCAATACGGCTCAGTTTCTCTATGTATCTTTCTCTGCTGAACGGAAAAAGTGATTTTATGTAGACCATACTGGCTAACACCGATGAGGGATTAAAGAATGTTTCCCCCATGCCTACTCCGCTATGACATGACACCGACCAAGTCTAAACCAGTCAGATTATCAGAGATTTATATAAACCGGAATAAATCTGATCATGAGACAATAAAGAAGAAAATGAAATGTTTGAAATATAAAAAGTTTTTTTTTAACTCGAAACCTGAACATCTGTTGTTAAACACCCAAATACAATATTAAAGCTTTGAAAATAGGTAACCAATCACACCTCTAATCTATTGATTAATGTTCATTCCCTATGTTTTTTTGTGTCACTCAGCACAACTTTCAATCCAATGTATTTTAATACGATGTACTGTTGTGCGCAAAAGTTTGCATAGGTAAATATGATCAAGGAAGGCTGTGAAAATAAATCTGAATCGTTGAAGCCTTCGGATCTTTTCTCGACTATGTTACAAAAATCAAACCTTTCAATAAGAAATTTAAATAGGGGGATATCATAATGAATTAAATGTGATTTTCTTTATTACACATTGCTCATAATTATTAATACCCTTTTACAACCTCCTCTTCTGACCAAAGAACTCATCCTGTTTAAAGTTCCAGTAGTGTCAGTTACTTTTCAAACTCATGAAGAGGAGAACAACCAACGTGAAGCTGCAAATCTGAAGGGCCTGGATCAATTGTCTAGAAAGGAATTGTCTCAATCTTTTGTCAGGTGTTTTCCAGGCATTTTATGTGAAAACGCAGAGCTGTTATTTTGGCAAAAATAAGCACAACTTTATCTTTCTTATGTATAAATTTTTCTCCATTAATCAATCATTGGAGTTTGGGTTCCTCGCCACAGCAGGGCAGTGTTGGCTTGCTCACCGGGAGACTGCATCTATTTATTTATTTATTAGATATTATCTATTAGAATGATCTTGCTTGTTCTATAAACACTATGCACTGTGCTGTGTTTTACCTTTGTGTTTTCTTATTTGCTCCTGTAAAGCTGCTTTGGAACAATGCACATTGTGAAAAGCGCTATATAAATAAACTTGAATTGAAATTAAATGTACATCAATGCAGTCTGATGGGAATTTGAACCTATTTTAGCATGTGGCTCATTCGTGCGAATTTGTATGATCTCATTCGTATGTTTTATTGTGATTTGATTTGACATGATCAAGCATGTTTGTGCAGTTTTTGTGTGCTTTGGGATTATATTATTTGTCGAACTGAGTTTAGGAAGAAGAAAAGATGAGAAACACTAGACTACCAAGTCGTTCTGCTAGACCTCATGCACCCAGTGGTTTAAACATTGTACCCTGAAGGTGGAGCCATGAATCTCTCAGCATCAGTGATAAGTTCTTTTGTCCAGAAGAAGCATTATGGAAAGGTATCTCAGACTAAATCACATAGATATTTCAGTTGAGTTCACTCGGCCAGGTTCTCTTGGGAAAGCATAGCTGAACCAAATCTAATCCCATCTGATACCACTTTTCAAAAGTGAAATATGGAATTCCAAATGTCTGGACTATCCCTGAGCCAGCAGCCTGTTCTCTACAGACCAACAATTTTTAGCTCAAAACATCCGTGCAAAAGAAAAGCCTGTTTTGCTTTCAATACACACACAAAAGCCAGAAGACCATGTAAGGGCTCTGTGCTGGTCCAGGAGACATATCGTAATTTTGTTGTGTCCAATTAAAATGATAAAAAATCGTATTTCTTTCCATCAACATAAATGAAACGAATAATTTGTCTGTTTCCTGTTTATTGCGAGAATGTATCTGTCTCACTGCTTGTTACCTGTTTACGTGTCTTGGAAAATGTTTGGAGACAGCATGATTTAATGAATCATACTGTTATAATCAATTATGCTGTAATGAAGGCAAGTGAAAGAATAGTGTCACCTAATGGCTATTTCCCTAAGCCATGCCAGACAGTTACTAACTGTTGTGGAACATGCAAGTCAAACATGTTTAGTTTGCTACGCAACTGCATTGGTTCTTTTAGCCTTGGCATACAGGCCCGTCACAAGAAGTTCACAGAGTTTGTGTGGAGAAAAGATAACACTTTTTATTATAACAGTTTTTTTCGTTAAAAAATGAAATCAGTTCTCAGACGTTCCTGAAAGAAGCCGATACTCATTGTTTCTGAAAGGAGCCAACTCACAGAGACCCACCATCACCCATTGCTTAGATATTCTGAATGCTTGCTATTGCATTAAAGTCCCTTTAGGGAAGTCATTACACTCGGTGACAACTATTTCTGTCGTGTTAGACCAAATCCTTTGTACTTAAATGGGGAAAGAAAGAAAGATATCTCTAAAATCACAATTAAATAACACATTTCTGACCAATAAATAAACCATCTGAACACTAACTTTACATTGTGCTAAAAACTAAATTGAGCATTCGCAGAGGTTGCCAAGCATTTCACAAGACTCTTTTTAGATCCCTTTCCCAGATAACCATCAGTCTTTAACAATTGACAATTGGCTTTTCATACTGGAAGATTGGGCAGCTTCTTTAAAAGCAGCTACTTTTTTAGAGGAATGTTAATGGAGCAATCTGTTATATTATTGAAAATTCTATTATTGATAATGTGTCTAAAGGTATTGCTAGCTCATCTTAAGTGTTGCAACTATACCATGTGTTTTGTCTGTAATATATTGCCTATATATGTGTGTACATGTGTATGAATGTAGATACTGAACGTGTGTGTGCGCGCTGTGTGTTTAAAGGAATAGTTCAACCAAACCTGCATAAGTTACTTTGTTCTGCTGAACACAAATGAAGATATTTGGAAGAATGAATTCCCAGAAATTTAATTCCTGGGACATCGTTGACTAAAGTAGTAGGAACAATTACAATGGTAATCAAAAGTGCCCCAAAAATCTTTGCTTTCCTGTGGCTCAGTGGTAAGAGCATGGCATTAGCAATGCCAAGGTCATGGGGTAAATCCTTATCCATATAGTCAGAAATAAATGTATAATACAATGCAATGTAAGTCGCTTTGGATAAAAGCGTCTGCCAAATGCATAAATGTAAATTCTTCAAAATATCTAATTTTATGTTAAAAAAAAATCCATTTTTTTTCTACTATGGCAGTGAATGATGTCCTAGAACTGGAATTGCTGACATTCTTCCATATATCTTTCTTTGTGCTCAACAGAACAAATACATTTATAACGGTTTGGAACAACTTGAGGGTGAATAAATGATGACCGAATTTTCATTTTTGGGTGAACATGTTTTTTTTTCTTGGGTGTTTGTACTTGTACAGCTTTTGATAAAATCCAAATTGTAATTTAGAATTCATTAGATTGTGGAATTTGTGTTGCATTTCCCCCATTTATAGTATTTAAATCTATAACCTTTGTCTGTGTGCAGATGTTAGTGTGTATGAGTGTGAAGGGGGCTAGGGTAGATGGTGGCTGGCTCAAGTCAATGAACCCTCCTACATGTATCTTTAAAGGGCTCATCGAATGAACATTTTCCACAAGTTGGCATGATTTATTAGGGTCTTCATGAAATGTCTGTAACATACTTTGCTTAACAACTCTCAATGGCTGTAAGAAAAGCTCCCTTTTTGCTTTGTCAAAAACACATACTGTATGCTCACAGCAAACTGTTTGGTGTGTGTCTCTTTAAATGCTAATGAGTTACTGCACACCCCACCCCTCTTCTATATGGGTTGTTGCCGCATTGCAGGTGTAGTGCATGCCATGACCATGCAGTGGGTGTAATCGTGCAGATTACTGGGCGGAACTATTATAATAAGTCCCCTCCCTATGTCAGAAGGGTAGCTAAATCTGATTGGCTCGATTTCACACATGCTCGCAGAAAAAGGCTCACCAAAACAAAGTTACTGGGTTCTTCTTTTTCACATTTTCTGAGTCGGTAGATGCTCAGGGACCCAATTATGGGCGCTTGGGGCGGTGAAGGAGAATGGTTGAGCCGGGGCTCTGGATGGTTGCCGGCCTGCTTGGCCTGGGCGGATAGCCGTGTCATCTGCCGGCTGGGATTTGGAGGTGGAGTCGGAGGATGCAAAGATGAGCCCCTTTTCTTAGCTGCTCGCCGAGCAGATCGGCGGGGCTGACAGCCCCGTGGCGAAGCTTAGGACTCGGCTGCGGAATCCGACTCGGAGCTGGAGAGATGGGAAGCGTGTGGCAGCGCTGAAGGGTTGAGAGCATTTAAAACATCGATAATGAAGGGAGTGTTATCGGACATGTTATCGAACTGGTCGATGTTGAACTTGCGAGAAGCATCAGGTAAGACTGCTTGTCTATTTATGATGGAGCTTGCTTGAGCTGATAGGGTAAATGCTTTGATTGCTGATGTTGTACCAGCCGAGATGATTGTGATGAGGTCACATGCTCAAGCTATATTTGATTGCTGATGATAGACCGGCGGGCTGATTATATGCTTAGGTTCCTCCTGAACTTTGTTAATAAAACATCATGTGTTTCTCAGGATATGGTGTCCTTTTGGTATGGACACCTTGGCACCAGCCTTACAGGCCTTACCTGTTTTGTTTCTGCTTAGCATGTCTGTTCAGTCACAAAAGTGTGGTATGAGTAAAGCCTGTGGCATGCTTCCCTTTTTACGTGTAAGCGACAGTTCGTGTACAGCCGAACGCACAGCCTTGCAAAATATACTTCATTGGACACGTATGCATACACACAGGTTTTGATGCATGCGTATTGCGACCACTGATGGGCAGTAACGTCTTAGAAGTAGATAGAGCAGGACCATGCAGCCTTTAATGCTTGGAAGTACTGACATTACATTGAGTTTGACTCGGTAAAAATTGAGAAAAACATCAGCGTCCGCTGTACACTCTGCGTGGGAAGAAAACCTTTATCTACAGCGAAACATTCCACCTCAAATCTGAGCAAGCACCTAGCAAGCCGGCACAGGAATGTGAAACTCACTGAAAAAAAAACCTGAACCCCCAACTGACATGACCGCTGCGGCTACCACATCCAACCTCCGAGGGCCCCTCTCCTGCTAAACAGGTGAAAATAATCTTAAAAGCGACAGGACTCGGTGCCACTGAACTGAAGAAGCTCGTAGCTGGCTATATTGTTGAGGACATGCTGCCAATTTCCACTGTTGACTCTGAATTGTTCCGACGCATCGTAGAAAAAAATACGGACCAAACACGGTGTCAAGCTGCCGCAGAGAAAGTCATTTGCAGGATACCTTGAGAGAGAATACGACATAATGGACGCTAGTTTGAAAGCTGCACTCGG
Organism: Triplophysa siluroides; assembly: GCA_006030095.1. Taxonomy (NCBI): domain Eukaryota; kingdom Metazoa; phylum Chordata; class Actinopteri; order Cypriniformes; family Nemacheilidae; genus Triplophysa; species Triplophysa siluroides. Next base: position 370,577 of record VCII01000018.1, read on the forward strand.
AGATGTAGACTTTGTTTCCACCACTGCTGACATCTGGGGCATGTAAGAGAAATAGAGGCAGGCACACCTATGATGTAGTTGGAGCAGAGATTGAAGAAATCCATTTGTCACGGGCTGAGACGTGCCCCTATTGAATATACCACCTCGAGGAGTTACCCAGAGACACCACAGGCGGACAACAAGGTAAGTAATAAAAGTTCAGTTTTATTGAATTAAAATCCTAATTATTAAAACACGTAGTGGAAGAGTTCCAACTCTGTTCTCCTCTGTCCAGCAGCGGTGGGAGCCCTTGGTGCAACAGTCGCAACCCAGTGGATAACAGAACGGAGGGTCGGCTCAATTGTTCCTCTTCGGACGGAACTGGTAAGTAGACTTTTAGGTGATAATAAGGGAGGAGTCCCTCAAGAGGTCTTCCTCGAAGCAGACGACGGTAAGGGATCAAATAGATAGTGGTAAAGGATCTTCACCCAGCGGCTTCTCTTCAGAGCAGGCAACGGCAAACAATGGGACAGGCTGTGGTAAGAGATCTACTCACAGCGGCTTCTCTCCAGAGCAGACAATGGAACAGACTGTGGTAAGAGATCTACTCACAGCGGCTTCTCTTCAGAGCAGGCAGCGGCAGACAATGGAACAAACTGTGGTGAGAGATTTCCATACAACGGCTTATCTCCAATGCAGACAGCAGATAATGGCACAAACGGAGGTAAGAGATCTACTCACAGCGGCTTCTCTCCAGAGCAGACAATGAAACAGACTGTGGTAAGGAGACTTTCATACAGCGGCTTCTCTCAAGAGCAGACAATGGAACAGACTGTGGTAAGAACTTTCATACAACGGCTTATCTCCAGAGCAGACAGCAGATAATGGCACAAACTGAGGTAAGAGGTCTACTCAGAGCGGCTTCTCTTCAGAGCAGGCAATGGAACAGACTGTGGAAAGAGACTTTCATACAGCGGCTTCTCTCCAGAGCACACAATGGAACAGACTGTGGTAAGAGCTTTCATACAACGGCTTATCTCCAGAGCAGACAGCAGATAGTGGCACAAACTGAGGTAAGAGATCTACTCACAGCGGCTTCTCATCAGAGCAGGCAATGGAACAGACTGTGGTAAGAGACTTCATACAACGGCTTATCTCCAGAGCAGACAGCAGATAATGGCACAAACTGAGGTAAGAGGTCTACTCAGAGCGGCTTCTCTTCAGAGCAGGCAATGGAACAGACTGTGGAAAGAGACTTTCATACAGCGGCTTCTCTCCAGAGCACACAATGGAACAGACTGTGGTAAGAGCTTTCATACAACGGCTTATCTCCAGAGCAGACAGCAGATAGTGGCACAAACTGAGGTAAGAGATCTACTCACAGCGGCTTCTCTTCAGAGCAGGCAATGGAACAGACTGTGGTAAGAGACTTTCATACAGCGGCTTCTCTCCAGAGCAGACAATGAAACAGACTGTGGTAAGGAGACTTTCATACAGTGGCTTCTCTCCAGAGCAGACAATGGAACAGACTGTGGTAAGAACTTTCATACAACGGCTTCTCTGCAGAGCAGACAGCAAATAATGAAACAGATAATGGCAATAGATCTACTCACAGCGGCTTCTCTTCAGAACAGACAGCAGATGATAGAACAGACAATAGTAAGGGATCCACTCACAGATCTACCCACTGGACCGACGGGTGGAAGCAGAATTATACACCCACACTTGTGCATGCAGTAAATCACTTCATAGAGTCACACGTGTTCACTTCACACTAAGCACTGCAGTCCACAACAAAACTCACAGTGAATAAGGCTCCCACTCGTGGTCCCAGCCGGCGTCCTCTCCCATTAATAGGTCTGAACATCCCACGCTGTAAGGGATATATACTGCATAGATGATGTGGATGCTCAGCCACTCTTCAATCCTTATCGCCTTCACTTCATAGATCCATTCATCGATCCATTCATCCAGTTCCCCGAGACGCCGAAAATAAAGCTTGTCTTTTCATTTAATAGTTGCGCCCGGACACAAGACATGGGGGAAAACCCAGAACCGGCCCGGTGTCCCACTATAACTGCCCCCACCCGGAAACATTCCCGGGATAATAGTTCCTCTTTGTGTCCTTCACCTTGTGACACATTCATCATATGGACTGCATGGCAAAGTTGTTGCCACTGTAACTGATAATGCATCTAATTTTGCCAAAGCATTCAGAGTGTGTCAGCCCTGTATTTGGAGTCTGAATCTGAAAATGAAGAAAGGTGATGATGAGGAACCGACTTTTACAGATGTCATAGAAGCTCTTTCAACCGCATCAGGCGATGGACAGTTTAGCCTCCCTCCACACTACAGGTGTGCATAACACACAATTAACCTCATTTCAACAAGCGATGTTGACAAACATCTAAATGCTCTTTGGACTAAAGCAAGTCGATCAACATTAGCCTCTGAACAGGTGGAGGAAGTCAGCCGCAGGAAACTAATGGAAGCCACATCCACAAGGTGGAATTCCCTGTGCGAGGCCATTTCCAGAATCATCACACTTCCGATGAATGAGCTGAATCCCCTGTGTGTAAAACTGGGAATCAGGTGCCTTAATGAAAGGGAGTACCTATTCTTACAAGAGTACTGCACCGTGAAGAAGCCCCTGACCGTAACACTGGACATCTTACAAGGGGATGAGTGCACCTATGGGGCTTTGACATCAGCCTTGTGAGTGTTGGTAGTAAAGACACTTGCCCTGAAAGATGACCTCTATAGAATGACAGCCAGCCTTCCAGATGTCATTGTAAAGGGAAGATTATTATTTGATAATTGATTTGGGTGGATTTGTTGAAATTATTATACCATTCATGGTGGGAAGATCTTACACTTTGTTTGTTTTAAGCAGTGAGAACAATTATTAAAATGATATAATATAATGAAAGATCAATTAGTCATCCCCTGTTCAATATCAGGGATATTGATCATCATTAATCATGAATATTAATCTTAACATCAATAGAAGATTGAAATAAAGAGGTCAAAACAGCCTCACCCAAAATTAAATCTCATACAGTATTAATAGCACATGAGATGGTTTAGGTCAGTAGAGCCCACAAAATAGTTAAAATAGCCAATTAATATATTAAAATAAATATATTCTTAGTCATATCAGTAATTTTTGATGCTGTACTGCATAGCCATGAAGGACTTCTTGCAGCGGCCACTTGTCCCAAGTTCAAACTTCGATGGCTGAGAGATGTGTGTAGGTGAGAGCCTTTGAAGGAGCTTCTGACAAAGAGTGTCGTAAAGCTGCTCCTGCAGCTGACAATGCTAATGTGTCCCAACTGGCAGCCAGCCCAGCTGAAACTGACTTTTCTGATTTTGAGAACCAGCCCACAGAAAGCTTCTCAGCAGAAAAGGAAGTAACTGACTATTTAAGGTCAGGGTATGAGCTTGAGTTTCTGAATCAGTTCCCAAACCTCAAAAAGATGTAGAGTACATGAAATACAACACTCCAACTCCATCCAGTGCACCAGTGGAACGGCTGTTCAGTTAAGGTAGATTGGTTTCCCCGAAAAGCAACAGTCTGTGTGATAGGAGGTTTGAGAAGCTTCTGCTAATGCGATATAACCACAGTTTCACTCCTAAAAAAACAAAAAAACATAGGGCCTTGTCAGGGTAGCCATATAATGAGACATAAATGTGGCATGCAACAGCATTTTTTGTTTTGGTAAACTAATTTTTACTCCTCTCTGCACTTTACGTAAATGTTAATAATTTGGAATACAGTCAGGAGAGACTTTCATTTTAATTATTGTATTGCTGTATTTTATTTACATCTATTCGAATGAAGAATTTTACAAAAAAACATTGTTATTGTCAGAGACTGTTGCATTTAATAAAATGTTTAATTGATGCAATGTGTGCATAAAGTTAAAAGACTGAAACTAATAAAAAAGTAAAAAAAAGAGAATGTTTCATTTGATTCAATTTTAGATGATGGAATATCCAGAAAGAATAGAATTAGGCTGAAAGGTCTATTGCTTTATAGCATATTCAGGTCGGGCTTCATGTTTTTGAAAAGTAACTTAGTAAAGTAACTTAGTAAAGTGTGACGAGTCACCCCTGGCGCAATCAGCGTCGCCACGGAGACGGAGACAATCAGAGCGGCACAGCTGCCGGTCGTTACCACCTGAAGCCAATTCTCGGTGGCTACAAAAGCCGCTACCAAACAAAAGAAGGTGAGCAACGTCTCCCTCAGACTTGGATGCCACTGAGTGCCGTATTTCTTCTGTCTATGTAAGGATCCGACGTTAAACGACCGGCAGCACCGCATACACAGGAACCCGGAAGTACCGGACCGCAGCAGACTCACAACGCCTCGGGAAGAGGAAGGATACTTCCCCGAGACGTTACACAAGCCCGTGTCGGGCCAACTTTACAGAGACCGTGATTTTTCACACAACGTTTCAATAAAATACCCTTCGGGGGTGGTATATTTTTGTGTATGTGTCGTTGCTTCGCCCGTCACAAAAGTAACTAATTACTTTAAAAAAATAAGTAACCAGTAAAGTAACTGGATTACTTTACTAATCAGTAACTAATAACTATTTCCAAGTAACTTGACCAACACTGATTGCGACATATTAAAATAACTCTCCTTGCCTACAGGGGTCCTCCGAACTCGGAGCGCCTACCCCTTGTCCAGGGAGTGGACCCGGTAAGTGCCAGGCCTCAGGTCCCCCCCCATAATACTGTGGTAAAACGAGTTGATGGTGAGGAGTTGGGGTGGAGGAGGTGAAAATCTACAGCTTACTAGCTGCTGATGAAAATGCAGGTCAGTTAAATTACTTTTTTATAGATCTCACTAAACTGAAATACAAATAAATTAGGCTTTTTATATTAATAATAATACATGTACAAAGGTTTATTAGTAAAATCAATTATAAAAAAGATTAAAGTTAACACAAAAGTACTATTTGAGCAATCAAATTTACTTCTGCTTTTCCATCTATTTTGTGCAGCAGCTGCCTCTACCTCACATGACAGTCTTGGCCCTGTCTCAGCCTACATTGGTCTTGCTTCCAGCTTATCTGTTGCCTCCACCTCATCCTCCAGTGAAGCTAACATTACCTTTACCTCCAGTGCTCTTGCCTCCACCTTATCCTCCAGTGCAGCTGACATTACCTTTAGCTCCAGTGCTTTTGCCTCCACCACATCCTCAAGTGCAATCACAGAATCAGCTTTCTGCTCTGCAAATGTCTGAGCTGTTTCAAGGGATGCAGCTGACTCGCCTGAGGTCTTTTCAGGTAAAGAGAGGGCTGATTTAGTTATTAGGGGCCCAAGCAATTTAAATCCTAACTTTAAATTTCCAAAAAGACAAGATGTGTTTCGACTCCTCATTAATGGGGGAAAAAATCCAACGTACATGGCTTGTGTACTCCATGAAAAGTGATGCTGTTTTTTGCCGGTGTTGAAAATTGTTTTCAAAAGGGTCTTTAAAGCTAACCACAGAGGGACAGCGTGACTGGATTCATATTGGAGCAATCCTAAAACAACATGAAAACAGCCCAGCACACATAAAAAGTGTGGTGTCATTGAAAGAGCTTGAACTACGTTTAAAAAGGGTCAAACTATTGACCAAACACAACCCCCACAGAGGCTGAGAAGAGACGTTGGTGTGAGGTTCTCATTCGACTGATTGCAATCATTAACTCTCTTGCAGAGCGAAACCTTGCTTTTCGGGGCTCTGAAGACAAATTAATGGTACCCAACAATGGTTGAGCTCAAGGCTAAGTTTGACCCTGTGTTAATAGAGAATATCAGACTAGCTAAAACCCAAGGAAACCACATAAACTGGTCAAAACAATACAAAATTAACTAATCTCCTTCATCGGTGATCAACTGGTCAAAACAATGGCGGCTGGCATTCAAGAATCAAAGTATTTTTCAATCATCTGAGACTGCACACCAGATGTCAGCCACACAGAGCAGATGTCTGTGGTGGCCAGACTTTTCAGTCTACAAAAAGGGCCAGAGAGAAAGGAGTTCTTTCTTGGTTTCTTAGATGCTCCTGATTCCACCGGGCGCTGGATTGTCTTCTCTTATCTTGAAAAGGCTGGAGGAGCTTGGCATACCATTTAGTAATTGCAGAGGCCAGTCTTATGACAATGGAGCCAACATGAGGGGCAAACATAAAGGAGTGCAAGCTAGACTCCTTGAGAAAAATCTATGCGAACTGTTCATTGTGGAAACCACACTCTTAATTTAGTTGTTGCAGATACAGCTAAAGAGTCAGTAGTTGGAATTAACTTCTTTGGAGTTGTACAGAAACTATTTACTCTCTTTGCTGTTGAACCACAACGATCTGTCTTGTTGTCTGGTACAATATTCTGAGAAACATTAATGTCACCAACATACTGCTTCAATCTGCTACCATGCAGCTGGATGTTGCTGAAGATCTCATCCATCTGACAAAAGCTTCTCTCGTGAGCTACAGAGCTACTGGCTTTAATGATGCAGTCAAGAAAGCAACAGAAAAGTGTGAGGAAATGAATGTCCAAGCAGTGCTCAAGGAGAAGAGGCTAAGAACCATGAAGAGACACTTCAGTTATGAAGCAGCTGATGAGCCCAGTGCCCTTAAACAAAATGGAAGTGTCATTCTTCAGTGTTGTAGTGGATTGTGCTATACAAACACTGGAAGACCGTTTCAGCTCCATGGGAAAGTGAGGGAAAACTTTGGAGTGTTAAATAACTTTCAAAATCTTGAAGCCCAGACAATGAGGTATCAATGTTAGCAGCTTGGAAGAACACTGAGCACTGGAAATTAGTCTAATCTTGATTGGAAAGACCTTGTCATGGAATTAGAAAGCCTCCCAACTCTCCCTAAAGACAAAATAACAGCACTGCGACTAATGATAAAGGATGCGTCTGCATCCTGCATGATAAAGATGTACAGTATCTCACAGAAGTGAGTACACCCCTCACATTTTTGAAAATATTTTAGTATATCTTTTCATGTGACAACACTGAAAAAATGACACTGAGTGTACAGCTTGTATAACAGCGTAAATTTGCGGTCCCCTCAAAATAACTCAACACACAGCCAATAATGTCTAAACCGCTGGCAACAAAAGTGAGTACACCCCTAAGTGAAAGTGTCAAAATTTGGCACAATTAGCCATTTCTGTCCCCGGTGTCATGTGATTCGCCAGTGTTACAAGGTCTCAGGTGTGAATGGGGAGCAGGTGTGTTAAATTTGGTGTTATCGCTCTCACTCTCTCATACTGGTCACTAGAAGTTCAACATGGCACCTCATGACAAAGAACTCTCTGAGGATCTGAAAAAAAAGATGTTGCTCTACATAAAGATGGCCTAGGCTATAAGAAGATTGCCAAGGCCCTGAAACTGAGCTGCAGCACGGTGGCAAAGATCATACAGCAGTTTAACAGGACAGGTTCCATTCAGGACAGGCCTCGCCATGGTCTACCAAAGAAGTTGAGTGCACGTGGTCAGCGTCAGAGGTTAAAGAGGTGGGGGGGTCAGCCTGTCAGTGCTCAGACCATACACCGGAAACTGCATCAAATTGGTCTGCATGGGTGTCTTCCCAGAAGGAAGCCTCTTCCAAGGTTATGCACATAAAGCCCGCTAACAGTTTGCTGAAGACAAGCAGACTTAAGTCTTTTTTTACTTTTGCGTCGGACCTACACTGTAGCCTTTACGGCGTAACCTACGTGTTGGTTTTCATTTATACTTCTACGTCGTTGTCCGCATCGACAGGCAATGACCACTAGGCATCAGTGTCCACGCACGTGTTGCTTGTGTAACCAAGACAAGAGCAGAAGAAGAAGCAGCTCGTTTGAGAAGCATTAGCAGTATAGTGGCAAGTAAACAGTCACTTTTGTTGGAGATTTGAGATGTTAAATACAGAAGCACAAATAATTTACTTAGATAATTCATTCAGAAATGCGTTTGAGTAAACATAACTCTATCGCAGAATTTTTCTACCTGAGGGAGGGGTTCAAACAGACCAATCACAGCACTTGCAGTATGCTTAGAGCTACATTTTACATTTACGCATTTGGCAGACGCTTTTATACAAAGCGATTTACATTGCATTGTACTATACATTTGTTTCTGACTATATGCAATCCCCTGGGATCGAACCCATGACCTTGGCTTTGGTAGCGCCATGCTCTAACCACTGAGCCACGTGTCAAGTTGATGCATTGTTACATTTTTGGAGAGGTGCGCATCAGGCTACGGCGCTGGGTACGCGGCTCTGCTTAGGCTACGACGCATTATACAGTATTATATTAAACAATACACCCAAATGCACAATAAATAGGTTATTAATTACTCATTTTTCTGTTTCTGTTGGCAGACAACAAAAACTATGTAATAGTTACCACTTAACATTACCCACAAATTAATTAAGTTATTCACTTTATAGCGTGCATCACAGTCCTTCCGACTTGTACCAATATAACAGAGTTATTTAGTTACACCAACAGCACACATTGAACTGAACTGCTCGGTGAGAAGAGAATTTATGAGCACGCATGGCTCGCGTTCTTAAGTCGAGAGTCAGCAACGGTTTTTTAGATCGTTCGTTCTTGGATCACAAGAAGCATGCTCTATCAATTTGTTTTGAAAAAGAAAAGAAAACATATATCGCTGGAATCGGAGGGGACAGACTAGAACATTTGGCAAGACCAATGACCAAGTTGTAGACAAGTCCGAGTGCAAGTACCAACGAGTCCAAGACAAGTCCGTACTACAGCACTACAACAAAGGCCAGTTCATTACAAACCAAGATAATCTGTAACAGCTCAGAAAAGTCTGGTAAGTCTGCAATAAATCCATGACAACCTCCCCGGTTTGTAATTGGTGCCTAAAAAGCACACATTATTTTCAACATGCACCACTGTGACATGTGGATACCTGTGTTGCACCAAATATTTTATGTCACGCTTTAGAACATCCACAGAGACTTGTGAAGTTGTTGTGACTGAAAGTGATGACTTGATCACATTTTAATCATGGATATGCAATGCAGTCATGAGCTGGTGTATTTATGCAAGGGACAGCATGATGTTCCTGAAAAATCCTGTTTGTCTGACATTTTTTTGGAAAAAGCCATGTTTAGCTTCAAATCTCATGGTCCACAAGGCTGCCAGAGGACCAAATTCCTGAATGAGCTCAGGGTGGTGCTCTTGAAAATGATGTTTGAGAAGTGGCTTTTCTTGAGGAAAAACCTCCAGAAATCTGTGTTGGTGCTCAGATATTAAAGTATCAATGTAGCAGATGCTCTGCTCAATATGAACTGGGGACATCGCAAGTTCCACAATGTCTTTTAAAGTCATTACATCTGCTATACTTTATCGTCCTCAGGTACTTTCAAACCTATTATAAGAGCCAACAGACGCAACAGGAACAAATTTTCATGTGCATTCCCTCCTACAGATCTTTTTGTGACAAAATGACCAGGAATCGCATGTGGACGATTTGTTCGGTCACTCCACTTATAAGGAAACTGTTGAATGCAACAATTGAGCTCCACAGGAGAAAAATATTTCTTCTTGATGAAGGCTTGAAATGACAATGCCAGTTCCAATGGAACAACACCTTCAAGAAGGTTATGTAACACATCTGTTGGGTTCCATGAACATTTTGTCGTTTTTCAGACGGGGCACACTGGTTTTTCACACCTTAGCAAGTAGGCCTTGACAAAACCATCTCAGCATGCAGTGTATGCTTTTTATCTCTCCTCTGAAAAAGTTCAGATTTTACTTCTGTGGTCTGAAAATGTGACCTTTCTCCAAGATGAAATCTGCAGATGGGATCCTGCAAAGTTTTTAGCTAATACTCCCAAAGAATGGCCCCCCAAATGATCACCCCCCACGCTCACCACAGTGCCTATGATGATTTTTTCTAAACTTGGTAAAACTTTTTCCATATCCAACTCATCTAGCTCATCTCTTTTCTCCTTCTGGTGTCTTCTCATTGTGTTTGACTTTGTTCTGCCATCTGCCATACTATAAAAAAACTAGCTAGCTTCTTTGAAACTACTTAGATTTTTATGACAATCTCACAAAAATACAGAAGTATAGTATTTATTATATGAAACTATAGTAAAGCCGTAATACATAGTTACCTCAGTAAATGGTGATAATAATCTATTTTAGTTTGTGATACAGTAAGAAGAAGAAGACACAGCAGCGCTGTTATGAAGGCAGAATGGAATGTAGCTTTTGGTCTCGCTACACCGTTACTTTCTTAAAAAAAGTAATTAACTACTGGAAAAGCTACACTGTTTTAAATGTAGTTGAGCTATGGTCAAGCTACTGAAAAATGTAGCTAAGGTAGTAAATAGAATCGCTACTTTAGCTACTTCCCAACACTGCGTCACCCAAACCGGCCTACTCATGTGGGAAAATAAAACATTTAGTCAGAGAGGAGAGAAGATCGATCGCCTCATTTTAAAACAAACATTACACAGAGAAAAGTAACTTAGGTGGTTGTTTATGTCTTTTAGGGTAAAACTTCTCCTTAAGTATATTCCATACCAAAATCGTCCTAAAAACACACTGATAAATTAATTGTATCCGAGCATTTCCAGCCTGCTTACTGCTTAACTCACTGTTCTCATTATTACATCACTTATGGCTAATGTTTCAGACGTGTGTGTACCTATAAGTGTGCATATTAGAAAACATTCGCACTTCAGTTGGAACTGGAGGCTGTGGAGAAGCAGATCCAGGATTTACTAGAGAAGCAGGCATGGCAGCGAGAACGTAAAACGGCACAGGAAACGACCCGGGGTGACGCTAACAAATCTGTGGTAACACGACGAGCCCAAATTAACTTCACTCCTGCACCGGCACACCCACGCGAAAGGCACAAGCCAGGACAGGAGCGATGACCTTTCCCCAAATGCGAGACGGAATGCAACCCTGTAGTCATCGGAGACTCAATCGTCCGGAACGTACACGCTTCCTCCACTCAAGGTAAGGTCCCATTGTTTTCTTGGCGCCCGTGTTTTTGTTCTCTCTGCGCAGGTGCATGCGATCCAGAAGGATGATGCTAATGTCTGAACTGTCGTGCTACAAGGGGGGGTGAACAAAGTCAGGATGCGGCAGTTGGGGATCCTGAAGAGGGACTTCAGGAGTCTGATCGAGATGGTACGCAACACATCGCCTGAGGCGAGGATCATCGTATAAGGGCCGCTTCCTACCTACCGACGAGGGAATGAAAGGTTCAGTAGACTATTTGCGCGTAATCAATGGTTAATGTCATGAGCAGAAGCTGCTCTTTGTTAATACTTTTGATCTGTTCTGGGAGCAACCTAGGCTCTTCTGCCCTGACGGCCTGCACCTCAGCAGCATTGGTGCGGATCTTCTGTCTGACAACATTTCAAAGACGCTATGCACCGTTTGAATAAGTCTCCCACCGGTAAGTCAAAACTTTAACAGTAGTCTGTGTTCCTCCCACTCAACTGTTAAAAATGTTACTGCTTCCAAATGCATAGAGACTGTGTCTGTCCCCACAATAATGAAACAAAATAATAATTTAGGTAAAAGAACAATTCTGATGGTGATTAAACCTGAAGACAATGTATTAAACAAGCAAAACCAACTCAAAGTTTGGGCTACTTGATATTAGATCACTAAATTCATAGGCAGTAATTGTAAATGAAATGATCACAGACAACAGTTTTTTATAGACTATGCCTTACTGAAACCTGACTTAAACCACATTATTATTTCAGTCTAAATGAGTCTACCCCACCAAGTCACTCTTGTATGCTTGAGCCACGTCCGGTTAGTCGAGGTGGTGGTGTCGCAACAATCTTTAGAGACTTTCTTACTGTAACTCAGAGAACAGAGCAAAAATTACAATTATTTGAAGTGCTTGCATTGAACATAATTGTTCCAAACAAAAGAAAAACATTACATTGGCTACTGTGTATAGACCCCCTGGGCCCTACACTGATTTTCTGAAAGAGTTAGCAGACATCTTATCGGACCTATTGGTTAACGTTGATAAAGTACTGATTGTCAGAGAATTTAATATCCACGTAGATAGTGCTAACAATGCATTAGTAGTGGTGTTTACAGAGCTACTACACTCTTTGGGAGTAACACAACACATCAATAGACCCACATTTATCGACTTAATCATACACTAGACTTGATTACTAGAGTTGAGCCGGATACTCGGCTGAAACGAGTATCCGGTACGGATAAAGCACTTTTGCCGAGTACGAGTATCATACGAGTAATACGAGTCAATATCTGTGCTCGGATTGAATAAAAATCCTCATTGGGTAGCTGACTGTGTCTGCGTTCTGTGATAGGCTAGTCACAGCGCCCCTCCCCTACACACATACAGATGTATTGTGTTGCTGAATGTGTCCCGCTCTGCTCACTCACACACAGAACACTGAGAAGAGAACAGCTCTCTGTCTCTCCCTCAGTCACTCAGGTTCGCGGGTCTTTTCCGTTAACATTTAGGGTTTCTTCAGCTTCAGGTTTGTTTTTTACTTCGGTTTGTAGTACTTACTTATTAACCAGTAGAGTTTTGGTAAACGTGGGGTTTCTTCAGACGTGGTGCTTGATAGAATGCGACTCCTGTCGGAGTTTCTTTTTCTTTTTTAAACCGTCAGCTGGCTCTAACCAGTTTTTTTTTTACTTCTGTATATAGTTTGTTTGTTATCGTGATCAAAACCATTGATCTGAAGCTCAATGCTGATGCTGTCATGTAAATAGTTTTCTAATCAGCAATAAATATAACAATTTCTGATCAACCCATCTCAAGACAACCCGACCCACTTCCAGGTTAAATCCCGCCCACTTCCGGGTTAGGCCCCGCCCAGTCCGGATACAGATACAGATAATTCATATGGTTAACAGATACAGATACAGATAATGCTGTACTCGCTCATCCTATTGATTACATCCCATGGAGCCGATCTAACCAATATAGATATTATACATCAAAGTTACGATGTCACCGATCACCATCTTATAACATGTACACTGTGCACTGAAATCAGCCGTAAATCTCGTTATCAACAGGGTAGAACAATTACCTCGACTACCTAAGATAGTTTCGCAAAGAGCTTGCTAGATCTGACTTCTCTAATAACCATTCCAATAAATACAGAATTGCTCTATGACATGACCAGCAACTTTGGTACTATTTTCTCTAACATATTAGAAGCTGTCGAACCTATGAAGTCAAAAAGATTATTGAGAAGATCATAGCACCATGGTACAATAGCACAACTCGCGCCCTTAAAAGAGAAACACGAAAACTGGAGCGCAAATGGAAACAAACCAATTAGAGGTCTTTAAAATTGCGTGGAAAGAGAGTGCAAATGGTTATTAAAAGACACTAAAAGCAGCAAAGGCTGAGCACCACGAAACCTCATAGAAACTAACTAAAACAATCTAAGGTTTTTACTTAGTACAGTTGCTAACTGAACAAATAAACAGACATCACCTGACCTGGTTATTCCGCCACACCTTGGTACCAATGAATTCATGAAATTTATTATAGAGAAAATCAAAAACATACGAGACAAAATAGTAAAAACTCAACCTCCAAGTCTGTCCTATGAATTAGTACCAACCATCGCCACAAAAGAAAGCTACAGTGTTTTCACCTATAAAACAGGAAGATTTAATTAAAGTTATTGCAACATCTAAATCTACAACATGCTTATTAGACCCTAAACCAACAAAATTATTAAAAGAGTTACTACCTGTTGCAACTGAGCCCATTTATAACATTATCATCTCGTCAGTTAATCTAGGCCATGTACCGGGACTATATAAATTGGCCGTCATTAAGCCTCTTATCAAGAAACCAAATTTAGACCCCAATGAACTAGGAAACTGTACAGTTACCAGGCGACATGCTCAGTTGCGGGGAGAAAACTAAAGCTTATTAACACAGTAGATAGACAAGACAGTCAATAATCTGGTGGTGGTGAGTGAGCCCAGGGCCCCAACGGGTACTGAGGAGAGGGCAGAGAAAATAATGAGAGCAGGCAAAAACAAACTAAGAAGGGTACCAGGGGGTAGGGAGACTTGACTAAGGCTAGAGACTAATAGAACTACGAAAATAACACTACGACTAAGACAAAGTCTAGAGAACAGGAAATATCCACTACGAGGAAACTGGCCGAAAGGCACTACGAGAAGTCAAAGCTGGCTAAAGAGCAACGGTCTGACACAGGACAGGAGGACAAGAGGAACTAAATAGGGAAACCTAAAGAGCTACAGGTGAACGGGATAAGGCTAATGGATAAACTGATGGCCAGGATAATCTACAGGTGAACAGAGTGACGAGAGGATGAGAAATCGGTGAGGGGAAAGCCTGGCGGGGAGACACGAGGGTGGGGCAAAGATGTAGACACCAAGCGCATGGTGAACTGTCAAAAACACAAGCACATGCGTTCGACAAAAAACACACAGTGCCAGATACAACCAAGACGTGACCGGGATCACTACAGGAAACTATAGACCGATTTCAAATGTCCCTTTACCTGTCTAAAATACTATAAAAAGTAGTGTTCATTCAGTTGTGTTCTTTCTTACAAAATAATGGCTTTAGAGCACATCATAGCACTGAAACTGCGCTCGTTAAAGTTACAAACGACCTGCTTCTAGCATCAGATATAGGTAACATCTCACTCCTTGTCCTGTTTGATTCCTTTCAGCCATCCAAATTGGCAGAGTGCATCGAAGATATGAAACATTGGATGACTAGTAATTTCCTTCTTTTAAATTCTAATAAAACAGAAATATTACTTATCAGACCAAATAAAAGAATATTTAGGATATAGCTTGCAAATTGAAGGCTGCACTATTGCTCCAACAAATACAGTTAAAGACCTAGGCGTTATATTAGACATCAACCTGTCATTTGGAAATCCCATCTCAAATGTCACAAAAACAGCCTTCTTCCACCTTAGAATGTTATCAAATTACGAAATATTCTATGTGTTGCTGACGCAGAAAAGCTTATTCATGCATTTGTGACCTCATGACTTGACTACTGTAATACATTACTTAGTGGTTGTCCTGCATCATCAATAAACAAACTACAGTTAGTTCAGAATACAGCTGCCAGAGTTCTAACCAGGTCCAGAAAATACCATCACATAACCCCAATGTTCATCCCTTCACTGGTTACCCATTAAGAATTGTATTGACTTTAAAGTTATTTGAATTACTTATAAAGCCTTAAAGCCCTACCTACATAACAGATTTTCTATCACTTTATGCATAATATGCTAAAGAAACCACTGGGGGACTGCATTTATAAGATATTATTTACTAGAATGATCTTGCTTGTTATATAAACACCTGTCACGGTATGCTGCCAGACAAGGACAGAAGACCCAGGTGCAGACAGCGGGTAAGGGGTAAACAAGAGAGTTTAATAATAATAACAAAACAAAACCCACGAGGGGGTAAAATAACAAAGATATAAACATGACAGATAATCAGGAACACAGAGTAACTAAACTAGACAAGACTAAAGATAACATTTGACATTAACTTACAAATAACTAAACTAGACTCAACTGAACAGGACACAGGAACTACACCACACGAATCAAAATGAACCAGCACAAGACAGAAAACATTGGGACACTATAAAGGGATCAAATCAAGAGGGGAACATGAAATCATTAACAAGCAATAATGAGGAAACAAGGGGGCGGGGAAAAAGACGAGACCAGAGAGAGTGCATGACATGTCAAAACATGTCTCTCATCTTCACAGAACATGAGACTCTGTCATGATTCTGCCTCATCATGTCATGTCTTTCTTGGTCTTGTGGCAGAACCACGACAACACCATGCACTGTGCTGTGTTTTACCTTTTTTGTGTTTTCCTATTGTAAAGCGGCTTTGTGAAATGCGCTTTATAAATAAAATAGAATTCCATTAAAGGGGAACAATGTGCAACTACTACAACTTTTAAATCTAAAGGGTAACTATCTCAAAATGACGTGGTATGCATGACCTACTATTCTAGACAATATTAAGATTGGGAGAAAGTTTAGGCGAACATACCTGTGTACATTGTTGTTAACAATGAACCCATAAATAAAAACTGGGGAATTTATAAAGATATTAATATATCCTATAATTATAACATAAAAGCAAAGTGCAGCTAATTTAGATTGTTGATCTGTTTCAGGGCAAGTAAAATAAAAACGATTGTAACAATTTTTTGTCACTACTCTGACAAAATACTCCATTGTTTTATGTAGTTACAGGGTTAGTATAACATCGGCAGGCGGTAAAATAAAGTGAGACTTTTACCCCTTTGTTCTATGTAGTTACAGGGTATGTACAATAAATATACACAACTATCCTGATATCCTTCACTCTGCAGCATTTATTGTAAAAATAACTTATTTTAAACACATTCACAATACTTCATTTAAATGAAATAATGTCATTAGCGAGACAAGCAAGTACGAAGGTACAATAGGCTGTGTGTATTGTGAATAAGTCATTGCTGAAGGGCGCTGTTAGGCAAAACAGAGTGCTTGCAACCCCTTAAGTCATGTCTTATTCACCATACAGCACTAGCCTGTAACGACTAGGGCTGCTAGTCAGCCAGCCAGCCACCAGAGGGAGCCATCCCCAGAATACTAGGAGGGACCTTCTTGACACGCCCTTACTTCCTGTGTCGGCCATTTTTAAGCGAACCATGCCCACCACACTCTGTGAAGTATTGCCAGTTATACCCTCACTGCCTTACCAAGCGTTTATACTATTAGGATTGCCTGTTATGACCATTGTGCTTATTGTTGGATTCACGTTTATTGGATTATCGTTACTGCTTTGTTTGCCTGATTGGATTGACTCACTGTTATGGATTAACTGCCTGGTTATCGACTACGGAACTGCCTACTGGATTGTGTTCAGTTTGCCCTTTAATAAACCTCTGCAAATGGATTCTAATATTGCCTCTGTGTCGAACCCATTACATAGCCTCAAGTACCTTACTACTTTTATTAAAATGGTTACCACGCTATACAAATATTAGAGACAAAATTATTAATTGAACTTTCATGAAGTAAAATTACGAGGCATGCCCTTCACTGGCTAACTGTGACCAGCAACAGAATGATCGTTGTGTGCAGTGGTCAAAGCTGTGATTTATCATGAACCAAGGACTGCAACCAATCGTTTAAGTATTTGAAATAACATTAATGACAATAAAATAGCACATTTGTATTTTTCTTGTTTTTATTGCTTAGCTTTTTCCTTTTGCTGTTCTTTTCCGCTGAGGTTTTTGATATTGAGCAGTTGATAAAATCTCATGGCTCATGCTGTTCTGCAATATACAGATTTTAATCTTTAATTTTAAAAAAACACTATTTAATGTACATTATTTCAGTAAAAAAATATTATAGGGGGGGTGTGCCCTCTTGTGGATCTGCAGGGCTCTCCAATAGGTGATCGTGACAGCTACACTTGCATATTAAATGTGTACAGCACACGAGAACTTCCTGTTTTCACTGGTCCGCCAGGAACACTGCTCAGTGCTTCAGCACATGCTCTTTATTGCCAGGTCTGCTGTTTCACTACTTTGGGTTGATGTTTTTTTATGAATCATTTTTGACCTCAAATGTTGCATGTTTTCTTCATGCCAGTAGCAAACAGAAATGACCACTGGAAAGAAACAATGCGCTGGAGTTGTTTTTATAAATGGCAAAGCATTATATTTTTCCCAAATTCAATTTATATTTGAACTTCTATTAAATGTAATTATATATATATATATATATTTTGTATTTAGAATGTCTAAAAACCAGAACACAATCAACTTGTACAATTTAACAATACTTTTATAAAAGTTTACACACAAGCCAATGTTCAGCTTTTTCGTTTATTTATGAGGCTGTACCCAACTAGTTTTACATTTTACAGGCATGTGTATTAAATCTAAATGTATGACAAAAATGTGTCTGTCAATTAATTTCCACATTCCCTCACAGGTACATGTGCCTTGTGCAATAAGCATAGCATCGGTGAGACGGTTTACGCTCTAATCCTCTCTAAACCACCATTTCAAGTTATGATTTTTAATTATTCTAATATTTGATCTCATTGAAACGAATACGTAATTTTAAAAGAAATGACAAGATAATAAGGCTATATCAACAAGTGGTAACAATATGTGTGAAACAATAAAGTATAAAGCATTTTACCTCACACAGAGCAGGAAAACGTGCTTATAAAGCGGACAGCCCATAGTAACTTAATTTAGACTTCATATAAACACTCAAGTTGGTATATGGTTGTCCTGTTTATATTGTTTGCATTGAGGTACAACAAACGCATCTACATGATAATGTGAAAGTCCCAAGCTCAGTCTGTTTACCATAACACCTGCTTATCTTTCGCTGTGCATTTTGCAAATGTTTAAAATGTTCATATGCCAAGTAGACTAATAAAACCGTGGCAAAGAACTGGGGATTGAAGATGAAAGAAAATTTAACCCAATCCATGTCCTTCCGTGCCATACAGCAGGGGTTCTCAAACTTTTTCACTAGATGTCATGATCTCAAGACCCATCAGCTTTTTTTTAATAGAAATAAGGTGCAAACACACATTGGTTCCCATGTTTTCGTTTTGCTTTTGAAATACTTAATCATAGTCTCAAAGAGCAAGATTGCTTTTACACATTAAAACACATCAAAATGAATAACTCATAACAGGAACAATTCATAATTAACAGAAACCTACCATTCTTAACTCAAATACACATTGATCCTAAAGTTAAAACTCTGCCAAATTTGCAATTGACAGCCCGGCCCAGACAAGATATAAAAAGGGTTCTTCATTCGTGCTGTTCATACTTGCGGAGAAACTTGCAATAATAATAAAACAAGAACCACATAGTCAATTAATATCTACAGTAGCTATGGGTACATTGCAATTACAATAAATGTAGTGCATGTTCATGCTACTGTATATTGTTGTCTAGCATAGGGTACTGCAGGTCATGCATACCACGTAATATTAAAACAGTTACTCTTTAGTTTTAAAATACTTACAGTATCCATATTTTTAAATTTCCTCACTCTTACCCCTTTATTCCCCTAACTTTGCACATCGTTCCCCTTTACCTATAGAGATATGTACTGTAGAAGTACATTATTGTCATAATTAGTTACTGTCATGACTGTGGGTGGTGAGGGACAGAGGACCCAAGTGCAGACAGGTAGGTAAGGGGTTTTAACAAGACTTTAATAAATGATAAAAGCAAAACAAACACCCACGAGGGGGTAACATAACAAAACATGACAACAGGAACATGGACTAACTAGACTAAACTAATAACAACACTTGCCATAAAACTACAATAAACTAGACTTCAACAAGACACAGCAACTCACCACAACGACACAAACAATGAACAGGTCAATGAACCATGAGGTCATATATAGGGACAGAATGAGGGGACAGGTGCAAGGCATGAACTAATTACAGGCAATAACGAGACGAAAGGGCGGGAAACACAGACGAGACTCAGAGAGAGAGTTTGGCATTCAACGAGGCCCAAAATCCTCTCTCTCTACAAGAAACAAGGGATCCTGTCCTGGTTCTGCTATAAGACCAAGAAATATAAGACATGAATAGGCAGAACCCTGACAGTTACACTGCAAATTCTGTTTAATTATGCGGTAGCCTACATTGCTGCCCGTAAACTTTTACTCTATTCTCTGAAGACACAATTTCATCATCTTTACAAAATACACACGCACGCGCGCGCACACACACACACACTTAAACAATTCACCTACACCTACGACTTATCTTCATGTCCATGTGCCAAAGGTCTGATAATGAAATACAGTATATATGTTGTATGAAAACATTGAGGTAAACACATGTATAAGGCAAGTCAATTCTATGGATACATTTGACATTTGGCAAAATAAATGCTGTTTAATCATATGGCAAACGTCGAATGTAAAACTGTAGTGTGCTATAAATCATGAAACAGACATAGTGTGGCTGTAAGGCTCATTCACCAAGCCAAAGACAATAATTAGCTTTAAATTCAGAGCAGAGACTGTAAGATTTCATTTGTTTGTCCAAAACTTCTCCCCAAAATAAAAAGGCAATCGTTTACTGACCTTGCGATATGTTCTTTTAAAAAGAACATATACAATTTTTTTTTCATCCGATCTTTTGAATGCACTTTTTTGATCTGATGCATGTTTGTTGGAGGTAACAAAGAAGAATTCTATACACATATTTAAACCTGCTCATCTTTCTTCACTAGCTTTGTGCTGTTTGGTACTTATCCATTATCATATGTGCGGCATAACTACTGTATGTGACCTACTCTGTGCTTGCAGTTTAATTTTAATAAAACGTTGCCGACTAAAACTTATTGATTCATTATTGTTCGTTTTGCAAGTTTCTGTTGTAAACAACAAGTTCTTGATGTACCTCAGCCAAACACGATCAGTCCTGGGGAAGTAACAAGCATGAACCGAAGAATATACATCATTAATATACATCAAAAACGAGCCTGTAAGTCCCTCTAGTGGACATTCCAACAGAAATTTGTCAAGCATGCATGGTTCTTTCACAGACCTTTGGCTGAAAACAACATTTAACATTTCCTTTGGTGTTCCAAAGAATGTTGTTAATATAGTTCCATCATATTGCTTTATCTATCAAAATAAAAACGGTGTTCTTCCGCTGTACAGTAAACAACACTTTTTATATTAATCACTGGGGTAGCTATAGTTGAGTTTTATTTATGTGAAATATTTTTCTTGCATTTTTTATAACCAACAACCAAAAAGAGGTCTTTAAGATTAACGTTTATGTCTCAAACCCACAACTGACAAAACAAAGTGTGCAGCTATGAGACAGGGTCTTCCAGATGTTGCACGGCTCGCCATGTGCAGTACTGTGATTCAGAGTGATTTCATGAGAAAATTACGTCTTATGGCAGCTGTACAAGTTCTGTAAGCCAAACATCACAAACTGCACGCTGATGTGTCAGGGTTAACATCAGGTTTCTTTGCAGAATGGCTGAAACTTTGCCTGGCTGAACTGGCGCGATGAACTCTTTGTGACTGACATAGGATTCTTTGCTTGATGAATGATGCTTTTCTGTCCTTTCTCAATTTGCTTTTATATCAAAGAAGCAGTGTCTTTTAAACATCGGAGCAGTCGATACTGGGGTGTATTCCAGAAAGCTGGTTACGTGACATAACCGGGTATGTTTAAGGGTTAGTTAGTTAGTTTTAAGGGTTAGTTGGTCAAAAACTGAGATAACTTTCAGGGTATGTAAGTAACCATAGCAACTTACTCTCTGAAGAGCAGGTTATGTTCCAGGGTTAGTTCATTTTAAGGAAATGTTACTAAGCTTCAGGGGATGTCTGCGCATGTGTGTGCTTTTGATGAGCGTCAAGTGGGCGTGGAAGCACAGATTACGTACAATATATTATACATTTACAATAATAATACAATTACAATTCCAATCTCACCCATCGCAATTCAGCAATCACAACAAAATTTTTTATTAACTTTATTATTTAGCCTTTTAAAATGAAATAATCTTTAAATAAAATAATGTAAGATGTTATTGTTAAACTTTATGTATTTATATTTTATATTGTGTATACTTTGAATTAGGTTTATTAAAACATCTCCAGATAGCACTGGATACATATAAAGGTCTTACAATTTCCAACAAGTTAAAGGATGTTAATAGTGTAGTATTTTAACTTCATTGCATATCATTACTCTTGTCCACTTATTATGCAATATTTGATGCATTGGGTCGAAAATAGTTGTGGCCTAATGGTCAGAGAGCCAGATTTGAAACTCAAAGGTTGCGATTCCCAGGCTGGCATGTTTACAAAGCTTTATTAGGTGACCCCCAATGGGATCAACATGGCATATTGTTCACATATTTAAATTATTTTTATCATTTGAAACCCATTTACATCAAAAATACATCAAAAACTTTGTATTCCTTAAAACTGTCTTTCTGATCCTCAGCCTCCTCTTACAGTTTAGTATTGAAAGGCTCTTCTCCAGATTACACTCAGCCTTTCAGGATCGGCCGTTTCCACCTCTTTTATCATTTGGAAAGCCATGGCCTTTTAGCAAATAAAGTCAAAAGAAATTAAATGTATGTGTATTTGAAAGGGATATATAAAGGCTACATGATATATTGTGACTGGGCCCAACATTTTAAACCTCTACCTCTGTCACAGCAGACCTTCATCCTCTACTGTTAATTAATTATCACACATAGTGTAGTGTACTGAAAAGCAATCACAATTTTTTTCCAAAATTATGACCAATGTAGTAGTTTCTAGAATTAAAAGAGTCTCCATTAATATGACTACATCAGCAACTGTGGCAAATAAAGCTGATACAATGCAAAGTCAGTTTTCACAAAACCAAATAAAGGTTTATGTTTTAAGGAACATACAGAGAAGGAACAAAAAAGAGGTTTAATACTGCCTTCAAAATGAGCAATGTGATCAAATACATATTCACAACACAATTTTGGTAAAATAACATGGTTAACATTTTAAAATTACAGTTACAAACATTTCAACAAATCTACAGTTATGTAACAAAGAGAGCCATGATGAGTATATATTTTAAATATTATAGTATAAAAAAGTGCATATATTTTAAATATTTATAAATTTAATTAAATAATTAATTTATTGCATTTATAGTTTTATAAACACATAAATTAAATAATATAATTTTATAATTTTTACCCCGCACTTTATACACTGATGCAGATTTACGTCTTCTGTGAAAAAAAACATTTTACAGTCAAAAACTTTAAGCTTCGTGCCCATTTCCATAGTGAATCTTGAAATCTGTGATCCATTGACAATGTCTTCATGTTGTTTCTGTGAGCGCGTGTTAACTCTGGGTATCTTTCACGAGTTCACCTACACAGATAATAGAGTAGTTTGAGGGTATGCGTATTTGGCATGCTGTCAGGGAGAGGGCTCCGAGCTCGTTCATTCTTCCGAGCTCAGAGCACTCCCCCCTGTCTGGGGTGAGGGCTCCGAATCCGGCATTAGCCTGAACCCGGAACACTCCCCCCCAAGAGATGCAACCGGTGCAGGACAGCAGCCGCATATGCACACCCCCCAAAAACGAGGCTGGTATTGGCTGCTGGCGACCCGGCCTTGCTTGGTATGAAAGCCGATATTGCGGAGTCTGGAAGAGACTCTAGGGGCCCTATTTTAACGATCTGAAACGCAAGTGTCAAAGCGCGAAGCGCAAGTAACTTTGTGGGCGGGTCTCGGCGCTGTTGCTATTTTCCCGGCGGGATAAATGGCTCTTGCGCCCGGCGCAAATCTAAAATGGGTTGGTCTGAAGTAGCTTCATTATTCATAGGTGTGGTTTGGGCGTAACGTGAAATAAACCAATCAGAGCGTCATCCAACATTCCCTTTAAAAGCAGGTGCGCAAGTTCCATTATGCATTCCTCCTCACTGAGGGAGAGATATGTCTGTCTGGGCCGGTATACCCTCTCCCTCCGGAGTCTAATTCGTTGTCCCAAGACATACTCCATCTCACTGTGCAAAAGACAAAATATGAGCAAGCTCAACTTAACTGGTAAGTTGAAGACTAAGGTTTTTTAATGTACTTACATTATGGTAAAGGTGATTTCACAGTCTTTTTTTTTTTCAGTCTTCATTTTTTTTTCAGTTTTTCAGTCGATTTTTTTTTCTGGTTCTTGACGGACAAACCAATCAGATGTCCTTATATACATATATGTCTTGCCACTATTGGGCAAACAGGTCTGATCCTTAATTACTACAATTTGCCTGAATAATTTGTAAGCTAGATTTATGCCTATTTTTTCACATCTTCGTGGCACACCACAATGATTTCCGTCATCTCATGTGTTAATATTTTTTTAGTGTAACAATTTATGATTTGCAAAATAACTGTTGCATCTGTGTAGATTACATGAGCAAAGTGTATGCGCGTTGTGCACGCTATACATTATGGTCAAGCATGCGCCCTTAAAATAGCATAATGAACAACGCGCAACGCGCCACTGACTTTAGACTAGGTTTTTTCTGGTCAGTGGCGCAATTGTTTAATGGAACAGCAAAATAGCACCAGGGATTGTTTGCGCCGGAACACGCCTCCTTTTTTGCGCTGAACCGCCCAGGAGCGCAAGTTCATTCACTAGTTTAGCGACGTGCTTCTGTGGAGGGAAAAGCGCGCTTTGCGCGGGTGCAAAATAGGAATGACACAAGCGTCGGTGTACAAAGTCAATTGCGCAGGGTGCAAGATAGGGCCCTAGGTGTTATTGAAGCGGGGAATTTGAGGTTTTCTGGAAAAAGATGCCGGCTGATCGGAGAGATGAATGAAGCATGGGGCCCTTGTAGGGTGGACGCTGATGCGATGTCGGCCTAAGTGAGAGATGACTGCTGATGTGGGATGTAGATTGAGGCACGGGCCCTTGGGGGGCGGTCTCTGCTGCGATGCAAGCCTCTAAGAGAGTGATGTCTGCTGCTACAGAACATTGATGGAGGCGCGGGCCTTTGTGGGGAGGTCACTGCTGTGGTGTTGGCCTTTAAGTGAGTGGTTTCCGATGCTGCAGAACGTCTATGGAGGCACTGGCCCTTGTGGACGCTGCTGCCATGCTGGCCTCTGAGGTAGTAATGTCTGCTGCTGCAGAACCTGGATGGAGGCGCGGGCCCTTGAGGGGCGGTTGCTGCTGCGATGCTGGCCTCTAAGTGAAAGATGTCTGCTGCTGCAGAAAAAAGATGTAGGCACGGGGCCTTGAGTGGCGGTCGCTGCTGCGAAGCTGTCCTCTGAGTAAAAGATGTCTGCTGCTGCAGGACATAGATGGAGGCACGGGCCCTTGTGAGGTCGCTGCTGCGATGCTGGCCTCTAAGTGACAGAAGTCTGCTGCTGCAGAAAATATATGGAGGCACGGGCCCTGGTGGGGTGGTCGCTGCCACGATGCTGGCCTCTAGGTGAATGATGCCTGCTGCTGCTGAACATAGATGTAGGCACGGGCCCTTATGGGGCGGTCGCTTGCTGCGATGCTGGCCTCTAAGGGTGGGGGATGTCTGCTGCTGCAGGACATAGATGAAGGCACGGGCCCTAATGGGGCGGTCGCTTGCTGCGATGCTGGCCTCTAAGGGTGGGATGTGCTGCTGCAGGACATAGATGAGGTACGGGCCCTTATGGGCAGTCCTTGCTGCGATGCTGGCCTCTAAGGGAGTGAAGTC
This sequence comes from Triplophysa siluroides, assembly GCA_006030095.1. Classification (NCBI taxonomy): domain Eukaryota; kingdom Metazoa; phylum Chordata; class Actinopteri; order Cypriniformes; family Nemacheilidae; genus Triplophysa; species Triplophysa siluroides. Next base: position 395,845 of record VCII01000018.1, read on the forward strand.
TGCTGCTGTAGGACATAGATGAAGGCACGGGCCCTTATGGGGTGGTCGCTTGCTGCGATGCTGGCCTCTAGGGGAGTGAAGTCTGCTGCTGAAGGACATAGATGAAGGCACGGGCCCTTATGGGGCGGTCGCTTGCTGCGATGCTGGCCTCTAAGGGAGTGAAGTCTGCTGCTGCTGTAGGACATAGATGAAGGCACGGGCCCTTATGGGGTGGTCGCTTGCTGCGATGCTGGCCTCTAGAGGAGTGAAGTCTGCTGCTGAAGGACATAGATGAAGTTACGGGCCTTATGGGGCGGTCGCTTGCTGCGATGCCTCTAAGGGTGGGATGTCTGCTGCTGCAGGACATAGATGAAGGCACGGCCCTTATGGGGCGGTCATTGCTGCGATGCTGGCCTCTAAGGGTGAAGTCTGCTGCTGCAGTACATAGATGAAGGCACGGGCCCTTATGGGGCGGTCGCTTGCTGCGATGCTGGCCTCTAAGGGTGTGATGTCTGCTGCTGCAGGACATAGATGAAGGCACGGGCCCTTATGGGGCGGTCGCTTGCTGCGATGCTGGCCTCTAAGGGAGTGAAGTCTGCTGCTGCAGGACATAGATGAAGGCACGGGCCCTTATGGGGTTCGCTTGCTGCGATGCTGGCCTCTAAGGGTGGGGATGTCTGCTGCTGCAGGACATAGATGAAGGCACGGGCCCTTATGGGCGGTCGCTGCTGCGATGCTGGCCTCTAAGGGTGAAGTCTGCTGCTGCAGGACATAGATGAAGGCACGGGCCCTTATGGGGCGGTCGCTTGCTGCGATGCTGGCCTCTAAGGGTGGGGATGTCTGCTGCTGCAGGACATAGTGAAGGCACGGGCCCTTATGGGGCGGTCGTTTGCTGCGATGCTGGCCTCTAAGGGAGTGATGTCTGCTGCTACAGAACATTTATGGAGGCGCGGGCCTTTGTGGGGAGGTCACTGCTGTGGTGTTGGCCTTTAAGTGAGTGGTGTCCGATGCTGCAGAACGTCTATGGAGGCACTGGCCCTTGTGGACGCTGCTGCCATGCTGGCCTCTGAGGTAGTAATGTCTGCTGCTGCAGAACCTGGATGGAGGCGCGGGCCCTTGAGGGGCGGTTGCTGCTGCGATGCTGGCCTCTAAGTGAAAGATGTCTGCTGCTGCAGAAAAAAGATGTAGGCACGGGGCCTTGAGTGGCGGTCGCTGCTGCGAAGCTGTCCTCTGAGTAAAAGATGTCTGCTGCTGCAGGACATAGATGAGGCACGGGCCCTTGTGAGGTCGCTGCTGCGATGCTGGCCTCTAAGTGACAGAAGTCTGCTGCTGCAGAAAATATATGGAGGCACAGGCCCTGGTGGGGTGGTCGCTGCCGCGATGCTGGCCTCTAGGTGAATGATGCCTGCTGCTGCTGAACATAGATGTAGGCACGGGCCCTTGAGGGGCGGTCGTTGCTGCGAAATTGGCCTCTAGGTTGATGATATCTGCTGCTGCAGGACATAGATGGAGGCACAGGCCCTTGTGGGGCGACCGCTGCTGCGGAGCTGTCCTCTAAAGGAGTGATGCCTGCTGTAGGACGTAGATGGAGGCACTGGCCCCTTGTGGGCGGTCGCTGCTGCGATGCTGTCCTCTAAGTTAATGGGATGCTGCTGAAGGACGTAGATGGAGGCACGGGCCCTTGAGGGGCGGTCGCTGCTGCGATGCTGACCTCTGAGTGTAGGATGCCTGCTGCTGCAGAAAAGATGGAGGCACGGGCCCTTGCGGGGCGGTCGCTTGCTGCGATGCTGGCCTCTAAGGGAGTGAAGTCTGCTGCTGTAGGACATAGATGAAGGCACGGGCCCTTATGGGGTGGTCGCTTGCTGCGATGCTGGCCTCTAGGGGAGTGAAGTCTGCTACTGAAGGACATAGATGAAGTTACGGGCCCTTATGGGGCGGTCGCTTGCTGCGATGCTGGCCTCTAAGGGTGGGGATGTCTGCTGCTGCAGGACATAGATGAAGGCACGGGCCCTAATGGGGCGGACGCTTGCTGCGATGCTGGCCTCTAAGGGTGGGGATGTCTGCTGCTGCAGGACATAGATGAAGGCACGGGCCCTTATGGGGCGGTCGCTTGCTGCGATGCTGGCCTCTAAGGGAGTGAAGTCTGCTGCTGCAGGACATAGATGAAGGCACGGGCCCTTATGGGGCGGTCGCTTGCTGCGATGCTGGCCTCTAAGGGTGGGGATGTCTGCTGCTGCAGGACATAGATGAAGGCACGGGCCCTTATGGGGGCGGTCGCTTGCTGCGATGCTGGCCTCTAAGGGAGTGAAGTCTGCTGCTGCAGGACATAGATGAAGGCACGGGCCCTTATGGGGCGGTCGCTTGCTGCGATGCTGGCCTCTAAGGGTGGGGATGTCTGCTGCTGCAGGACATAGATGAAGGCACGGGCCCTTATGGGGCGGTCGCTTGCTGCGATGCTGGCCTCTAAGGGAGTGAAGTCTGCTGCTGCAGGACATAGATGAAGGCACGGGCCCTTATGGGGCGGTCGCTTGCTGCGATGCTGGCCTCTAAGGGTGGGGTGTCTGCTGCTGCAGTAGATGAAGGCACGGGCCCTTATGGGCGGTCGCTTGCTGCGATGCTGGCCTCTAAGGGAGTGAATTCTGCTGCTGTAGGACATAGATGGAGGCACTGGCCCTTGTGGGCGGTCGTTGCTGCGATGCTGTCCTCTAAGTTAATGGTGATTGCTGCTGAAGGACGTAGATGGAGGCACGGGCCCTTGAGGGGCGGTCGCTGCTGCGATGCTGACCTCTGAGTGTAGGATGCCTGCTGCTGCAGAACGTAGATGGAGGCACGGGCCCTTGAGGGGCGGTCGCTGCTGCGATGCTGGCCTATGTGTGTAGGATGTCTGCTGCTGCAGAAAAGATGGAAGGCAGGCCCTTGCGGGGCGGTCGCTTGCTGCGATGCTGGCCTCTAAGGGTGGGGATGTCTGCTGCTGCAGGACATAGATGAAGGCACGGGCCCTTATGGGGCGGTCGCTTGCTGCGATGCTGGCCTCTAAGGGAGTGAAGTCTGCTGCTGCAGGACATAGATGAAGGCACGGGCCCTTATGGGGCGGTCGCTTGCTGCGATGCTGGCCTCTAAGGGTGGGGATGTCTGCTGCTGCAGGACATAGATGAAGGCACGGGCCCTTATGGGGCGGTCGCTTGCTGCGATGCTGGCCTCTAAGGGAGTGAATTCTGCTGCTGTAGGACATAGATGGAGGCACTGGCCCTTGTGGGCGGTCGTTGCTGCGATGCTGTCCTCTAAGTTAATGGTGATTGCTGCTGAAGGACGTAGATGGAGGCACGGGCCCTTGAGGGGCGGTCGCTGCTGCGATGCTGACCTCTGAGTGTAGGATGCCTGCTGCTGCAGAACGTAGATGGAGGCACGGGCCCTTGAGGGGCGGTCGCTGCTGCGATGCTGGCCTATGTGTGTAGGATGTCTGCTGCTGCAGAAAAGATGGAGGCACAGGCCCTTGCGGGGCGGTCGCTTGCTGCGATGCTGGCCTCTAAGGGTGGGGATGTCTGCTGCTGCAGGACATAGATGAAGGCACGGGGCCTTATGGGGCGGTCGCTTGCTGCGATGCTGGCCTCTAAGGGAGTGAAGTCTGCTGCTGCAGAACGTGGATGGAGATACAGGCCGGTGTGGGGCAGTTGCTGCCGCTATGCTGTGGTAGGTTGATGCTAGATGATCTGGGAGATTAGTGTCCGATGGGCTTCTTTGATGAGCAAGCGGTCTGTCCGAATGTAGCTTTTGAAAGCCTCTGATGTCCAGCAACCATGAGCTTGGATTTGCGGCTTGGAGAGACATTTCTGGGCGGCTGTGGTAGCTGCGCCGATGCGAAAGGAATGGCTCGAGAAATGTTCTTCGGGGATGCCGGATTGGCGCAATACTGATTTAAGATGATTTTGGAACCAGAAACGTGAGGCTGGACGACCGGAGTCATCTATGAAGAGAGGGTCCGATGGGAATTTTGCCTGTGATCTCCTGAAATGTAGGTAGGCAAGGAGGGTTTGGTAAGGCTGGATGGGTGATTGAAGGTTGAATATGAAGATGAAATGGCCTCTTTTGAATTGATCCGTCTTACTTTGCTTGATGTGGAAGGAGATTGTTTCTGCATCGAGCACTGCCAAGTCGGAGATGGTGGGGTGGACTGAAGGGTTGAAGCTGGATGTTGTGGTCATTTCGGAGCATCTGAGAAATCCGAAAAAGGCCAGAGTGAACATGGCGTCGAGTGTGCGGGCGGTGTGCGTGGAGTGGTAACCTCTGCGGAGGGTAGAGATGCATTTGGTTAATAGATCCAAAGTTATGGGTTGTCTTTTGTCCGGGGAGGCGGGTTGAGCTCTTTGAATTCCTTTGATGAGCATGGAGGTTTGAGGACTGGCTATAGCTGGGCAGGTTGACTTAAAAATAAGTTTGTGGAAGAATTGAATTCCGCTTAGGTACCCTTTAATTGAGCTGGCTTGCAGGTTTTTGTTGATATTTAGAAGGATATGAATGAGGTGATGGTAAGCAGAAGAACTCGGGAAAAGGCATGTTGTATGTTTGGTGGAATGACTTGAAACTCCTCCACGTGGTTAGGTAAGACTGAAGGGTCCTGAGTGAGATGGCTTGGATGATAGAATTAAATGAAGAATCTAGGAGAGATCTTAGCGGGTGATTTACGGGAATATCAGTTCTGAATAAGGAGGTACTGGTGTTGGGAGGGGGTCCGCCTCTGGTGCTAGCCGCCTGAATTTCTGGAAGGCAAAACGGGAAAGAGCGTCGGCTATTTGGTTTGCAGAACCGGGAACATGCTTAGCCGTAACAATAAACTGATCGCTAGCCGATATCCAGGTGAGACGTCTAAGGAAAGGCATCAGTGCGGAAGAATGTGAACGGCCTTTATTGATGCAGTGCACTGTCGCTTCGTTGTCGCAATGAATGGTAATGCTTAAGGCGGACCATTCCTTCCCCCACAATATGCGGCAACTACGAGAGGGTACAGCTCGAATAAAGCTGAGGACTAGTGACTGAGGTAATTCTAGGAGCTGGGGGGCCAAGTGGAGGCGAACCAGCGTCCTTGGTAATATCCTCCGAAACCAACGGAGGGGGCGGCGTCGGTGAACAATTGAATGTCGACGGGGAGATCGCGCATGTCCTTGTAAAAGAAGGACAGGCCGTTCCATTGATTAAGGAATTTAATCCATAAACCGAGCTCGTCATGGCATGCGCTGGTTAAGGTTATTAAGTCCTCTAGGGCGTGAGCTGAGGAAGCGAGGGAGAGGAGGTGCGAAACGAACGAGCGTCCTTGGGGAATGATACTCATCGCGAAATTGAGGTGGCCGAGAACGGATAATAATTCGCGTTTGGAACAATGGGGTTTGTTTAGGAGAGTGGAAGCGATCAGAATTGATCTATCGATTTTTTCTTTGGGCAAGGAAGCCTGAAAGTTCAGCGAGTCCAGATTGATGCCCAAGAATTCGATTGATGTGCTCGGACCCGAGGTTTTATCTTGGGCGAGTGGAATGCCGAGCTTGGCAAGACTTTTTGGACTATCGAGAGATGGGCGGCTGGGATTGAGTCTGGGCGCGAGATAACTAGAAAATCGTCTAGAAGGTGAATGAGGTACGGAATGGAGTAGTTGTTAGAGAGAATCCAACAGATTGCCTCTCACAGCATGTCGAAAATCTTTGGGCTGCTTCTGCAACCGAAAGTGAGGCGAACGGAAAAATAGTATTGATTGCGCCAGCGAATGCCGAACAGATGCCAAAAGTCTGGGTTAATGGGCATCACTTTAAAAGCGGAGGTGATGTCGACTTTAGCGAGCCAGGCGCCGCGTCTGGCGGCTTTGATGAGTTTAATGGCTTGGTTGATGTCGTGGTATAGAAGGGAAAACTCTTCGAGCGGAATGAGGCTGTTAATGCTTGGGAACGGGAAATTGTGGGGGGGGGACAAATCGAATACGAGTCGTTTTTTGCCTGAGAATTTTCTTGTAGCTACACCGATGGGGCTGATGTGGAAGGTTTTAAAGGGGGGAGCGGCGAAGGGGCCGATCATGAAGTTTGAGTCGATTTCATTTTTGATTAGAAGATCGACCGTTTCAGGTTCGGCAAGTGCGGACTGCAGGTTGGGGCAGACTAGGCTTACGGAAGGTAGACTCTCGATACCGGGATTGAAGCCGTTTGAGAGACCGGACAGAACGTAATCAGTAAAGCGTGTGTCGGGGTGAAGAGACAGTTCAATGGACAAACTTAAAACATTCACTGGAGTCGATAAATACTGTTTACGGTTTTTATTTGAAGCTTTGGAGACTTGGCACACGATGTAGGCGTGCGCGCCACCGCAGAAGCTGCAAACGTGCAGGAAGCGGCACCGCTGGCGTGAGCAGGCGCCGATGTTAAATTTCCTGCACGGTTCGACTCCTGATGCCTGTCGGCGATCGGAATCGGGCAGAGGTGGGTTGGCAGGATATGATGGGAAGCGTGGGACGTAGCCTGTGGATTTGATGCGAGGTGAGTCCGGGCATGGGGGGGGAGGATGAGTGAACCAACGGGCAAGAAGTGGTGTTGTGGGCGACGGATCTGCAGACCGCACATGAAAAATTCTTGCAACCGAGAAAAACTCGGTTGTGAAGCTCAGTGTCCAGTGCCCCCCAGTAAGGACACTGGTTCCACTGAGCTACGCGGATGGCACATTTGGCAGAAAATAAACGATAAGTATAAAAAATGGGTTCCCCCGTAAGAAAGCGTGAGCTCCGCGACTATGGCGAGGTAGTCGGTGAGCTCGCGCCTCCTATGAGGGAATGCCGTGCTGATTATCTCGAGATAGCAAGAAAAGGCTACGGTGAATTCTGGGAATGTTAAGGTGCGTGAACTGCTGTGTGTTGTGTTTTTCAGAGTGAGTGAGAGGTCGCCGTAGGTGATTTGGCGATCTGTTGACGGAGGTGAGAGTGGGGATAAGAGAGAGTAGAGGTCTACGTCCGCACCTGCCAGAATCTGAGATTTGATGTTTGCTGTCACGGGCGGCGGATGCAGGGCCGGGGCATTGAGCGGGACCGGCATCGGTGCTGCTGATGCCAGAGTGAAGGAGGGACGAGCCTGAGGGAGAGCCATCAGAGCGGGGATGGCGGCCGCTGGGGCTGTTTGCAGGGCCGGTCTTGCGCTGTTTTCGTTGCCTGCGCCGGAGACCTGAGGGAAGGCGGAGAAGTCATAAGCCTGAGCCTGTGACGTCAGTGGAGGCAGCCTCGCACTGGTGATCGAAGGCAGGGCAGCGGGCCATTGGCTTGGAAGGGATTGGAGGAGGAGAACGCGTGGATGTGTGGGTGAGCTGGGGCCGCTTGCGGAGCCATGCTCGCGCTGCAGGGGCGGCTCGTTGTGTGGCGGGCTTGAATGGTGCCTGCGGATGCTGCCTGCTGGAGCTCTGCTGAGCGGGGAAGAGACTGCGGGTGGTCGGATCTGGCGTCCGGGGCGCGGCCCAAGCTTGCAGAGGGACCGCTCCGGCGGTTTTCGGACCGGAGGCCCCTCCTCGTTGGGTCTGATCTGGCCTTAGATAAGGGGAATCACGGACTTGCCTCGGCTTTCCTGTTGCCCTCGTCTGAGTGACAGTTAGCGCATTCCGGGAATCCGGCTGGAACCCGCCTCCCCGGACAAAAGACAACCCATAACTTTGGATATATTAACCAAATGCATTTCTACCCTCCGCAGAGGTTACCACTCCACGCACACCGCCCGCACACTCGACGCCATGTTCACTCTGGCTTTTTTCGGATTTCTCAGATGCTCCGAAATGACAACTACATCTAGCTTCAACCCTTCGGTCCACCCCACCATCTCCGACTTGGCAGTGCTCGACGCAGAAACAATCTCCTTCCACATCAAGCAAGTAAGACGGATCAATTCAAAAGGGCCATTTCATCTCATATTCAATCTTCAATCCCCCATCCAGCCGTACCAAACCCTCCTGGCCTACCTACAGTTCAGGAGATCACAGGCAAAATTACCATCGGAACCTCTCTTCATAGATGACTCCGGTCGTCCAGCCTCACGTTTCTGGTTCCAAAAGCATCTTAAATCAGTATTGCGCCAATCCAGCATCCCCGAAGAACATTTCTCGAGTCATTCCTTTCGCATCGGCGCAGCTACCACAGCCCGCCCAGAAGGTCTCTCCCAGCCGCAAATCCAAGCTCTCGGTCGCTGGACATCAGAGGCTTTCAAAAGCTACATTCGGACGGACCGCTCGCTCATCAAAGAAGCCCATCGGACACTAATCTCCCAGATCATCTAGCATCAACCTACCACAGCATAGCGGCAGCATCCGCCCCACCGGCCCGTATCTCCATCCACGTTCTGCAGCAGCAGACTTCACTCCCTTAAAGGCCAGCATCGCAGCAAGCGACCGCCCCATAAGGGCCCGTGCCTTCATCTATTTCCTGCAGGCATCGCAGCAGCGACCGCCCCTCAAGGGCCCGCGCCTCCATCCATGTTTCTGCAGCAGCATACATCATTCACATAGAGGCCAGCATCGCAGCTAGCGACCGCCCCATAAGGGCCCGTGCCTTCATCAATGTCTTGCAGCAAGCGGACATCCTACACACACATAGGCCAGCATCACAGCAGCGACCGCCCCTCAAGGGCCCGCGCCTCCATCCTTGTTTCTGCAGCAGCATACATCATTCACATAGAGGCCAGCATCGCAGCTAGCGACCGCCCCATAAGGGCCCGTGCCTTCATCAATGTCTTGCAGCAAGCGGACTTCCTACACACACATAGGCCAGCATCACAGCAGCGACCGCCCCTCAAGGGCCCGTGCCTCCATCCATGTTCTGCAGAAGCAGGCATCCTACACAAAGAGGCCAGCATCGCAGAAGCGACCGCCCCTCAACGGCCCGTGCCTTCATCTACTTCCTTCAGCAGCAATCACCAATTACATAGAGGACACATCGCAGCATGCGACCGCCCCTCAAGGGCCCGCGCCTCCATCCATGTTTCTGCAGCGGCATACATCATTCACATAGAGGCCAGCATCGCAGCTAGCGACCGCCCCCATAAGGGCCCGTGCCTTCATCAATGTCTTGCAGCAAGCGGACATCCTACACACACATAGGCAGCACATCCACACAGAGGCCAGCATCGCAGCAGCGACGCCCCTCAAGGGCCCGCGCCTCCATCCATCTTTTCTGCAGCAGCATACATCATACACATAGAGGCCAGCACCGCAGCAAGCGACCGCCCCATAAGGGCCCGTGCCTTCATCAATGTCTTGCAGCAGCAGACATCCTACAACACATAGGCCAGCATCGCAGCAGCGAACGCCCCTCAAGGGCCCGTGCCTCCATCCATGTTTCTGCAGCAGCAGGCATCCTACACACAGAGGCCAGCATCGCAGAAGCGACCGCCCACAAGGGCCCGTGCCTCCATCTATGGTCTACAGCATTAGACATCATTCACTCAGAGGCCCGCATCGCAGCAGCGATCGCCCCCACAAGGCCCGCGCCTCCATCTATGTTCAGCAGCAACAGGCATCATTCACTTCGAGGCCAGAATCGCGGCAGCAATCGCCCCACCAGGGCCTGTGCCTCCATCTACGTGCTGCAGCATTAGACATCATCCACTCAGAGCCCGCATCGCGGCAGCAATCGCCCCACCAGGGCCCGTGCCTCCATCTACGTTCCACAGCAGCAGACATCCTACATTCAGAGGCCAGCATCGCAGCAACGACCGCCCCTCAAGGGCCCGTGCCTCCATCTATGTTCTGCAGCAGCAAACATCACTCCCCTAGAGGCCAGCATCGCAGCAGACCGCCCCACAAGGGTCCGTGCCTCATCTACGCCCTTCAGCAGCAATCACCATTAACTTAGAGGACAGCATCGCAGCAGCGACCACCCACAAGGGCCCGTGCTTTCAGCTACGTCCTACAGCAGCAGACATCACTCCTGAGAGGCCAGCATCACAGCAGCGACCTCACAAGGCCCCGTGCATACATCTATTTTCTGCAGCAGCAGTCATATTTCACTTAGAGCCCACAGGGCCCGCGCCTCCATCAATGTCCCGTAGCAGCAGACATCACTCTCTCTTACATCGCAGCAGAGACCGCCCCCCAAGGGCCCATGCCTCAATCTACATCCCTTGCTTCATTCATCCCTCCGATCAGCCGGCATCTTTCTCCAGGAAACCTCAAATTCCCCGCTTCAGTAACACCCGAAGTCTCTTCAAGACTCCACAATATCGGCTTTCATACCAAGCAAGGCCGGGTCACCAGCAGCCAATACCAGCCTCGTTTTTGGGGGGTGTGCATATGCGGCTGCTGTCTTGCATCGGTTGCATCTCTTGGGGGGGAGTCTTCCGGGTTCAGGCTAATGCCGGATTCGGAGCCCTCACCCCGGACAGGGGGGAGTGCTCTGAGCTCGGAAGAATGAACGAGCTCGGAGCCCTCTCCCCGACAGCACGCCAAATACGCATACCCTCAAACTACTCTATTATCTGTGTAGGTGAACTCGTGAAATGGTGTTTTACTAAACTAAGTTCGGGAGGAGCAGGAGCAGATAATTAACTCGGCTGGTCGGCTGTCAGCAATCACAACAATCAACCTATCACTTCAAAGAGAGAGAGAGAGAGTGTCTCTATAAATAGTCAAGACGTCTTACCTTCACTCTCTCTTCAGTCTCAAGCATCCCACCACCACCCCGGCTCCTCACCTGGAGCCCCTCGTCTCCAGCAGGACACAAAGGGGGGGGGGAGTCTTCCGGGTTCAGGCTAATGCCGGATTCGGAGCCCTCACCCCGGACAGGGGGGAGTGCTCTGAGCTCGGAAGAATGAACGAGCTCGGAGCCCTCTCCCCGACAGCACGCCAAATACGCATACCCTCAAACTACTCTATTATCTGTGTAGGTGAACTCGTGAACTTAGTTTAGTAAAACACCATTTCGGGAGGTTGAGTTAACTCACTCTTGTCAGACCCCTGGTCAGCTCTTTCTCATGCTGCACAACAAACATTTTTTGTAGCTTTTGTGTATTTGCAGTACTGATAAATGCAGACATTTATTATTTTTCTTTCTGATCAAAAAAGAACATGATCATTATCATTATACTACAAGTGTATTTGGCTGTGACATACAATCCATCAGCATAAAGATTTCATAAGAAGGTGTCTGGAACGCTGCAGAAGAGAAAACTTGCCGATGAAAGGTTGTTTTCACATTTTCATTCCCATGTCTGTGTGGGCCACACAATCCATATGCTCTGAAAACGTGCAGTCTGCAGTAAAAATAACAGATCGGAAAACAAAGGCAATACTCACAAGGTCGTTCTGTCATTCACAGCTGAAAATAAGCCTGATGTCAGATGCTTTGTAAATATCATTTCTCTGTTTGTTGTATTTTGAGCCAGGTGATTTCAAAAAGGCAAGAGATGATGACATTTGACAATCTTTATGCTTGACTTACTGTAATTTGTTCATGTTTTACGGGTTACTTCACTCACTTTTGAATGCTCTCTGGGCTGAGTTAATATGCCTTGTAAAAAGAGGTCAGACTTTTGGAAGTGTGAAAAAAATGTTTTCATGCTTGGCAGTAGAATGTTACAATGAGAGGCCGTCTGTTCCTCACTGAAGATAAAGATGGATGCTCTCATCCCTTTGTGTTGCCATTCTTATTTTGGGCCATTCACATCGGAAGGTTAGAGCATATGAAGTGCATGTTTCTACTCAATGTACAGATAACTTACGTTGGTCATAATTTCAATTTAGCAAATTGTGTATGTCTCTGTTTTTTTACCAATGTCATGCTTCCATTAGCTCACACACATCCAACTTTTACCTGTCATTACCACAGTATTTCTGTGAGGTCTCGGGTCTGAGCACTTGTTTGTTTTGTTTCATGTTGATCACATGGTTCAGCTTGACAGCTCTCCATGTGCTCAGGGGTCTTGGTGACAACCCCGCCCCCTCGTTTCAACAACTGGGTTGGCTCCGGTTTTCTCTCTCCCCTCCTGGTTTGTCAATTTCTCCCATGATTCTTCTCCTTTTTAAACCAGATGTCAGATGTTAAATGTCAGATTGTCATTGTTATTTCCGGCGAATTACTGGTCGCTTTATCTTGTCTTGGGTATCGTGCTAATAACTGCTTTTTCGTCTAGGCTCCTGTGCTGTGTTTGCCACGTGGTGTCTAGTCTGCCTGCAGCGTCGGACTCGCTGCATGTGTCCCGTCCATCTGGCTGGTTGGCTTGACGGCTCTGGAAAGATTTCCCGTCTACCATGTTCCCAGCCTCACACGGAACTGCTTCTTTGTCTTGGAGACTGGTCCCTGTGTGCTTCTCCTGTCGGTCTTGTGAAGTTTCTTAGAAATATTGCCCTCCTGTCGGTCTATTGGATTTCATTGGAATATTATTCTCCTGTCGGTCAAAGTGGATTTCGTCCAAGCACCCTAACCCTGTTGGTCAAGTGGCCTCTCATCGGGATATTAAGCTCCTGTTGGTTTTGTGGATTCTACAGTAACTCGTTTCTCAGTGGATTATTGAACTGCCTGTATGGTGTGATCTTCTGTTCCCCTTCAGTCGGTCTCTCGACGTTGTGTCTCGCAGCTGTATCCTTGAGTCAGACGGCCATGAGATCCGCATCGCATGTTTGGTTAAATATGCTGAAGCGGGTTTCGTTGATCTGACATGTTCTCTCTGGAGAATATGACGATCAAGGTGTTGCGGTCACGGCTGGCGACGTTCGTCAGAATGTTGCCGCCGTCCGGTTTGCTTCTCACGCGAGTTTGACTGCCGCTTCGGCGAGGTGAACCGCTTTGACGAGCAGCGGGGGTGATTTGCGGATATATATGGTTGCCGTTCCGCCGGCTCCGGCCTCGTGGACCATCCATATCCCAATACGCTCACCTGGTGTGTCCCCGATGGGCGGTGGTAGACAGTCCCATAGCGGGCAGACTCGTTAATGGAATGAGGACGAAGTCTCTGTCATAGCATCGGACAGCTACCTTCTGACATCAGACGCTGCCGATCTCTCTGAGCTCCCGCCCAAAGACGGCAGAGCTCAAGATGAGACTGACGTGGAGATGTCGGCCGTGTTCAACCGGGCGGCCGCGAGCGTTGGGTTGTAGGGCGGTATGCCGCCCTCCCCGAAGTGCTCGCGGCTGATTTTAGGGTTCTGGGGCTGCGTGTGGCCGCGCGCCGCCCCGGTGCCATTATTCTCGGAGGTGCATGAGGAGCTCACGAGGTCATGGAATGCACCCCTTCAGCGCACTTCAGACTGACGTGCTCTGTAACTGTGACTTCCCTGGATAGCGGGGCGACCCGAGCCTGCGTCGACGTCTCCCAAATGGAGCATGCTGCCGCGGTGCATTTATGCCCGCAGGCGGCGGCCACCTGGGGGGGGGGCGGCCTAGGCTCCCGTCCAGGGCGTGTAGGCTTTATCTCGACACCTGTGTTGGGGGGCTTACAGCGCTGTTGGACAGGTCGCCTCCGCTCTCCACGCTATGGCGATCCTCTGGGTCTTTCAGGCCAAGCCTGCAGGACCTGGATGAGGGGAAGCCCGACCCCACTCGCATGAGTGAGCTGCGCACTGCCAATGAGTCGGTCCACTATGACGGCACGTGCGCTGAGTCGGTCGATGTCCACTATGGTGGCCCAAGAGAGGTTCTGTGGCTTAGGCTTGCGCAGACGTGTGATGCTCAGAAGGCCCGCCTTCTGGACGCACCTATCTCGCAAGCCGGGCTGCTCGGTGACACCGCGGTACAGAAGCAGACTGAGGCGATACAGAGTATTGCCCCGCTGCGAGACGTCGCGAGTGCATCCTGCTTCCCGGCAGCCCCGCACCCCGCGGTGGTTCCTCCAAGGATGGCTCCGCAACACACTCTTCAAAGGGAAGAGTAGTGTTTTTCCCAGTGCGGCTACGTAAGGGACCCCGTTACAGGGGTGAACGCCACCATCCGTGATGACCGTCAGTAGAAGCTTCTTAGTATGTCCGATACTGATTCCACTGGAAGATTACATCTCGCGGTAGCGCTCAGTCTTTACTCGCTAGGCCAGTCACTGTCGCTCCGTTGGAGGTCGTAATGCGGCGTAGTCCCCAGTCTGTCTCTCAACACAATGTCGAGAGACCGACTGAAGGGGAAGTCTCGGTTACGAATGTAACCTCCGTTCCCTGATGGAGGGAACGAGACGTTGTGTCTTCATGCCACAACACTACGCCGATCCGCTGCAGCGACCGGGAAATATCTCAGGTTCCTCAGCCCAAAGGGTGAGTGAATGACCGCGGCCATCTTCCTTTTATACCCGTATGCACAGGGCGGAGACTGGCGTGGGCGTGCCATTCGCCAAACCCATTGGCTTTTAGAAATTCCTCTCGGAGATGTTAGGTTCTCAAGATTAAACCCCAGTCTGTCTCTCAACACAACGTCTCGTTCCCTCCACCAGGGAACGGAGGTTACATTCGTAACTGAGACGTTTCACTCACTGGATATTTACCCAGAGTTTTCTCTGGCCCAGCCTTTTGATTCTCACTGGACGTGGACGAAACGCTCAGTCTCGGACTCCTTATGGACACAAACATCTGTGCCTAATTTTTGTGGTCGAGCACTCAAGCCCTTTTTTTGCCCCTTTTGAATCCCTGGACTCTATTGACTCCCCTGCCTCACATGTTTAAGGTTTTGAAGTGTGCCGCGTGGCGGCTTATGTTGTGTTATTTTCCTTTCCTGTATTGAGGCTGTTATTAAAGATTCCTATTACCCTGCTGCTGACTCCCGAGTTTACACGCAGAACCTTAACAATATCAAACATTTGCTACGGATGTCCTAATTTTTACTGTTTAAAACAAACCAAGTGAACTGTGTCTTAAAGATTATATTGTATCCAGAGTTGGGAGACAGAACTTATCAAGCTAACATAGGGTTTACAGACATGCAGTAGTTTTTGTTCTTTTCAAAGTGCAGAACCTGTGATTTGTCAACTTGTATGCACAATTGCTTTAGTGTTTCTGTTTGCGAATACATAAAACTCACGTGTCGGTCTGTTGACATGAAGAGACAAAGGGATTGTACTGTAGCTCCTCATTTTTATGTACAGTTTTTCATTAAACTATGCATATTAAGACAATATGTGTTCAGGTAAGGTATTTCAGTCTTCTTCTGGAGTAGGAGTTGCCAGCTGGATATGAGTTGTGAGGGTCTCTAGCTGTGTACCAATTAGAAGGCTTCGACCTTTAAAGGACCAACCTGCGGCTGGACATGGTTCTATTGTCCAGCTCCAGTAGGACAGTCCTCATAGTGGAGTTGACTGTACCTTGGGAAGAGGTCCTTTACGAAGCATTTGAAAGGAAGAATCTCCGGTATGCTAATTTCAATGGCTTAAGATCGGGGATGGACAGCAAAAGTATTCCCGGTGGAAGTGGGCTGCAGGGGCTTTGTTTCCAATTCCACAACAAGGCTGCTTAAGGAAGTGGGGATCCGAGGATAGGCCCAACGGACCGTAGTGAATGAACTTGCCACTGTTGCTGAGAGAAGCAGCCACTAGCTGTGGTTGAAATTGAAGTACACAATATGGGCTGCCAAATTACCATTTTATTGTCACGATGCAAATAGGACTCAGATGCAGGAGAGATGCTAATAGCGTTTATTTATGACATGGTAACACCAAGCAAACAAAAACAAGTGACAGGGTACTCCTGAACACAAACTCCGTAGTGGCAAAAATTTCAAAATATAAAAATGTATGTTTATTTGTAAACAGTTAGGTTTTATACTTAAAGGAATCATCCACGTTCAACATACATTTTCATGATAATTTTACACACCCCTGTTGTCATCCAAGATGTTTATGTAATTTTTTCTTAAGAAAATAAGTTTTTGATGAAAACATTCCAGGACTTTTCTCCATATAGCGGACTTCAATGGACAAAATTACAGTTTCAGTGCAGCTTCAAAGGGCTTTAAACGAATCCAGAGGATGAATAAAGGTCTTATCTAGTGAAACGATCGGGCAATAAAAAAAAAAACCTGCCCTGTTATCGGACTTACATGGTATGCACCCCCCCCCAGACACCAGGTCACCAGTTCCACTCACCCGTTCCAGTTCACCAGAGTTCTAATCACCGACACCCTGATCCCAATCGGACTACACATATAAGCCACTCACCTCCCGCTCACAGGCATCCGGTCTCAATGTTACATATCTCAAGTTCCTTGGACACTTGGTTCGTGGACTCGAAGGATCTTCTGTTAGGATCGCTTTCTGGAATTCCTCCTCTGCAACCAGCTCGGTGGACACGAGCTACCCACAGATAAGACTGATCAATTTTACCGTCTTTTGGCAGAGTTTCACCTGAGTTTGAGCACCTATTGACTTTCTTGTGGAATCCTGAAAACCTTTTGTTTTTTGTCCGTGACAGAAATAAAGCAGGAAACAACTTGATAGTAACACCACAGTCTAGACGGAATAAAGCGGAAACAGTCCAATAACAACACCTCTCACAGCCGAGAAGGGAAGTTGCTGTATAAAACAAATACCTTTGTGAGCAACTACATATGCAGACTCACGCACTACAGCAGACTTGTGATGACTTGTTCGCTTCTCCTGTCAAGTCATATTTGATGAACAGCTGTCCTCTAGATAGTCCCACAGTTTCGCGAGCAGTCCACATCGTCATTGGTCTAACAGGCTCGTGGAAACGGTCTCGTGGACGCCGCGCGGGGAAGACCCCGGATTTTTCGGGGGTCCGACGGCAGGGTCAACCGAAGGGGAGGCGGCCCCGGGCAGACCTGGGGTGAAAGTGCGCCCCCCCCCCCACCCGAGGGGTCCGGACGGGAGACGCGCCAAGCGGACAGCCCCCCAGCTGCGCTTCGGCAGTCGGCCACAGTGTGTGCGCCAAGCCCGTCCGCGGCCCAACTAAACCCAATGGGGCTCGTCGCATTGGCGTAGTCCAGGGGTGGGCGGTTGGCGCTTCCCCCGGATGTCCGCGAACGTGATATCTATCCCACTACCCGACTATCTTTGGCAGGTGGTCCTGGGACCCCATTTCCTCTCGCCGATTGGTCCCTCTTTTGGCGAGCGACGCCCCCTGACACGCCCCCCGTACCACCAAAGCACTATTTGTCCGCTGACCAACTACTTTTGCCAAAGTGGTCAGGTGACCACCCGGGTCGACCCCCGCCCCCCCCGTACCACGGAAGCACTATTTGACCACTAACCAACTACTTTTTGCCAAAGTGGTCAGGTGACCACGGGGGTCGACCCCCGCCCCCCCCCCCCCGTACCACGGAAGCACTATTTGACCACTAACCAACTACTTTTGCCAAAGTGGTCAGGTGACCACGGGGGTCGACCCCCGCCCCCCCCCCCGTACCACGGAGGCACTATTGACCACTTACAAACTAAATTTGGTCATGTCCACCTGCAGTTTATAGTAATGGGCCACACGTATTCAGTTGGTGGACACACTTTAGAATAATCTATATGCAATAAAGACCCTGCTAGTCTGTTGGTACACTTAAATAGACACATATGTTAGCAGCAACTCACAGAGTGCTTTATTTTGCTTAAAAAAAGCATTTTTCTAAACGGAGAAATGTCCACCTGTAGTTTATTTTAATGGGCCACACGTATTGAGTTGGTGGACACACTTTAGAATAATCTATATGCATTAACGACCCTGTTAGTCTGTTGGTACACTTTAATAGACATACATATGTTAGCAGCCACTCACAGAATGCTTATTTATGCTTAAAAAATAATTTCCACGAACTCACTACACGTGGTCCATTCATATAAACTGCAGGTGGACACTTCCTGGGTGCCATATTTGTAGTCCTTTGTAGTTTTTCTTTGTTAATTAGTTTCCCCAGGGCGTTTCTTGTTTACTTTTTTGCGCTATGTATTCATATATACGATTAAAGAACCACCTTATTCCCTTAGTACACTTATTAGACATACATATGTTAGCAGCCACTCACAGAATGCTTATTTATGCTTAAAAAATAATTTCCACGAAGTCACTACATGTGGTCCATTCATATAAACTGCAGGTGGACACTTCCTGTATGACTTAGTGAAAAACGGAGAAATGTCCACCTGCAGTTTATTTTAAAGGGCCACACGTATTAAGTTGGTGGACACACTTTAGAATAATCTATATGCATTAACGACCCTGTTAGTCTGTTAGTACACTTTAATAGACATACATATGTTAGCAAGAACTCACAGAAGGTTGAATTATGCCCTTAAAGTGGTTGTCCACGAATTAATAGACGTGGGCCATTCCTATAAGCGTTAGGTGGTCGAATTAACAAAAAACTACAACGGACTACAAATATGGCACACGACCGGAAATAGCTTCCGGTTTTGTGCCATGTTTGTAGTCCTTTGTAGTTTTCTTATCAGTAGCGCTTGTTCACATTGAGAAATAGATCGTTCCACAGAAAGTTTATTAAACGGTAGAAGGATTTAGTTTTTTTGGAAGACTTTCAAGCAAGTAAAAGTTTATTTACTTCAAAAAACACACTATTCACTTATTACACTTTATATAACGTAAACATGTTAGCAAAAAGTCGTAAGATGCTAAATTGGGTCTAAAAGTACATAGACTGCTGTTAAAAATCGCACAAATATGAGAAAAACATAGAAACGATCTTTAAAATAACACAGTTTACTTAAAGAACAGTAGAAACAGTTAAAACAATACACTGAACAATTTAAGAACATTATTATTAAATCATGGTCGAAACACAACAGAGCACTAGATCATTGCAACAGTAGATTAATGTATTACACTTATACATGACTTTATCCAAGGATCAGATTTGTTTTATGTAAATTTACACAAAATATAGAACATTTCATAAGATATTGCTTCATCTGCCTTGCATTTATTAACTCCTTTTCCGAAACCATTCTTTATGCTAAAGAGAGCATAATCACAGCAGTTCACTTTATTAACTCTGATGCTGTTACTCGTATTGTCATTACAGTGCGTTCATGCATCACGGTCTGCTTTATGCGAGATGCATTCTGTAACACATACACGTGTTGTAACAATTTGTTTTGTATTTCTCTTTAGAACATGCCAAAGTGTCCCCTGTGCCCAGCGGAGATGATTGGAATAAGGCATCACCTCCGAGAGGTGCATAAAAAAAAAAACCTTGTGGAGCGGGATATCCTTATCAAGCTGGCCAGGGGGAGAGTTCATCTAAAAGAAGTTAGTTGTCCTCTCTGCAGGATTGCTTTTAAATATATTGAAAAGCACCTTTTGAATGGTCATAAGGAGCTCACGGCAAGTAACATTTTACTCAGCATGTCTGTAATCATCATCAACATTCAATTAAAACATAATCTTGCTTGGTATAATGACAACTAACAGGAAATTTCTTTAGGAGCACAAACGGACC
Source organism: Triplophysa siluroides (assembly GCA_006030095.1). Taxonomy (NCBI): domain Eukaryota; kingdom Metazoa; phylum Chordata; class Actinopteri; order Cypriniformes; family Nemacheilidae; genus Triplophysa; species Triplophysa siluroides. The sequence continues at coordinate 415,196 of VCII01000018.1, forward strand.
AAACTTTTGAAGGAGTTGAAGTTGCAAGCTGCCATTTTAAATTTGAGAGAGCTGAGGCGAATAAATCCAGCCATTCCAATGGTGACCACACTGGACCTCAATGACAACGAACCCCCTTCACAAAATGAGGAGGCACCGGCGGTGGAAGAGGCACCGGCAGTGGAGGTGGCACCGGCAGTGGAGGTAGAGCCTCTTTGAGTAGAGCCTCTTTGACTTCCAACACTTATTGGCAAACATGATAAACCCTGCGCTATCACTGGGTAAGTATCAATTCATCATCTTAATGTGCCATACAATGATCTAATCGATTAAATATTAATTGATTCTTGTTAAATTGCAGATGAGCCTTGGCAAGGGCAAAGACTAGGCCAGTCCAGTGAATTTGAAACTGTACATTTCAGCCAAATTTCTCAAGATTAGTGTTTTTTAAGTGTGTTTATTGTTATATCTATTTATTTGTTATTTATTGTTCTAATTGTTCTTTTGAATTTGAAACTGTACATTTCAGCCAAATTTCTCAAGATTAGTGTTTTTTAAGTGTGTTTATTGTTATATCTATTTATTTGTTATTTATTGTTCTAATTGTTCATTTGAATTTGAAACTGTACATTTCAGCCAAATTTCTCAAGATTAGTGTTTTTTAAGTGTGTTTATTGTTATATCTATTTATTGTTATTTATTGTTCTAATTGTTCTTTTGAATTTGAAACTGTACATTTCAGCCAATTTCTCAAGATTAGTGTTTTTTAAGTGTGTTTATTGTTATATCTATTTATTGTTATTTATGTTCTAATTGTTCTTTTGAATTAAACTGTACATTTCAGCCAAATTTCTCAAGATTAGTGTTTTTTAAGTGTGTTTATTGTTATATCTATTTATTTGTTATTTATTGTTCTAATTGTTCTTTTGAATTTGAAACTGTACATTTCAGCCAAATTTCTCAAGATTAGTGTTTTTTAAGTGTGTTTATTGTTATATCTATTTATATTTATTGTTCTAATTGTTCTTTTGAATTTGAAACTGTACATTTCACCAAATTTCTCAAGATTAGTGTTTTTTAGTGTGTTTATTGTTATATCTATTTATTTGTTATTTATTGTTCTAATTGTTCTTTTGAATTGAAACTGTACATTTCAGCCAAATTTCTCAAGATTAGTGTTTTTAAGTGTGTTTATTGTTATATCTATTTATTTGTTATTTGTTCTAATTGTTCTTTTGAATTTGAAACTGTACATTTCAGCCAAATTTCTCAAGATTAGTGTTTTTTAAGTGTGTTTATTGTTATATCTATTTATTTGTTATTTATTGTTCTAATTGTTCTTTTGAATGTGTGTATTTCAACTGTCTTTTATATTTAAAGGGTTGTCTTGTGTTTTTTTTTAAACTTAAAAGGCAAAACGGAGCACTTTATGAGTGTTTGATGGCATATGTAATTCAAATAAAGTGTACTAAATGAATAATGTGCTTTTTGAAGCATTGAGTGGTAACTTCCTGTATGACTTTGTGAAAAACTTGTAAAATGACCACTGCAGTTTATAGTAATGGGCATACATATGAAGTTCATGGACACGTTGCTCATTCCTAAACTGTAACTTTATTTTCACTAATATGAATCACCAAACACCATAATTCGCTTAGTACAGCTCATTAGAAATAGATATATATAAGTTTACTTTCAGGTTTAGTTCTCTATTCCCCTGTTATTTTCGAATGTAATAAAACATCTCAGGTAAGTATTGAAACATATCATGTAAGTATTGAAACATCTCAGGTGAGTTATGAAACATTTTATTTTATCACACAACATTATTATAAAACATTCAGAAGAACACACACGACATAGGAACAATATTATAAGTATAAGTATATAAGTAAACAAGTAAATAATGTAATATGAACAACAGTAAAAAACCAAGAACAACACAATGAACAACTATGAACAACAAAATGAAACTATAAGCATGTTAAGTGTCCGATGCCTTTTTAGGGCTGGATAACTTTTTGGGGCTAGTCAGCATTAGTTTTGCACGGTTAACCAATTTCTGTGCCACGGTTTTCCTGGGGGCTTGGTCCATTTTGAGCGGGGACAGACACACCTGCAGCCGTTGTCTTGTCTTTATTGGCGAGAAGATAGGCAGTTTGTATTTGGGACTTCTCTGAGGTGGCTCATCGTCACTCGACTGCTCTTCGGGCTCCTCGCTTGATTCCTCCTCGTCGGATTCCTAGGAAGAAACAAGAGAAGAGGGCAAATTAGTGTGAGATACTGAGTGAGTGAGTGAGCGAGCGAGTGAATGAGTGATTGACGACCACTTACCCGCCTAGACTTGGTTATTTTGGACTTCCTCGCCCGCTTCTTGCTTCCCGGCTTGATGCGATCCGTCTTTGCGATTCCGGCGACCTCAGGGGTTGAATCTTTGTGAGCGAGAGCGGCCTCAAACAGCATTCTATGCTCGGCCGCCTGCTTTGCATTCAAATGGAGGGCGTAGTCGGATCGGCCGTGGCGGTGTCGTGGCACATGAACTGGGCTATTTTCTTCCGGTCATCGGAGGTGTGTGCATTCTTAGCCTGGAAGAAGACAGCAAGAAATAAGTTAGGAGGAGACACATCTGATCGCGAAAGGTCTAGTGTTTATATAAATTTATACTCACGTATGTCGCTATCGACGTCCTGACGTCTGTAAAGTTAGGGGTTCCCGGCAACCCCATCTCCACCCATGCGTCCTGGAAATGGGCATTTAAATTCTTACATGGGTTGGGCTTGGAGGTGCAAAAGAAATATGCGGAGTTGGATCCTCCAACCAGCGTGTCTCTAATATTAAGAAAGGCCTCCATCCACCCATACTCCTCTTCCGTAAGGGACAGCTGGGCTGCCCCGAAGGCCTGGTTCGTCTTGTGGGTTGCGATCTGTAGAACAGAAAGCAAAGATTGAGCGAGTGAGTGAGCGAGTGAGGTGTGTGAGAATGAGACAGTGAGTTACTCACGTTGACTAAAAAGTTCCCAGCCGGGTCCGTTTTACGGGCACTGGCCACCTCTTCCACCAGCATATTCTGATACACGCCCCCGCGGTGCCCGTAGATGGTGGCGAGGTAGGCGGTTAGGTGCCCGTAAAACCTCCACTGGTCTTTCGACGTAGGCGATGTCTTTAACTCCTCTGCAAAGAAAGAAAAGACAGAGTCATTAGAGGATGAAATGCAATAAGTCTAAAGCTCGAAAAAAGTGAAAGTTTAACTCACCCAAAATGGCCGGGATGACCTTCTTAGCCTTTTCTCGGCACTCCAAGAGATGGGCTTTTGACAGAAGCTTCCCCTCCTTTGCCGTCTTCACCGCATATTCATGCGTTACCACCTTTCTCCTCATTCCCTTGATCAGGGTGCGCACCTCTCTTCGTATGCCCACCAGGATGGCCTTCGATAGGCGGCAGGTGGCTGGGGGCGTCTCTGACATGTAGTCGAGGAACTGAGCCACGTTTTTGAGGTAGTGGTGGATGGTCGTCTCTGTAATCCTCGAAGCACGCAGTTTGTCCATCCACTGCCTGATCTTAGGGGTGTCATTTAGGAACAGCATGTTCCCCAGAGTGGATTTCCCCTCTGCCATATATCCCAAAAAATGTTTAATTCGGAATATTTTGGATGCCACATTGTTCTTCAGTTTGGCAGAGGGGTCCGATCCCTCCTGGTGCAACTTGTACTCGTTGATAAGATCATCTGCAGAAGAAAGAGAGACGCTATTACTCAGTGAGTCAGATTCAAGATCAAGAACAATCTGCCATTGTCTGTGAGATCTGTTACCTCTGTTAAAGATTAAATTGCATTTACCTAGTCGTGTTTTTAACACACTTTAAGTGTAAATTTGATCTAAAATCTTAACTTGTAATGTATTTACAAATGTAAATGAATGAAATAAAAGTTTCGCACTTACTTATGGCGCCGACGTGTTCCGGGTAATAGGGAAGTTCATCCAGAGGCTCTCGCTGGGATGTGGAGGCCGAAGGGCTGGCGCTTACACTGGCCGGCTCTTCCGAGGGCTGCGCACTCGGCTCCCCTTCAATTTCTGGCTCCAGGGTAGACAGCAATTTCTTTGCTGCCGAGCACACCTGAGACGAGGGGAGGGAGGCCGTCCTCCTCTTTAACCTCTTATATCTCCTCGTCACCTCCTTCAGCGTGGCGGCCAGGATGTCATTTTGTTTGTTCTGCTCAGCGTTTGCATTCAGGAGCTTGGCCCGGGCGCGCTGGCATTTTTCCTCCGCGCATGTCCTATCTCCTCCTGGTCACTCTGCTCTAACTCTCGGTCGTCAGAGAAGTTCTGGATCTCATCTATATCGAAAAAAGTGGCCATCGGGATCGCTGGGCAGGTGGCACGGAGGGCGGCGAGCTGTTCAATGACCTTATGCCTCTTGAAGTCCCTGATCGCGTCACGTTGTGCCCTCTTGGACAGCTCCGTGTGACCAAGGATGTGGCGGTCCAGGCGAGAACTTGTCTTCCCACATCCCGGATCCTACAGGTTCCCTCCCTGTATGAAACACGGCCCGATTCAAATGAAAGGAGCAGTTTCCTCTCCTTCACATTGAGGACCTTGTGGGTAACCCGGAGGTGTTGAGAGAGCTGCGCGTAGTTCCGGTGGCACAGTGGGCAGGTAGAAGTCATAGCTGTAGTTTTTCTCAGTAACACAAGACAAAGCACAAGGTGTCGATGAACCGATGCATACAGAGTGAAGTGCTTCCCTGCAGATAATGTCCTTGGAGAAAGTTGTGTTCAACCACACTAGAAAATGTATCCAAATTCCAGTAAGTTGTATAGTAAGTTGTATTCATCCACACTAGAAAGTGTATCCAAATTCCAGTAAGTTGTATTCATATCCACCAGTACCCACACTAAAATGTATCCAAATTCCAGTAAGTTGTATTCATCCACACTAGAAATGTATCCATTCCCCAGCCAGTAAGTTGTATTCCAATTCCAGTAAGTATTCATCCACACTAGAAATCCAAATTCGTTGTATTCATCCACACTAGAAAGTGTATCCAAATTCCAGTAAGTTGTATTCATCCACACTAGAAAATGGATCCAATCAGCCAGTGCACGTTGTTAATCCAACGCGTCCATGCATCACGGTCTGCGTTATGCATGATGACGCGTACAGCATCACGGAATGCGTATTGCATGATGCAATCTGTGACGCATACGCGCGTTGTTATTACAGCGCGTTCATGCATCACGGACTGCTTTGTGCACGGTGCATTCTGTGACGCAATATATACGTTGTTATTACAGTGCGTGCATGCATCATGGACTGTTTTATGCCAAGTGCATTCTGCACAGCATACACGTGTTGTCATAACAGCACGTTCATGCATCACAGACTGCTGCAGCCTCACGGGATGCTTTATGCATGATGCATTCTGTGACGCATACGCGTGTTGTTATTACAGCGCGTTCATACATAACGGTTTGATTTATGGATTACGTATACATGTGTTGTAACGATTTACTTTGTATTTTTTCAGAACATGTCTAGGTGTCCCCTGTGCCTGGCGGAGGCATTTGGCCAAGGAGGTTCGATCTCCTCTGGAAGTGCTACTTATCCCGGAAGTTCTTGAATAACTCTATCGCCTCCTTGGAGAAGGGGTCAACCCTGCGCCATCACTGGGAGAGTATCATTGCAGATGAGCCCGAAAAAGGGCAGAGCCCAGGCCTGTCCTGTCAATTGTGTACACTGGAGTTGACTGATATGGAGAGTTTTTTTTAAAGTAGTAGTGTTTCAAGTGTGTTTTTAGTGATGTTATATTGTTATTGTATGAAATTAAACTGTTTTTAATAAAATTGTATGATTAAAATATTGTCCTGTCTTCTTTCAACCAAAAAGTGGTTGTCCACCAACTTAATACGCGTGGTACATTCCTATAAATTGGAGGTGGTCCTGTCCACCTGCAGATTACAGTAGTAGTCCACACATATTCAATTGGTGGACACACTTTAGAATAATCTATATGCATTATGGACCCTGTTAGTCTGTTAGTACACTTTAATAGACATACATATGTAAGCAGCAACTCACAGAATGCTTATTTATGCTTAAAAAATGAATTTCCACGAACTCACTACACGTGGTCCATTCATATAAACTGCATGTGGTCCTTTCCACCTGCAGATTACAGTAGTAGTCCACACATATTAGGTTGGTGGACACACTTTAGAATAATCTATATGCATTATGGACCCTGTTAGTCTGTTGGTACACTTTAATAGACATACATATGTTAGCAGCAACTCACAGAATGCTATTTATGCTTAAAAAATGAATTTCCACGAACTCACTACATGTGGTCCATTCATATAAACTGCAGGTGGACACTTCCTGGGTGCCATATTTGTAGTCCTTTGTAGTTTTTCTTGATAATTACTTTTTTGTCCAATGTATTCATATATATGATTAAAGAAACACCTTATTCCCTTAGTACACTTTATTAGACATACATATGTTATATAAAACTCATAGAAGGCTAATTATACCCTAAAAAGGGTTGTCCACCAACTCACTACACGTGGTCCATTCATAAATTGCTGGTGGTCACTTCCTGCATGACTTGGCGAAAAACGAGAAATGTCCACCTGCAATTTATTTGAATGGGCCACGTGTATGAAGTTGGTGGACATAATACTTATTAACAATGTTTAACTGAAAAATATTTATTTATATGTTTCAAAAACCACATTATTCAATGAGAACACTTTATTGTTCGCATATATGTTGGTATCAAATCATTTAATGCTCATTTTGACTATTAAGATAGCCTCTTTTATGTTCAAGGCCTCATTTTCAAGCCTCATCCATTGAAATGAATGGGTTGCAGAGTAATACATAAAAAATGATATAAAATACTTTTTGGGCACCCACGCATTTGGCCTTTCACTATGTCGCTTGTGGGACTGTGACGCAAGTGACTGTGATGTTTGGGGTCTCTCGGGACCCCCAGGGCCTTTGTGGAAAATGTCCTTGTATACATTACATTTTCATGGAACACCCTTCCCATGGTCGGTTCTATGAAGTCACTGACGCATACACGCGCTGTTATTACATTGCGTGCATGCTCCTAGGCCTGCTCTATGCACGATGCATTCAGTGACGCATACAGCGCGTACATGCGTCACGGTTTGATGTCATAACAGCGCATGTATGCGACACGGTCTGCTCTATGCACGATGCATTCAGTGACGCATACACGCATTCAGTGACGCATAGACTCTCCCTATTTTGACCTTTTGACCCCTAAACAAAGTCACAAAGTCGCCCGACTTTTCCGCACGACCGGTGGATGATGGACGGTTGCTTGTGACCCGTCCACGAAACCCATATGGAAAAGCCATTCAAATAAGCTATACGAGGAAATTTCCAGAAGGTCCGAGGGGTCCCATATTTTAGATTCTGGCCCGTCGGGCGGCCCCCGACAACATATCGAGAGCACATCGCCCTAGAGGATTAGGGAATGTTTTTTGCACCCAATCACAAGATTAAGCACAAAGCCTTGTCTCTCACATACCACTGAACAGCATTGAAGGTTTAGTGTTGGGGAGGTAGATTTTTTAGGAAAGGTCTAAGAACTTTGGACATTTGGGGGATAAATGGGGGCTTCTAGACAACAATATCTGAATATC